>JAVANC010000023.1:3637500-4169368 GCA_033319125.1 Parnassius glacialis | reverse complement strand
TGAAAGAAGCTGGAATCGCAAGATGGCTGATTTTGAAAACAGATTAAAGGCTGCTTCTACGCCAAGTAATACCTCCCTTAATCAACTCCGTGAGGGGTTTTATGAACTCAAAGACCTTGTTAGCTCTGCACTCAATCTCCTTTGGCAGTCATTTTTTCCACTTGATGTTATTGATGTGCAGTATAGGCAGAATATTCTCATATTTAATGGGACCTCACACTCTCCTGAAGTTCATTTTGGACAAGAAATACTGAGCTTAATACATAATAAAATGGGTAAAACACACGTAACAAGTTTATCATTTTCACACCACAAAGTCTAAGGTGTGGAAAGCTAGAACTAAGTTAAAGGGCTCTCAAATATCGGTGTCTGAGTTTATAACTAAAATGAGGCAATCTTTTCATAAAAAGGCACGTTAACATTTCGGATTGAAGAATGTGTGGACCTTCGATGTCACAATTTTTATAAAACTCCCCAATAACGAAAGGGCAAAGATCTCCACTGAAGAGCAGATCGATACTATCATTGAAAAGTTTTCTGTCGATTGTTCACCAGCTAGACATGGCATAGCTTCAAATAGTGGCGTTACTAATGTTGCAAAGAAGCCCTTTTAAAACCAGCAAAGTTCTCTAGGCACAAAAAATCAGTGTGATATTTCTCGGCGCAATCAAGATGGTATGGTGGGGCAGAAAAAGGCCTAAAAGGTCCCGCCGTTTAATAACTAAAAAATAGCTTACTTAAACTATCTTTTAGGTATTTTTTTTCTATTATTTAATATAAAGTACTTATCTCGAGTGGCAGCCTCGTACCGGCAAGCGAAGTGTAGGGCGTCCCCCCACTAGATGGAGTGACGACCTGGTAAGATATGCAGGAAGTCGATGGATGCAGGTGGCTCAGGACCGTGCTTTGTGGCATTCTTTGGGGGAGGCCTATGTTCAGCAGTGGACTTGTGAAGGGCTGTAATGATGATGAATGATGACTTATTTCATGGCTCTGATTACAACTATAGCATAGAACACTATTATATCTATAGTTATAAGTAGTTCGCTTGTAATAGTATTTTATTGCATTTTTTTCGTTTTTTTTTTAAGTTATTTTCCTTGTATTATGAACTCCTTTGGAATGTTGGTCCTTGTAAATCATAATTTAAAATTAAAATTTTTGTACAGCCAACTTCAATATAAGTTATTAAGAATAACTCATTAACTATTGGCCTAACGGTGATCAGATTGATATGGTACAAGTATCAGCTTTCAAATAAAAAAAGAATTGTCGGAATCGGTTCACCCAGTAAAAATTGAGATAACACACCTTAAAAAAAAGAAAAAAAAAACAGTCGAATTGGGTACCGTCTCCTTTTTGAAAGTCGGCAGAAAATAAATTTTAATCATGTTTCATGTATAGTACGTAACTTCCAAAAACTTAGTTTTCTTTTTAGTTTCGTAGTATAGGAGTCTTATTTATTTAGTAGGTTTATATCTATGCTATGCATGTTAACGGTAATAATCTAATTATAATAATCTTTATATAATTTACGCTAACAATATTGTTTTTTTTTACTTTTATAAATTAACGCCTAAAATGACGCCTGAGTTAATGTTAATTGGTGAAGATGACCTCGACATGCTCGTAACGTAATACGTCACGAGCATGTCTAGGTCATCGGTGACGCGAACCCATAAGTTTTTTCCTTAACAAAAATGCTCAATGCCCCTAAAGAAATTTTCACTTCAAAAATATCAAGGTGTTCTACCACTATATTTTTATACTTAATCAGGGATAGATGTCGATGTCTATGGGCCACAGCATCTACTTACCATCAAGTGGACGGTATTCTACGCTTGTTAGTAAAACCGGATAAAATGTTTAAATAAATTTGCACTATATCGTTTCGTCTCTTTTAGTTATTTCTAACAGTATTCGGGTCTACGGACGTCACGATCCCACATCAAACTTCATTTCCCTTAATAATGTATTAATGTGTACGTGAAAATTTAGTTACAGTTGGCTGATAACCCAAAACCCCGATCAATCGATCCTTTCCTCACTCGATACCATGTACAGAAATATAGGATTCCAGATGTTACCAACTACGGATCGAATATTAATTTCCTCGATTCAGAATATATTAATTATTTCATAAGTATATAAAGTAGTAATTAAGTATATAGTATACGTATAAATAAAAATGAAACTTTTTTTTGTAATATTGAATAAACTGCCTGCGAAATAAAAGCTGAGGAGGTTATTAGCATGCCATGTTAATAACCATTTTTAAAATTTTTGTCTGTCTGTATAGGCTAATCTCCGGAATGGCTGGACCAATTGCAACGAAAATTCTCGATCAGAAAATTGAGATATTTTTGTTGAACATTGATAATTTATAAAATAAATGGTTTTCATTAACTTAAATCTAAAAAATGCTACCTTAATAGATCCTCTTCAGGCGAAGTCAATCCGGGTCGTTTGTATATAAATACATCTTAAGATATATCTCACAAAAAAACGTTCACATGTTTTGAGGTTTCTCAAAACGTGTGAACGATTAGTTTAGAGGGTATTGCAGTGGGTTTTAGGAAAAAATGTGACTAAATCCAATTCCAAACCAAACAGAGTTATACGGAAAAGTGAATGGAAAAGCCTGAAGAGGAATTAAAATATATTTTCCAACTAAAAAACTATAATAAAACATTTTAATTTATAAACTATAATAAAAAAACAAAAACTAAAGACTCCAATTATAATACAGTCCTACTTCCCGCGGCATCGTGCCAAGAACGCTGGCTGCGTTTCCTCGCTGAATGGCTCAAATAAAGTTAATAAATAATGTTGTCAGAATTATTGTGATCTAACCACAACATCAAAGGCCATAATAAAAAAATAAAAATCCCTTAAGTCCTAATTGTATCTGGTTATAGTGGCACGCAAATAGCTCGATTACGCCACGGCGGCAAGTCTCAAAGGACTATCCATCAGCGCAGGACTGGATCAAAGTGCAACAATGTGCATAAACACACATTCGGCCGAACCGACCCATTCGTGTCACAGCCATAGCTGCAGCGTATTCCTACCTCGTGGTTTATAACCGATTTTTGCATCATCATCATCACCATTATTACAATCCTTCACGAGTCTACAGCTGAACATGCACCTCCACCAAAGAACCACAAAGCACAGTCTAGTCAAGTAACCCACAGTCATCAACTTCCTGCGTCTCTTACCAGGTCGCACCCTGGTTTTTGAGGTATACCTCACGAGAAGATGTGTCGTAACTTCCCAAACGCTGCCCAGCCGAGTGCAATCCGTCGATTGGACTCTCGGTCGAAGTTGGACTTACCTAGTCAGAATATTTGTCCCAGGTAAACATGCTTATCAAAAACTTCAACCATAAGACCTATCCATAGGGAGGCACTATTGAGGTCATTGAGTAAAGGGCTTAGGTCCTCCAATGATTCTGCCATAAGGCCTATATCATCAGCAAATTGAAGGTGAGTGATGTTCTCGCGATAGATGTTAATACCGTATATTTTCCAGTGCAGTAGCTTTGAAACGTCTTCCAATGCAGCGGTGAAGAGTTTCAGAGATATAATCTCACCCTGTCTTACACCTCTTTGCAGTTGGATAGGTTTCATTGTCTGGTTCGGTACTCGTTATAAAAAATTATAGCATTACTCATGCCTCATAATAGTAATAAGCAAAGCCTTTGATAAAACTTTGTGAAATTAAATATTTGGAAATTCAGCTATCCATGACACGTATTTTAAAATGAACGAACCTTTGATATTCAATGATCCGTGACACTTCATAACCCTTTACTAAACTTTTGCATAATTAAATTCTAAAGTTATATAAACATAATTTTATATCACAAAAATTTAAACACTTTTTATTTCACATAATTTTAGATTTTTATAAAATAATTACCCTTATAATCGTTACATAAACATAACCACTCACGCCATTCACATAGAGGGTAGGCAGAGACTACGGACTTCCATTTGGCACGATCCTAACACACTTCTCTCGCCTACTTTACAGCCATATACCTATGTATACTTGCTCGTCGGTAAAGGGTACTCTTAATCTGGCCCTTGATCAAATATTTCCAATTTGGTCGATAAACTTTCGTTTAGGGCATCCCTTCCGACTGTGCCTTTTACTTCTGCAACAAAAAATTGTTTGTCACTCTTTTCTCGTTTATTCTTTCTGCGTGATCAAACCACCAAACATTCCTTATTTAATCCTGGTCACAACATCGTCTTTGATCTTATGACCAAGAAACAAGCAAGAGTGTGGTTTGCTGCAAGATGCAATAGTAAACTACAGTCTTCTCTTATCACATAATTAGTCACAACATACTCCTTAATCGTTACTGCATGTACAGTTAAGACGGAACAAGAGAATGCGTTTATGTCAGCTGACAGACTTGCGATAATATATCACCGAGCTTATAACAGTACTTATTATTATTATTATTGCACCAAATATTTGCACAAAAGGCGAGCTTAATGCTATATGGCATTCTCTACCAGCTAACCTTAGGTAGAACAAAGAGTGAGTTTGGTTTGGAGTTAAGTTGTAATGATTAAATTCAATTCAAATATATACATGCCATAAGTACATAAAATATACTTTTATATATATATACATAAATATAATTGATACACATATTTTTTTTTTATTTATTTATTAAGCAAAAATTGTCCAGTAAGGGTTATCATACTATTGAGTACATGACTGATAACTCCTGGGAATGAGGTGATCACTACCATGCTGTTTCTAAATGTTTTCATAATAATTGTATAAAATATTATATTGTAAATTGAGTTTTTTTTTAAATCTCGCTGGGTTTCTTGCTGGTTCTTTCCAGGAAAGAGGTTTTTTGCAAACCAGTGTTAAAAGTAAAAAATGACTTTCAATAAGTATTATGTAGTATAATTATAATGTATATTGAATAAAAATGATTCTATTCCATATATAAATAAATACACACATTTATACATATGTATATCTCATTCAATGTATATATAAATAAGTATAAATATTATGTTATTTGACTCAACTTTATAGGCGACGGTGTGCTCGTATAATTTTCTTTTAAAAACATTTATGACAGGTATTGTTCGCAGGTCAACAAGCAATTTGTTCCAGAGGGAGATGGAAGTAACTGTGAAATAATTTAATTTAAACCCAGATTGGTCGAGAGGAGTAGACAGTAATAAACTGTGTGAAGAACGGAGATTGAGAGAATGAGTATCACTACGGAATGGAATTCTTTCTTTTAGATAAAGGGGTGAGGAAGACTCAATAATAACTGAAATCAGAGCGGACAGGATTCGAAAATTTTTGCGCTTGTGTATAGTCAACCACTTTAACTGAGATCGAAATTCTAAAACGTGATCATATTGGCGCAGGTGAAAGATGAATCATATACAGTTGTTAAATAATTTGTCCAAACTGTTGAACAGCTCCTGAGAAATATAGTGTAACAAACATCGGCATAGTCAAATAATGGAAGAATCAGAGATCGCACGAGAAGACGTTTAGTTGAAGGAGGCAGAAAGAACTTAAGGTGATAGATTGAACGAAGTATGCCTGTGACTTTACGACAAACCTCTGACACCTCTAATATCCAACTAAGAAACGGGTCAATAATTAAACCCAGATCCTTGACACTAGTTCTGAAGGTTATTATACAGTTTTCATAGTAAATGGATGGTGATTCACATATGTTAAGTTGTGACATCAATCGACGACTACCAATGACAGCCTGGCATATACTGTGATTTACCGTTATGCCATAACATTACACATAAGTTACGATTAATAGATTCGATTGCAGTAACAATTTTAACCAAGGACGCTTGTGAAAATAACTGGATTTCGTCGGCATAGAGGTGGTAACGACATTGAAGGCGTGTAGTTAGAAGATTGATAAACATCGAAAACAAGACAGGAGAAATAATGTCGCCTTACGGTACACCTACAGATAGATCGCACCAGACGGAAAAATTCAGACCAGACCGAACAGCCTGCTGGCGACCGCGAATATAAGAAGAAAACTAGATCAGTGCTGACGAGGAGAAATTTACTAATGAAATTAATCCAAGGAGTAAGTCGTGATCGACCCAATGAGGGCTAATAATCTTCCACTCACCAGATGTCGCTACTAGCGACTGAGGTAAAGTTTTTTGTTACACAGTGTCATTTAATTGAGAAATTAGTTTTAAATAATAGTTTATCATTGTCTAGAGTATTATATTAATATATAACACAATGCGTCAGTGGTTTGAATTTTAATTTTTTGCACATTACAACTCTTTTTTTTTAAAGTAGTCTTTTAGTTATATTTATAGTTTGGTTTATTCATTTCTAATGTAATTAATATAAAATATAACTCATAATACAGAAAGAAACCTTAAATATTACATTTTCCTAAGAAATTATCGTTCCCGCTGTGAAATCTGTCAAATATTTTACCTCACTCGAAAGTGGCGCCGCCCTGGTGGCAGAAAAAGTCGTGGATGCCCTCATTGATTGCGTTTGAAAAGTCATTGAGGACAGGAACGGTCAAACATGACCTGTCCATACCATGTCTAAAGTCTTCTGTAACTTGAAGTAAATGCTTTGTGTCCCGGGCGGAAGGCAGATTATATGATATATACAAAGTTGCGATTTGAAATGAAAGAGGTGACTTGTTTTTGTGCCAATGATTCAAGTGCTTTGAAAAGAAATGGCAGTATAAAAATAGGTCTAAAATGGGAAAGAAGCGATGGATTTGGTACTTTAGCAAGGGACAAGATAAAAGCTTTTAGCCATTACTTGAGGAAAATACCAGTAGAAAGTGAGGAATTGATAATGTGAGTGAGAACTGGAGTAATGATATCGAGTATGAGAAGTATCATAGATCTACTCACCTCATAGCCGGTTGCGGAAGATTTTATTGAAAATATGGCTTTTCTAGTATCTTCATCAGTCACTGAACTGAAGTTAAAAGAATAACTCGATAATATGGTGTGTAATTAAGTTCCTAGAGAATCGTAACTTTAGTGGAATAATGCAGGCGCGAAGCAAAAGAAAAGTATATGTTCATCACGGGCAATCGTGTCATGATATTTAGCATTTAGACATAAACTCTATACATGGTAGAGCCATGCTGCAGGTATATTATAGTTGTGGCACGAATGGGTCAACTCGATCGGGAAGGACCACACTCTCACAGAATATCAGCGTAAAGTAGCAGCTTAATTTATTGGAACCGAGGCAACCCATGTAAGTTCAGGGTTGACAATGCATCTTCATTTTGATTCTTAATCGGAGATAGATGTAGGTTGGAATACGTGCTCGTTTGTAACCCAAATTCTATATAAAAAAAATGTTTATGGTTTATTTCATAATAACCTTTCGTGTCATAATACACAGGGATTGTGTGGATCCGCTTGAAATGGGCTTAAAATATCAAATTTGATCTTTATATTTAAAATTGCAAACGAATAATTAATTAAAATAGCCACTCCTAACCGAACCCCTCGTAACGTCAACCCTGTCACAGCATACTTTATGAAGGATTAAACTTCTAACCAATAAATTAGTATGCGACCCAAAGGTTGGACACATCTGCCCACCCTTATTAGTGCTTTAAAAGTTGCCCCACTGTAATTCAATTGCTTTATAACGATACTGTAAAATTAATTTGCCCGAAAACTTAGTTGCGAACTTGTTTAGGTTTTTTTTTAAAATTGGTAGATAAAACAAAACATACAAGTGGTTTTGTATCATCATCATTAACATTATTATCATCATCATTACATCCCTTCGCAAGTTCATCATTCCCTCCGAAGGTATGCCACAAAACATAATATTCCAAGCCACTTGCATACATTGATTACCTTCATGTCATACCAGGACGTCACTCCATCTAGTAGGAAGCCACCCTATACTTCGCTAGTGTTATGCTATTCGGAATGATAATCCATTAGTGAATGTTGAATGATATAATATAACTTACTAATAAATTTGTTGTTGCCTTAACCATAAACCTTTACGCAAGTGCAAGCAATACTGACAATCTGATGAACGGTATGGCAACGCCTAAAATACAAACAAACAAACATTGATTTTGATATATTAAGAGCAATCGTAATATTAAAAGTGAAGGGTTGTAATGATGATGATGATGACTATGGTACTAATGAAAATTTTTTACGCGGTAGAGCTTTGTTGTAGATATATTATAATTGTAGCACCAACACCCATAGCAAAGACCACGCTCTCACAGAATACCACCGACAAATAGCAGCTGAATGCTGCTGTGTTTCGTATGGTGAGTGTAGAGAACCGGAGATCCTTTTTGCTGGATACGAGGCATTATAGGTACAGCTATGGTGCAGCTATATTAGTAGTATAGTTGTAGCATGAATAGATCGGCTCGAACGCGGAAGGACCACGCTCTCACAGAATACCAGCGTAAAACATCAGCATCAGCAAACAACATACTTAGTAGACGAGTGAATGTAAGATACAGTGCCCGCGAGCACGAGATGCTTCCCCTCGACTTACGTGAGCTGACCATTTCCGCAAATTATATCATAATAATTATTCATCTTATTTATCCACATAATCTACAAAAGTTAGCAGTCAGTAGTTGATGGCTCCAAGACGTATTAGCTGAGCGTGGATGGAATTGCAGCGCTGAGGGCGCGAGTCACGCACGGAACAAGTTTAGACATGTATTACTTGTAGATAATTGTTCCGGATGTGGATTTTGTCCTTGTGCAATTTTTGTATATAAACTGCCTCCACGATACATGAGAAAATCATAGTGTTGGGGTAAAGTTTCTTGAAAATAGGAAAAAGTATGCCATTGTCAATAAATCATTGTTAGGTTTAATTAATAGTAAATATTTTAAATAGCAATGTTAAATGAAAAAATATGAAATTGTTTTCAATCGATTAGACAACCGTAAATACGAGTCAGTAACGAGGAAAAGTATTCCTCTGAAGAAAATTAATTCAAGCCGATGAGTAGGGAAACGTGGAAAATTACTGAAGTTATTTTATAATAACTTAATACAAAAGACAACTATATAACCTCTGCATAAGACTCATTTCAGTTTATATGGTATGTACATGCTAAAATTTCATTCATAAGTGACGTTAACAGATTGGGATTATAGCAGTTTTAAGGGTCCTATGACATGTGCTATTTTTGTTTAATTAAGGGCTGATTTATTTATTGTCAAATAGAAATTATTCATCAAATAAATTATAACCTGACTGGTATCTAATAACTAAAAAATAATGTTTGTTTGTTCGTATTTATGCGCTGCGATATCGATTTCACCGCGCAAAGGTCTTACAATTAAATTCCAGTAGATGGCGCGAGTATGTAATCTGCAAACATTTTTAAGGTTTTTTATTATTCACCTTGAATTATTGTATTATCATTCCTAATTAAAAAATATAACCCTTTTAAATTTATGACGACATTTCTACAAATATTACTTCTGCGGAAGCAACGCGCTACCAGCTACCAGCTACTATTCTATAAAATAAATTTGCCAAAAGATTCGACTCGACTGTATTTCTTTATAGAATAGAGGTTACAAACGTGCGCACGTTCTATCAGACTGGATGTGGATGCTGTGGCCCGTAGACACCTACCTCTATCCTCGATTAAGAATCAAAATGCAGAAATCACCCCAGAGGACTAAGATGGAACGCCGTGTTTCCAGTAAAATTGGTCTTCGATTCTCTACACTAACCATACGATAAACAGAAGAATTAAGCTGCTATTTTATGCTGGTATTCTGTGAGAGCTTGGTCCTACATAAAAGTGAAATGAAACGACTGAATTATTTCAATCATACAACAGTGATTTAGTTTGATTGTGTTGTATTTTTTCGAATAAATAACTTTTGTATCATGTTTGAAAAATCAACGCTAAATATAATTCTCAATAAAATAGTCAGTGAATACATACCTCAATTTTAAATTAAAAAAAATATATTTAAAAATATAATGTGGTAAATATGTATAATGGTTTGCATAATATTTTCTTTATCGGTGAAAATTTCTAATTTTTTTTTTATAGGATAAGGGTGACAAACGAGCACACAGTCCACCTGATGGTAAGTGGTTGCTGCGGCCCATAGACATCTACATCTATCCTCAATTACAAGTCAAAATGTAGATGCGTTGTCACCCGTGAGGACTAAGATGGAATGCCTCATTTCCAGTAAAAAGGGCCTCTGGCCACCTGCACTCACCAAGCGAAACGCAGAGGTAAACCTCTACTTCACGCTGGTTTTCTGTGAGGTCGTGGTACCACCCCGGTTCGAGCCGGCCCATCCGTGTGACAGCAAGAGCTGCCGCGTGGCTCTACCACTGTTGGAATGGTGTTTGTAACTCAGTCACGCTTAACCGGATAAATTGAACTGAATGAAAGTAAGCACGCAGATAGACCGTATCCTATATTAATACGTACGATACTTTTCATGACGACATAAAAAACTTTATAGCGGTAAAACGAGCACGAATGAGTCTAGTTCCACGCAGGTAGAGTGAGGGTCAGGGTTGATATTTTATGACAAAATGTTTGTTGGAAAATCTTTCTTTTTGTGCTAATATTAAGAACATGAAGTAACTTTATTGTGCTCAAAGCAACCATATATATAATCTTGTTTCATAGTAGTACATTGTATGACCCCATAAATATAGCTTTAACATGACAGTATCCTCGAGATATCATATCAAATTAACGCCAGAATCGGAATCTTTCTAACGCTGTAATAAAAATGTCCAAGTGTGAGTACGCGAATGTACTGATTTAATATCAAACCAATTTGATTACGCACACATCAACATCAGTCTTATTTGCGGAAAATTTAAACTTAAAGAACACTTGAAATTAATAAAAAAATTAAAAAATCGACTGCTGAAAACTGATGATTATGTGACTCATTTCTTTTTATAGGAAAAGGGTGACAAACGAGCACACAGTCCACCTGATGGTAAGTGGTTGCTGCAGCCCATAGACATCTACATCTATCCTCTATTAGAAATCAAAATGTAGATGCGTTGTCACCCGTGAGGACTAAGATTGAATGCCTCATTTCCAGTAAAAAGAGCTTCCGGCCACCTGCACTCACCAAGCGAAACGCAGAGGTAAATCTCTACTTCACGCTGGTTTTCTGTGAGGTCGTGGTACCACCCCGGTTCGAGCCGGCCCATCCGTGCGACAGCAAAAGCTGCCGCGTGGCTCTACCACTGTTGAGCTGATGTTTTTCGCTGGTATTTTGTGAGAGCGTCCTTCCGCGTTCGAGCTGACCTATTCGTGCTACAACAGTACCACTAATATAGCTGCACCATAGCTCTACCACGTATAAAGCTTTTAAAAATTGTGAACCTGAGGCATCCACCCTCAATAACCTTATCCGATAAAAAAATAAACACACACGAATGAATTCACCAAAATATGTTGAGCCGTTTAAGAGGAGTTCAGTGAGAAACACACGTACAAAAGAATTATAATATAAGAACAAACCGAAATCACGTTACCCAAGTTTCATAGTACTGTGGTATATATAGATTTTTTTATTAATACAGTCTATATACGTCCCATTGCTGGGCACAGGCCTCCTCTCATTTCTAAGAAGATTCTAGGTCAAGGAAATGTCCGCCGCGCTGCCCCAATGCGTGTTGGCGAACTTCACATGTCTTCGAAATATATATTTTTCTTATTTCTCAGACATGCAGGTTTCCTCATGATGTTTCCTTCACCACCGAGCACGTGGTAAATCAGCACTTAAAATCGCAATTAACAATTTCATTGGTGCCGGCGGGGATTGAACCCGGGTTGCCCGCGTATTGTGAAATTTACAGCGAGCGCTAACCATCTGAGCTACCACGTCTTTCATTCATATATAAAATACTCTCTGTGCTATCACTTACAGCGGCCAAACTGACAGTAGTACCCTCACAAACCCTACATTTATAAAATTAATATTTAGCTATATACACACGATTAAAAATTTATAAGTATTGAACGTTACGAACAGATTCTATTAAATATCCAATATTGCATAAAAAAAATATGAATTCTCGCCAACCAACAGCCAACACTTCTTCCATCGCACCTCTGTCCAATGTTTTCTATAACATAATGAATTGCGCGTCAAAAACATCCGCGCCATTCGATTATCGCCGCCCACGGAAAATTAATTTCGATCCCTATTGTAACAGCTCGACCGTCTCCATCCGACGCGATCCTTGTTTTTCCCGCCCTGTTATTTGTTAATTCATTCGCAACAACAAGCCTGCTAACAAACGGGTTGAAGAGAGAGAGAGAGAGAGAGAGAGAGAGAGAGGGATTTGATTTTTCAGTTTTATACATATTATTTTGTACATTTGTTACGTGGTAGAGCCATGCTGCAGCTATATTAGTAGTATAGTTGTAGCACGAATGGGTCGGCTCGACCGGGAAGGACAACGCTCTCACCGAATACCAGCGTAAAATAGCAGCTTAACACTGCTGTGTTTCGTATGGTGAGTGTAGAGAACCGGAGACCCTTTTTACTGGAAAAGAGGCATTCCATCTTAGTCCTCACGGATGGCAACGTATCTGCGTTTTGATTCGCAAACGAGGATAAATGTAGATGTATATGGGCCACAGCAACCACTTACCATCTGGTGGACTGTGTGCTCGTTTGTCACCCTATCCTATATAAAAAAATTATCTTTTTGGTATTTAAAAGTGTAATTTGTCGATTATATTTCTTCGTCCACTGTACATGGTAGTTGCTGCCCCTTTATTATGGCTGAAGCATAATTGAGGAGACTCGACCGGGGAAGGACCACGCTCTCAGAATACCAGCGTAAAATATCAGCTTAATGCTTCGTATGGTGAGTGTAGAGAAACGGAGATCCTTTTTACTAGAAACGAGGCATTCCATCTTAGTCCTCAGGGGTGACAACGCATTTGCATTTTGATTCTTAATTGAGGATAATGTACATAGGCCGCAGCATCCACTTAACATCAGGTGGAGCAAAATAATATATATAGAAGTCGGTTGTACAAAATTAAAAATTTATATATTATTGAGGATAACTCAAAAACTATTGACCAAACCTTAATCAAACTTATATGGGACCACATGAGAAGGACCAGATTTCAAATAAAAATCAGAGAATCATCGAAATCAGTTCACGCAGAACAAAGTTATGAGGTAACACACATTAAAAAACATACAGTCGAACTGAGTACCTACTCCTTTTCGAAGTCGGTAGAAAAAGTGTAACTAGTTTGGAGTTGACTTCATCATTTGTTCTAGATATATGCTAAGAAAAAACAATCAATAATGTATGTGTTTGGACTCTTTTTCTTCTTATAAATCTGTCCGGGTCGGTATCACACTTTTATCTTTTAATGCTGCCAAATAACAGCAATTTAAGTAAAGCTGACTCGATCATGCCGACATATTACAACCAGTCTAAAATCCCATAATAAACTCCTGATACTGCATCAACGCAGAGAACGCGTTGCCGTTGTATCTTGTAATAACACATCCGACAGTTTACCACGGCTTACAAATAATTCACACTTGCCAACATCAATTACAATAATGTGGGGTAATTCCAGTCGTCGGTTATAACGCCTGAACTAGATTCTGCAAACCGCTGATTTGTAGCGCACTAAACATTTTATGAGCTCATCTATTATGTTGACGTTGTAGCTCCTCTCCCAAGGCGACGCCGCATCGTAACATAACAATAAAATAAAGGTCTAGTACCTACACTAAGAGCATCTCATCTCGGTGTATGAGTTCATCTTCGATTCTGAGATGATCGTTGTTATTGGTACTCGTATTATGATGTTAATTGATGAGATTGTTGATGATGGATGAAAGTTGCAATATTGATCACCTCATCATCATAATCATAATTACGGCCTATTTTACACTACTGAACGTAGGTCTCCCCCATAGGTTCTTACAAATACTTAAACCACCTGCGTGAACCGTGAACCGTGAACCATCCTTCGACTCCCTGCGTGGTATTTCATAATATATCACTCCATCAAGTCAGGGTTTTTTTTGAGTTTTCGGTTTATCGAGTTATATGACCTTATCACTTCAGCTTACAGATCCTCTGGATTTCATCAGTTACTATTGTTCTTCTGAGGTTCCCCGTTACGGGATTTATCGCGCAAATCAACTTCAAGCATAACTATTGAAATTAAATAAAGTAATCCGCTTCGAAACAATGTAGCTGACATGGTTTCTCGAATTAGTAAACTTAAAAGAAAGACTCATGAGTGTCCAATTAATATATATGGTGATAACGTGGCATGTGAATGCATAGAAATGATCACAATAAAATATTTTATTCATTGATTACTTATAGCAAACATGCACACAGGTCACAATACATCTTAAATTATAAAGTTTTATATGACTGCAAACACTTTCGAGTACGTGTAAGATTAAAAATATATATGCGAAGTTCTTCCTCAAGACTACGATGTAATGCCTTATTACTGGTAATTGAATAAACATTGTTTTACTTAATTTTTTACGCTTATTCAACATCGTAGTAGAAGCCAATAACTAGTTGAAAAACGGCAGGAAGAGTCGGGATGTGAAATGAAATAAAATAATTTATTAATTTCTTCGACGTAGGAAATGAATATTTCAATTCAAAAAGATGAACATTACGTTTGAAACATGTCTTTATTTTCTCATAATGTACTACTGTTTTGAGATTGAGTTTCTATATCATTTATAATATCTGAGAGGTTTTTAGGGCAGTTCCCTTGGTTAAGCAGTTGTTAATTGGCGGCGGTAGTCACTTGTAGTCTGGTGAGCCACATGCTTATTTTCTCCTGTCATATAAAAAAATTAACATACCTTTACAAAATTATAACTTGTAATCTAACGGTGCGTACACATTATGTAACATAACATGTTATCGTGCATTTTTATATAACATGTTTCAGTAATGTGTGACATAAATGTTATCTATCTCGAGAGTATTTTTCTCTAGTCAGTAAACTATGTTTGTTTGGGACGATCCCAGTATCTACTTTTTCTTTTTCTTTTGTTATTTAAAAGTACAAGAGTTGCTGCAGCAGCTAGCAAAACGTATTTTTATGTCGACATTGTGAAAAGCACTGCAGAACGACAAACGACAATGTCATATAACATTGTTATATTGCATTGTTATTCTAATGTGTACAGTATGTTATATATTGCAATGCTGAAAACCAATGTAACATAATGTGGACGTGTTATAAAACAAAAGTTACACAACATGTTACTTAATCTGTACGCACCCTAATACACTATTTATAACAAATATATATTTCTTGTAATATGGTCACATATATAACATATATGACCGTATTATATTATACCATATATATGTACTACGACAAAAACTTTGCTGCTCTCCTCAATTTTACCGTTTTAAAGTTTATTTTACACAAGCATAGCATATCCAGTAAGAAAAACAATAATAGACCTATCTATAACTGGAGTGTGCGTTGTAGTGTACTCAAAATACCTGAAGATATCAAGCTTTTAAGTGAATAGCAAACCCGAGTGGACCAGCCCCCACAAGCAGCACCTGTTCACAATATATTTTCTTACAAATTGCCAGTCAATATCTTCGAGACTATGAAAGTATATCCAATGCTTTCTCATATTTTCTAACTAATACGTAACACCGTATTCCGGAAACTTAGAATATGTTTAGTATATAATATAATATAATATGCATAAAAACAATATAATATGTATGAATACGCTTTTACAGCAAAGTCCCAAAAAATATGTGATTTATAAAAAGATTAATAGTTTAATTAAGAAAATAGAAATCATTCGGAGTTATTGTAATGTGTTCGGGCGCGACATAGAGGCTGTGTTTTTTGCTATGTAGTGACGAAAAAAGAAGAACAAACAAAATTCGCTAACGCCATTTACGTATTTTTGACGTTTTTCTAATTAAATTGGCTAATTAGCAAATTTTATTTTCTATCTTTGTGCACAAATTCAGATCAAAACGTAGTGTTTTGTTGCGGCTTGAAAGAAAGGAAACCGGATAAAAAAATACAATTTCTCATTTATTGTAGAATTTATAACTATATGACTTTATGGTACAACATAAACAAGTAAAAATTAAAAAAAAGAGAAGAAAATACGTTTTATATTAATTAGAATTCATATCTCTTTATATAGGTTTAAGTTGCGGATCACGTAATTAGGTATTACTCTCGATACACCGTTAAGTGGATTGTGCAGCACGTTAACAGTGTTAGGCGTTGATTAAAAATATAATAAAAAGCTTTGGTTTTTTTTTAAATGAGGCCTTACTAAGTTAAGAATTTTAAATCTTTGTTATGATATTATCTTAATACGCCTTTACAGCCTATCAAAGTCCACTGCTGAACATAGGTCTACCCCATAGATCGCTTCATAGGGGGATATTTGCCATAGCTTGCACGCTTGGCAAGCGGGTTCACAACCACAGTTTTTTTTAGTCGTTATTAGGAAGACGCTGTTGCTTATCTCTTGATTTGTTTCTCTCTATCGCCTATTACAACACCAACGAGATGGTATCGGGTAATGGAAATTGGTACACCACCACCGTGTCTTAATAAACATTGATATGGAGACCATTTTTACCGAAAACGAGGGACAACATCTTAATCCTCAGAGGTGACAACGCATCTGAATTTTTTAACAGTGGTAGAGCCACGCGGCAGCTTTTGCTGTCGCACGGATGGGCCGGCTTAAACCGGGCTGGTACCACGACCTCACAGAAAACCAGCGTGAAGTAGAGGTTTACCTCTGCGTTTCGCTTGGTGAGTGCAGGTGGCCGGAGGCCCTTTTTACTGGAAATGAGGCATTCCATCTTATTCCTCACGGGTGACAATGCATCTGCATTTTGATTTGTAATAGAGGATAGATGTAGATGTCTATGGGCCGCAACCACTTACCATCAGGTGGACTGTGTGCTCGTTTGTCACCCTTATCCTATAAAAAAAAGATTCGATTTTAAGAAAGGATAAATGAAAATGTCTATGGGCTACAGCATCGACTTACAATCAAGTGGACTGTGTGCGTGTTTGTCATTCGTAATCTATAAAATAAAAAATAAAAATAAAATAAATTTAATGACGTTTATTATAATATAATTTTGTGGTGTAAGGAACAATATCCCATCACTTTTGCTTTATACTAAAAACAACTATATACGATACACTATGTTGACTAATGGATGAACCTTTAAACCTTTGAAACCTGCCGATTCATGACGGAAATTCCGTCAAAAATCACTTTTTAACACGCACAGTTTTAAAAATTATCATTATGAATAAATCTGACCGGCCAATTGTCTAAGAAAGTGACAGCTCGATGCACCAACAGGCAAAGCTGGCACATTCTTGGAAAAATAAGCCTTTAGCGGTGATATTGTGTTCAATTTTAATGCTTTCAATCATTAGTCATGAAGAGGCTAAAGAGTAGATCGTAAAATAAACAAGATTTAGTATACGTACGTTTACGTG
The DNA here is from genome assembly GCA_033319125.1 of Parnassius glacialis. Lineage (NCBI taxonomy): Eukaryota > Metazoa > Arthropoda > Insecta > Lepidoptera > Papilionidae > Parnassius > Parnassius glacialis. The sequence goes on along the minus strand of JAVANC010000023.1, from coordinate 4,151,802 downwards.
GTAGAGCCATGCTGCAGCTATATTAGTAATATAGTTGAAGCACGAATGGGTCGGCTTCACCGGGGAAGGACCACGCTCTCACAGAATACCAGCGTAAAATAGCAGCTTAAGGCTGCTGTGTTTTGTATGGTGAGTGTAGAGAACCGGAAACCCTTTTTACTGGACAAGAGGCATTCCATCTTAGTCCATACGGGTGACAACGCATCTGCATTTTGAGTCTTTATTGAGGATAGGTGTAGATGTCTATGGGTCACAGCAACCACTTACCATCAGGTGGACTGTGTGCTCGCTTGTGACCCTATCCTATAAAAAAGGTACCAAGTTACATAGTAGTCCCGCTAGGAATACAGAACGTTCTGCTGTAACACTGCAGTGTCTCTAGATACTTTTCTTCTTCAAATTCCAGATGTAGTTCTTGGTATACTCAGATGTGCAGGTTTCTTTCACCGCCGAGCACGTGGTAGATAAAATAACACTTAAAATTGCACTTAACAATTTCATTGGTGCCGGCAGGGATCGAAACCCAGATTGCATGCGTCCTGTGAAATTTACGGTGAGCGCTGATCATCTAAGTTATCACGGCTCTTGCTAAAATAAACGTATTTGATTCTTACCACTGTGCTTCGTTTCCCTTGGATCTTCACTCTTCACCTTTATTAAAATAAATATGAGTACAGAGCAAGGTCATAACAATTTTAAAGAAATCGTGATGCCATAAGAATCGAGACGCGCCAAGTAATAACATGAGAGGGACTTACATATAGATTATTGGTAAGAATACTTGCGAGCTTCACTTTTCTGAGATTGCATGATGTAGGGTCGGCAAAAAAATATTTTTAAGTTTTAATTAGATTCAAAATTGGTTTGTATCGTTAAAAGCTTTCTTCAAGATGAAAGGAAGTTATTACATTGATTAAGCAAAAAAATTAAATGTATGTATGTATGCCTTTTTATAACAACATATTAATTCGTTCGCATATTGTTGCGGTTGGTGAATATATACGTGGTAGAGCCACGCTGCAGCTATGTATATTATGGTTGTAGCACGAATGAGTCGGCTCGACCGGGGTAGGATCACGCTCTCACAGAATACCAACACTATCAGAACCAACATTCTTGTTGAAACAACGAAAACGATAAACTTGTCATAAGTTAGTTATCATTGGGCTGGTAGCAAGTTTCTTTTCGGAGTAAGGAGAAAAATCCTCATAAATTCGAATGCCCATTTCATTTGCTGTCTGTACCTATCCTAAGGGCGAAGCAATCAGGATTGGGATATAAAGGGATAGCGCGAACGTCGTAAATTGTCCTGTTGCGAGATTATATGAGATTTGTACCGTTTTTTTATTTATTTGTAAGTACATATTCTTTCGAAATTGACTTTGAGCCGGTTATTACTACAACTAAGTGGCAGTTAGAAGGAGAAAGCTCGTACTAATTGACGTTGATTTTTCTTTATGTTGTATATTTAATACGCAATATAGGAGATTGAACAATGAATTGCATAAAATAAGGGCGCGTATATTATATTGCTTTGCGTTGTTTTGAAGGTTCCGTGGCGCAGTGGCTTAGAGATGAGTAGCCGCGTTGAGCGCAGCGGGTTCAAGTACCGTACGAAACAAGTATTTGTTGAACATATAAATAATTGTTGCGGGTCTGGATGTTAGTTCTTGTGAAATTTATAGATGTTAACTGCCTCCACGATACAGGAGAAAATACTATCATCATCATCATCATTACAGCCCTTCACAAGTCCACTGCTGAACATAGGCCTCCCCCAAGGAATGCCACAAAGCACGGTCCTGAGCCACCTGCATCCATCGACTTCCTGCATGTCTTACCAGGTCGTCACTCCATCTTGTGGGGGGACGCCCTACACTTCGCCTACCGGTACGAGGCTGCCACTCGAGAACCTTTCTTCCCCATCGGTTGTCGGTTCTTCGAGCTATATGGCCGGCCCACTGCCACTTCAGCTTACTAGTCCGTTGGGCTATGTCGGTTACTCTGGTTCTACTGCGGATATCCTTATTCCTAAGTTTATCACGCAGAGAAACTCCGAGCATAGCCCTCTCCATAGCTCGCTGAGCGACCTTGAGCTTCCTCATACGGCCAGCAGTGAAGGACCACGTCTCAGTTCCGTAAGTCATCACTGGCAACACGCACTGGTTGTACAATTTTGTTTTAAGGTTTTGAGGTATTTCTGACTGATTTTTCTTAGAAAATACTAGTGTGGGTGTAATTCTATTTTTTAAATACAATGAAAAATATATACTCGTATACATACATATGACTATATATACACATGGGCTTTTAACAAAAAAGAATCGACGAAGTGTTTGTTGCTGGACTATCGTGAAAGGCGAGTGAAGGAATATATAATAAGGTTTATAATTGTGTACGCTATGGGTTAGCCACCTGTCATTTATTTCATAATTTTTCATTTATATCCATGTTTTTGTTGCCTACCATGGTCCTAATATCTCGCTGCTCTTTAGACTCTGCCTACCCTCTCGAGGGTTACAAGTGTAACCTTTAATGATTTTCGTTGTCGTAAAGTGTTTCATTTAACTCAAACAACACGGGTGTTGACCGTGTAATAGCGATGAAACAATGTCCACTACCCATATTATCCCGCGGGTTGCGACGGTGGAAAAAACCAGGAGACGGGGAGCAAAGTCTTCTTATTAGTAACTAAAAAATTTAAACTGCGCGAAAATAAATGTAATCAATTTACGTCATTAAAACTGCCGGTTGTTTAACTTAGATTGTGCTACGTAGTACTATTATTTATTGTTTGTTCGTGCATCTATTGACATTTGTTTGCTTTATTATTTTTAACCAAATTCAAAAACGGAGGAGGTAATCAATTTGACTGTATTTTTTATGTGTGTCACCTCAGAAATTTTTTCTAGGTGAACCGATTTTGATGATTCTATTAATTCCATTATCTTATTTGAAATCTGGTGCTTCTCATGCGGTCCCATATAAATTTGATCAAGATCTGACCAGTAGTTTTTAAGTTATCCTTAATAATGCGTATTTAATAGACTTCGACTACGTTGATGATGTTCTCATTTTATTTATATTGAAGTCGGTTGTACAAACCTTTTAATTTTACCACTTGTAATTAAAATAACCATCACGCCATCAATCATCCGATGGTTGCAATATATTGTGGGTAGATTGATATTGGGTGTCGATACTGTACCTTCATAAAAATAATAAAATGAGTGTTGAACCTATACGTGGTAGAGCCATGCTGCAGCTATATTAGTAGTATAGTTGTAGCATAAATGGGTAGGCTCGACCGGGGAAGGACCACGCTCTCACAGTATACCAGCGTAAATAGCAGCTTAACACTGCTGTGTTTCGCATGGTGAGTGTAGAGAACCGTTTACTGGAAAACAGGCATTCCATCTTAGTCCTCACGGGTGACAACGCATCTGCATTTTGAATCTTTATTGAGGGTAGATGTCTATGGGTCACAGTAACCACTTACCTTCAGGTGGACTGTGCACTCGTTTGTCACACTATCCTAAAAAAAATGCGACATGCAGGTGTTCACAATGTTTTCTTTTACTGCCGAGGACATGATAAATCAGCACTTAAAATTGCAATTTACAATTTCATTGGTGCAGGCGGGGATCGAACCCGGGTTGCTCGCGTACTGTGAAATTTACAGCGAGCGCTAAGCCCCTGAGCTCCCTACTACTACTTTTACTACTACTACTACTACTGCTCAACGTTTGCAGACGTTCTCTTTATTAAAATAGTGTAGTGTAGTGTTATTTTAAAATATATCAATTTCTTTTAGGTTTATAAAATGCCTATGTTACGCAATATCTTAGTCAATTGTAAACCGATTTTAATGATTCTTTTTATATAAAACCATCTGGCCAGGAAGACGTTGTTTTCATCTCCCCGACGATCCTTTGTCCTATAAAAATCCTTAAATACGTAAAAAAACATTTCGGGATAAAAGCTATCCTATCTCTCCTAAAGTCTAACCAAACTGCACACAGTGTGCAAAATTTCATTGAAATCATTTCAATAGTTTAGGAGTTAATCGCGGACAAACAACGCTTCAGGGGTTGCCCCATCTAAATTAAGAAAAAAATTCTCTGCTAAGATTGGAAAAATAGTTTCGAAAATCGAAAAGTCCACGCCTAGTGAGCGTTTCATTTAGTTTGAAAAAAATAAATTACCAAAATAAATCGATTACACAAAGTATAAAATCGATATAGGCTGTATGTTACATTTGTCCTTTGTCTTTAATGGGCTAAAGAAAAACAATGAAAGCAGCTTTAAAAATTTAATAGCAATAAAATTTATAAAACTTGAAAATCATTTTATTAACAAACGTAGCTATATAAAATGATTTTTTCTACTCTCTACACCTATATATATATATATATATATATATATATATATATATATATATATATATATATATATATATATATAAGATACTCTATAAATGTTCTATTACTTGTCCTATTGTGTTTTATTTGACTCAACCAACAAAAAAGCTGACCGTGTATACGCGGTGAAAGAATTTTCACTACCCCATATCGTCATAAGAGTGTCATAATAGGTGACAAATTTAAACAAACCAGGAGATGGGCAGTAGTCTTTCTAATAATAACTATAGTATGTTTCTAGAGCAGGCGGAAAAACGTACATTGACCTAAAGTATTATGTTAAAACAGAAACAAAACGACAGGTATTGCTTCCATACATTTCATTATCGATTACGTATCGTTATGCGCTAAGCGTGTTTCATGGTACGGGGTAGGGTGAAGGAAGCGGTCATTCAGAGATATCAAATCTAAACCAAAACAATACCACTTTTAAAATGGCAGACGTCTAAACACTATATGAAGAAGGGCTATACAATATTGAGCATATAAAGTGGAAAAACTGCATTAACCACGTCATAAAAGAAGAAAACAAATTAAATGAATTGGATAATGCCATTGATAAAAATTTAGATAATTTTATAATCAATGTGGCGAACTTTTCCACGTCTTTATCATCAGTAAATGATTCTGAAATAGTTACAAAAGCATACGCTTTCAAGTGTCTCTGACAATCTATTTTGAAAAGTTTTATGCATGCATCAAGGTTGACTGCTAAAGAATGCATTAAAAGTTCGTCATTTTACCCGACTGGCAAGAAGTGGTTATGTTTTGTACAACTACTTATCTACCTACTTATTACACTACTTACCTAATGTAAATGTAATAATTATATTACACAACTTATGGTTTATAAATAATAAATTTAAATTAATGTTAATTTGCTTTTTAATTCATATAAGTGCAGGATAATCTTCTTTCTTCATAATAAAATAATAGATACAGGACCTGCGAAGAACTTCGCACTCGGCACTCTTATCTTTCACTCTGACGATGTTTGTAACGATACGAGGATAAAAAGATAAAACCTAAGAAAAAGTTTGGCTACGGCGATGATATCGTCAAAGGTCAATGTACGTTTTTCCGTCTGTTCTAGAAACATACTATACAAAACAAGAAACTGTGGTAATCAACCCGATCGTCAAGCAAGGCAACAAAGGCAAACATCCTTGATATGACGCAATCTATGAGGAGGCCTTTGTTCTGTAGTGGACTTTTAATAGACTGTAATGGTAACAGCAATAGATATTAGGAAACATCGAATTTTGTCAATTATTCAGAACAACAGGTTAGTTTGAATAATTGACAGTAAAATCGGCAACTTGTGAATTTATCGCTACGAATTAGGGCACTACGGCGGACTCTTGCACTCAGAAAGAATTTCGCAAATAAGGAAGGTCAGTGCTCAGTATTGGGTGGTGTGGTACATATCTATTATATATTTATATATAAAAATTAAGTGTCACATCGTTTGGCCGCGATGAACTCCTAAACTACTGAACTGATTTCAATGAAATGTTCCACAATGTGTGCAGTTTGGTCCAACTTGAGAGATAGGATAGTTTTTATCCCGATAAGTAACCATCAATTTTTTTTATTGTGAATTTAATGATTTTTTATAGGATATAAATAAATATATATATACATACTAGCTGACCAGACAGACGTTGTTCTGCCCTTTCCGAACGACCATTTGCTTTCCCAAAAAAACTCTTGAAATTAGCAATAAAAAAATTGGTTCCATCTGATGAATACTTACAGCAACACGTGGTGTTTATACTCCTAAATTGTAGCTGATATTAAACGTTTGTATTTTTAACATAGCGCCATCTATTGAATATTTACTCAATCCAGTCAACGGATATCGTCATCTGACAGAATCGTTTGGAGCTAACAGATAATTGTGACTGTCAAATAATAGACAAATAATTTGCAATAAAATAATATTGTATTGCGACTATAAATTGAGATGTAAGCTATCCTATCTTTTAGCACATTGCCCAAAAAATTCATTGAAATCAGTTCAATAGTTTAGGAGTTCATCGCGGACCATCAACGTGACACGTAATTTTTATATATAAAGATATATATATATATATATATATATATATATATATATATATATATATATATATATATTTCTAAATGATCATCAACATGACGGCTTTTTTAAAGTCTACTGCTATACATAAGTCCGCCAAGAAATGCCACAAAACGTGAACCTGCATCCGTCGACTTCTTGGATGTCTTTTCAGATAGTACCCTTACATTTTGCTTGGCGGTACCAGTCTGCCACTCGAGAAACATCATCTCCAACTGATTTCCATTTTTTGAGTTACATGACCGACCCACTTCAGCACTGCCGCACCACTTGCCACTTGAGCTTACTGACTTTTGGTCTTTTAGCTATTCTGGTTTTACTGCGGAGGTCCTTATAACGAAGTTTATCTCGTAGATAAACTCGGCGAATAGCCCGTTTCATAGTTCCATACTTATATATATTACCATAAAATATGTATAAAAATTATTTCCGTTTTAAAATTGAAATAAAAAAATATGATGCTATTTGAACGACTATTAGCGTTTTAAAGTTTTCAAGAGCCACCTCTAAATCGTACCTGCGATCTCAAAACCCTCTTGAAAAAGCACGGTTGGATTACTTTATATTCATTAAGTTTCATTAGCAGGACCTTTTAAGTAGGACATCTCTACGCTTTTACAATTTAAATTTGTGTGAAACCACTTAAAGCTTTATTGGCCTGTAAAAATCCACCACTGGACATACAACTATCCCGTTGTAGGAAGGATCTGCCTTATCGTTACGCTCGGCAGCCGGATTGAAGATTGCAAGTCCAGACGCTTTATATTATTGACTTTGCTGCTGTCACACATACTTTTTGTTCCTTGTGGCTCTGCATATAGTAATATTTTTTTATAGGAGAGGGGGCAAACGAGCATGCGGCTCACCTGATGAAGTGACTACTGCCGCCCGTGAACAACTGCAACACCAGGGGAACCAGGGGAATTGCAGATGCGTTGCCGGCCTTTTAAAAAGGAGTAGGCTCTTTTCTTGAAGGTGCCTAAGACGTATCGGTCCGGAAAAATCGCTGATGGTAATCGATTCCACAAGGAAGTCGTGCGAGGAAGAGAACATTTTCTAAATCACACAGTGGTGGACCGCGAATCATCCAGATGGTGTGGATGGTATCGGGAGTTCTGCCGCGATGTGCGTTCGTGAAATTTGGCGGCTGGGATTAATCCGAACAATTCCTCAGAGCACTCCCCATGGTAAATGCGAAAGAAAATGCAAAGGGATGCAACATCTCTTCGCAGTGCCAATGAATCGAGCCGATCGGAAAGGACTCGGTCGTCGACGATTCGAGCGGCTCTGCGCTGGATGCGGTCAAGTGGAAGGAGCTGGCACTGGGGAGCCCCTGCCCAGAGATGGGAACAGTATTCCATGTGAGGCCGAACCTGCGCATTGTAAAGTTGCAGGCGGTGTACCGGCATGAAATACTGTCCCGCTCTGCTGAGCACGCCAAGCTTTTTAGAAGTCAATTTGGCCTTCTCTTCCAAGTGACCTCGAAACTGCACGTCAATTGATATGTCGACTCCGAGGATTCCGATACTGGCTGAGGCAAGAAGGGGAGTGCCTTGAAACTGAGGAGATACGACAAACGGGTTCTTTTTAGTGGTAAACGCGCAAACTTGTGTCTTCTAAGGATTAAACTGGACTAGATTTAGTCACCCCCAATCCGAGACTTTGTTCAGCAAAGACTCGACTTCAGACACAAGTTTGTTCTGGTACTCGGCGACGTTTTCCCGAGAAACATTAGCACGGCCGATGTATAGAGCAACACCAGTGCTGCCATCCGCGTAGCAATAAATGTTACCAGTTAGCAACATATCATTGATATGCAGTAGAAACAGCGTTGGTGATAGCACACAGCCTTGTGGAACACCAGCGTTAATAGGCTTATAGTCGGAGCATGCATCGTCTACAACTACCTTGATGCTCCGATCTGCAAGGAAGCTGGTGATCCAATTGCACAATTTCTCGGGATGTCAATAGGAAGGGACCTTCGAAAGAAGTGCTTTGTGCCAAACCCGATCGAAGGCCTTCGCAATGTCCAAACTAACGGCCAACGCCTTCCCCTTGGACTCTACTATCTCCGCACATCTATGAGGCAGGTAGACCAGAAGATCACCAGCTGATCGACCCCGACGAAAACCGTATTGGCGGTCACTAGTCAGCTGGTGATCCTCAAGGTACCGGATGAGCTGGCAGTTAATAATGGATTCCATTATTTTGGAGAACAAGGAGGTGATCGCGATTGGCCTATAGTTGGACGGGTCTGAGCGGTCGCCTTTTTTAGGGATCGCGTGGACAAAAGCTGTCTTCCATGAATTCCGGACTACGCCTTGGGAGTAGGAGTACCGAAAAAGACGCGTTAGGACCGGTGCCAACTTCGGAGCACACGTCCTCAGTACAATTGGGGGGATTCTGTCAGGCCCACTCGACTTCTGAATGTTCAGGGAGAAGAATGATTTGCGAACCGAGCGCTGTGAGAACAGCACATCCGGCATGGAGCACTTTCACCGCGGAATGGTCGGCGGTGTTTTCACCCCGTCATCAAGAGTCGAGTTGGATGCAAAAAGGGAGCCTAAAAGGTCGGCTTTGTCTTTTGCGGCTTGGGCCAGTGAGCTGTCCTCCCTGTGCAGAGATGGCAGTGATGGCTTACAGAAATTCCCTTAGACAGCCTTGGCGAGAAACCAGAATGCACGGGTTCCCGAAGGAAGGCGAACTAGTTTCTCGCCAATTCTGCCTGTGTGCTCAAACTTTGCCTTGGCAATAACTCTTTTGAAGGACCTGGAGGCAAAGTTATACTTCTTTTTAAGTATGCTGGTTTTTACATGTCGCCGAAGCCGCAGCCCAGACTTGATAACACTCCTGCTTACTGCGTAATGCAGTCTTACAGGAGCGACCAAACCAAGGCTGAGATCTGCCTCCGATGAGTACCACAGATGATGGAATAAGTAGTTTCATTTCGCTGTAGCACCACATCAGTGACAGAGTCAGCAATAGTGCAGCACTGCAGACACAGATCATCCGGCGAGAAGCAAACCCGCCCCCATGGGTAGGATGCAAAGAAGTGGAATAACATGGTCGTGGATGCTCAGCGAGGGATTCTCCAGGGGTGCTGGTACCCTCCTGGGATAGTTTTTTATGTAATTACCATGTTGATGGCGGGGGGGGGGGGGGGAGATTGGATCTCAGGCCACCTGCACTCACCAGACGAAACGCAGAAGCAGAGCTTCTACTTCACACCGGTATTCTGTGAGGTCGTGGTACCAGCCCGGCTCGAGCCGGCCCATACGTGCAACAGCAAAAACTGCCGCGTGCTACTAAAATATATATATATACTAAAATTTACTCCCTTTATACGTATGTCATATAATTAAAATATTACAATTTATAATTTAAGTTTTCATAGTAAATATTGTAACATAACATCGCTGCAAACTTTTAGTTCTTAAAAGTTTTATGGAGTCTAAAAAGAAAATATTTCTTTCTTTTACTCCTGTTTTTTTATATTATATAGTTAACATACTGTATAAATATTTTTTTGACTGAGTCTGTGACTCTAGATAGAGGTATCTTTTTTATATTTTTATATATTTTGTTTTTGTTGGTTTTTGTAGGTCTCTTACGGTGCTTCCCTACAGCAAAATTCAAACACCTTCTTGTTTCTCATTATGCTGGCTCATTGGTCTTAATTGGACCTTGGCAGAAATCAAACAACACCATTACTTCTTACTCTTACTCTGTGCCTTTCAGTCGTTTTTTTACTAGGGCAAGCGAGCATCGGCTCACCTGATGGTAAGTGACTACCACCACCCAGTGCAACATCAGGAAAATCGCAGATGCTTTGCCAGTCTTTTAAAAAAGAGTAGACTTAGTTGCTTGTTAGAGAGGAGGCTTGTTTGTCCGAGGGGCGCACAGTTGCTTTGTGCTTTATCCATCCTTGGACGTTCAACTGTTCGTTTACTTAATTATCCTCTAAAATATGCCCTCATAACCGCACTATCTTCCCTCATCCTCTCCACAAGCCTGAACTAGCAAAGTCTAAATGTATGTCGTCGATTATGTTGGACTTGTCATTTAGAAAATGACAAGTCCAACATAATCGAAGAATCGAAGCGGGTGGAAGACCGGTACTTGAAGTCCTTCAGAAGCTCTTTAATTCCGTCCTCCATGGTGGCATTACACCGGAGGCGTGGAGCAGAAGTGCGGTGGTCTTGTTCTTGAAGAAAGGTGACAACGCTCTCTTGAAGAACTACAGACCGATTTCCCTTCTGAGCCGCGTCTACGTGATGTTTTCGAGAGTCATTACGAATCGTCTCGCGCGCAGACTTGACGACTTCCAGCCTCCCGAACAAGCCGGTTTCCGAAAGGGCTTTAGCACCATAGACCACATACATACCCTACGGCAAATTGTACAGAAGTCCGAAGAGTACAATTTGCCACTATGTCTGGCATATGTGGACTATGAGAAAGCCTTTGATTCCGTCGAAATTTGGGCGGTGCTGCAGTCCGTTCAGCGGTGCCAAGTTGACTGTCGGTGTATCGAAGTGCTGAAGTGTTTGTACAGTAGAGCTATGATGGCTATCCGAGTACAGAACCAGAGTACGAAACCTATCCAATTGCAGAGAGGTGTAAGACAGGGTGATGTTATATCCCCGAAACTCTTCACCGCTGCATTGGAAGACGTTTTCAAGCCTCTGGACTGAAAAGGATACGGTATTAACATCAATGGCGAGTACATCACTCACCTTCAATTTGCCGACGATGTAGTCCTTATGGCAGAATCGCTGGAGGACCTAAGCACTATGCTCAATAACCTCAATAGTGTCTCCCAACGGATAGGTCTTAAGATGAACATGGACAAAACAAAGATTATGTTTAATGTCATGTCACACCTATGCCGGTAGTTGTTGGGAACACTAAGCTCGAAGTTGTTGACGAGTATGTTTACCTGGGACAAATAGTCCGACTAGGTAAGTCCAACTTCGACCGAGAGGTCAATCGACGGATTCAACTCGGCTGGGCAGCGTTCGGGAAGCTACGACACATCTTCTCGTCAGACATACTCGTACCTCAAAACCTTAAAACGAAATTGTACAACCAGTGCGTGTTGCCAGTGATGACTTACGGAACTGAGACATGGTCCTTCACTGCTGGCCGTATGAGGAAGCTCAAGCGACCTTCAGCTTCCTCATACGGCCAGCAGTGAAGGACGAGCGAGCGAGCTATGGAGAGAGCTATGCTCGGAGTTTCTCTGCGTGACAAACTTAGGAATAAGGATATCCGCAGTAGAACCAGAGTCACCGACATAGCCCAACGAATTAGTAAGCTGAAGTGGCAGTGGGCCGGCCATATAGTTTGAAGAACCGACAACCGATGGGGAAGAAAGGTTCTCGAGTGGCAGCCTCGTACCGGTAGGCGAAGTGTAGGGCGTCTCCCCACGAGTTGGAGTGACGACCTGGTAAGACATGCAGGAAATCGATGGATGCAGGTGGCTCAGGACCGTGCTTTGTGGCATTCTTTGGGGGAGACCTATGTTCAGCAGTGGACATGTGAAGGGCTGTAATGATGATGATGATGATATTAATTTGTCTTCTTCGAGACTAGCTGTTACCTGCCCGCTTCGCTGGCTACTCAATGGTAATTAGAGGACAGGCATAAAAAAAATGAGCATTCACAAATATAATTTAAGTCAGACTAATACAATATCGTATTAATTTCAATTCCAGTCTCCAAGGACTAATTGGAACGCCTAAAATTTTCTAATTTCGAAATTAAATTATTTATTTCCACCATTAAGCCCTTTTACTTACAATCAAGTTATTTCAGACATAGGTTGGGGAAAAAATTTCTTCGTATTTTGTATACAAATTCAAGACATTTTTTTCCAAATTTTAATTACATTTAATAACAACATATATTTGTTATTTTGTTCGGTAACTTGTTGCCATCATACAGGCTGTAATGACATAATCCCGTTGCTGTAGCAATCTTGTAATTTTTGATCAACAAAGTACGACAAGTAGTTTTGACATTCCTCTCTTGATGTTAACCTGATACTACTTTTTGAGTCACATTTTTCCCTTTTTGTAATGAAACGTCACTGTTATTTATAATAAAAAATGTCTTCGTTAAATTCTCTTATTTTAGTGGACAGAAAAACAATTGAAAAAAAGCGGAAATGTGTTTTTTTTATTTTTTAGTATTGTTTTTCTTAATCTTTATATATAAAAAGTACGTGTCACGTTGTTTGTCCGCGATGGACTACTGAACTGATTTCAATGAAATTTTTGGTCAATGTGCAGTTTGGTCCAACATAAAAGATAGGATAGCTTATATCTCAATTTATAGTCGCAATACAATATTATTTTATTGAAAATTATTTGTCTATTATTTGACAGTCACAATTATCTGTTAGCTCCAAACGATTCTGTCAGATGACGATATCTGTTGACTGGATTGAGTAAATATTTAATAGATGGCGCTATGTTAAAAATGCAAACGTTTAATATAAGCTACAATTTAGTAGTATAACCACCACGTGTTGCTGTAAGTATTCAACAAATAGAACCGATTTCAAAAAAAAAAATTGCAGACTGTGTGCAGTTTAGTCCAACTTGAGATATAAGATAGTTTTTATCCCGATGAGTGACCCTCAATTTTTATTGCTAATTTCAGGTTTTTTTGGGAAAACAAATGGTCGTTCGGAAAGGGCAGAACAACGTCTGCCTGGTCAGCTAGTATCCTATATGTATTGATATTAAAACAAACAGTACAACCAAAGATATTTTTCTTCAATATTATACAAACAAAATATAATACGAAGAAACTTTTCTCCCTACCTATTAGATTGTCTAAAATACCTACCTAAAATTCGTTAGCTTTTGAACCATAGAGTCGGTAAAAAAATCGGATTCTGGGAACCGTGTTTGGTATTGTACAAAAATGACATTGGCTCTCGAACAAAGTACTTCAGTGTTGAAGGGGTTGTTATGGTAGAACGAGGCTTAAAGAATCGAACCCTCCCGATCGGTGGAAAATTTTGTAACAACGTCGTGCCCGAACGGACTCATTTGAAAATATTGTTTCTCATAATTGGGTTTAATAAGCTTGTTACAAGAACTAGAAGCGAAGTTCCTCGTAAAATTAATTTATTTTATCGTATATTCTAGCGAAATAACGAGTAATGTATAATCATTATCGAATTCGTAATTTATTATAATATTTTATATATGTGGCAGTTGCACTTTTTTATAGGACTTTTTTATAGTTATATAGTATAGGACCAACGAGCACACAGTCCACCCGATGGTAAGTGGTTGCTGTGACCCATAGACATTTTCATTTATCTATACAAATAAATAAAATTGAAGTGTCTGTTTGTAATGTCAAAATTACAGCGTTTTACATAATGTATATGAATGTATAAACGATACGTCTAGCAAAAATACACTTTTTAAAATTTTTGTCTGTCTGTCCTTCTGTCTGTCTGTCTATCTGTTTGTTTCGGCTAATCTTCGGAATGGCTGAACAGATTTTAACGGGACTTTCACTGGCAGATAGCTGATGTTATAAGAAGTAACTTAGGCTAATTTTATTTTAGAAAAATAATTAGGGTTCCTCGCAAAAAAATTAAGACCCTAAATTACACGGGGGCGAAGTCGCGGGGAGCAGCTAGTCCTCAATAAAGAATCAAAATGCAGATGCGTTGCCATCCGTGAGGTCCAAGATGGTATGCCTCTTTTCCTGTTAAATGGCTCTCCGGTTCTCTACACTCACCATACAGAACATAGCAGTGCCAAGCTGCCACTCCCCGCCGGTATTCTGTGAGAGCGTGGTCCTTCCTCGGTCGAGCCGACCCATTCGTGCTACAACCATACTACTAATATAGGTGCAGCATGGCTCTACCACTTAAAAATGCTCTGAAAGGATATTATCAGCGTAAAATAGCAGCGTTAGCTACTATGTTACAAATGGTGAGTGCAAAGAACCGGAAACCCTTTTAACTGAAAACGGGACATTTCATCTTTGTCCTCAGTAGACTTCTTTACCTTATTGGTAAAAGGTATCCTTTTCTATACATTTACCATATCAAAGCATTGAGCTGCTATTTCAAGATTATTTTCTAAGAGATTGTGGTCATTCTCCGATCGAGCTGACCCATTCGTACTGTGCCCATTAACTGCAACGCGGCTCTTCTACGTAAAAATAGTTAAATATTATGTATATTTCTTATCAGTATTTTATGACGCAAATCTTTAAATATTGTCGTATCAATTTTTTTTTATAATATTAAGTGTACGGGAATTTGGTTAATATTAAAACTTAGTGACCGTAACAACAATTACTATGGTGAAACCTAACTATAATTTACTGTTTGACAAAGCTTCTTGCGCTTTGACGTAATTTACAAGACAGAGAGTTTTTATTTAATATTTTATTTATGGGTGACTAGCTAGTACCCGGCGCGTTGCTGCCGCAAAATAAATAATTGTGAAAATATAATTTTAAATTTAGAAGGATTATTTTGTTTAATTGGGAATGATAATACATTTATTGATGTTTAAAGAAATGTAACATTCAATTAATTGTACTATGCCTATAACCTTCACGGAAGTGCAAGCAGTATGTAGACAACATTTTACCGCAATCTGATGAACGGTAAGACAGCGCATAAAATACGAACAAACAAATATTAATTTTTATATATTAGATTGCATATTTCATTTTTGTCTATTTCATTCTCTACTTCTAGGCACGCACTCGAACTCACATCTTTCTTCGTTGTTTCTTTAATAGCTCGCCAAAGTCATCTGCAGGATGCACACGTGTGCACCTAAAACCATGTCGGTTGGTTGTAGATAGTTTTAAAATGCGTAAGTGTACATGAGTGCGTAATCCCACAATAAGCCGAGTATGGTTTTGGCTTTTTGCGTCTTTTAAAATGTATGCAGTACTCCATGTTTTTCTTTTTTGGTATGAACTTACTCACATAACTTTAAAAAAGAGAAATGAAGTGCCCATTTACGATCAAAAGTTATGAGAAAAAGTGGACCGTACTGGGTTAATTATTAATGAAGATTTTCATTACAAACAAACAAAAAGGAAACAAAACTGTAGTATGTATGTTGTATGTTAACAAAAAATCATGTCGCTGAAATAAGTAAAACAAAGTGGACATACCATATCATTACCATTCCATCTATTTCAGCCTATAGAAGCCCACTGCTGATCGATCCCCCCCATATATTGCTTTATAGGGGGAATTTTGCCATAATTGACATGTTTGGCAAGCGGGTTGTCAACCGCAGTTTTTTATTATTTTGAATTGTCAACAGGGAGATGCTGCTGCACATTTCCTGTTTCAGTTTCCCTCCGTCGCTTCTTACGACACCCACAGAACGATATGGCGTCGTGGATATACTTACACTGCCACTACACGGCAAATAATTATTTAACTTTATTTTTTACTCCATATTTTTATTGTTTTTCATTCATTATAAATCCTCCCCAACTGTTAAATATTTCCGCTTTTATCTCAGCGCTTGTACCATAATCTTGACCGACCCGAATTTATTGTCTGTTTAGAGTCTTAGACACATTAATATATACAAACTATGCGTGGTAATGCTTAAAGCTCGCTGTTAACATATTCTTGGATAATGACCAAGAAAGCAACCATTTTTTATAATTTAGTCGCGTAATGCCTCTGTCATATTTTGAAGGTGATTATTGTAATCTCTTACCAGCTTGTGTACGAATTTGATAAAACCGTTAATATTACTGTCTACAATAATTACTCGTAAAGTTGGTAAAAAATTACTTCGTGTACATCCGCTCGATAAAATAAAATGTTGTGTCTTACCTAGTTTGAAGAGCACCTCCCGCCCTCCCTAAATTGTGCACACTATCACCGTCACCACTAATCCCAGCCCCATTACTCCCAACACCACTACACCAGGAAAGACACACCACTGACGATAATACGACACGTGCTTCGCCTCTACACGAGGCATCTTCAGGTGATCTAGCCTCTGCGGTGGCTGACCGTTAATTGAGCGGCGCGACAAAACAACTGCCATTTATACAGACCGCTGACTGTATAAATAGCAGTTGTAGACCGAAAATTTGAAAACCCTCACACATCGAGGCAGTGGAGGTCCGCCGCCGGAACTCACCCCCTACAGCTTCTGATCCTATCTTTGTGTCCAATGATGAAATTTCATCCCTCATCAAAGGACTCAAGCCCAATAAGGCTCCGGGCGCGGATGGCATCTCCAACCATGCCTTTAAACACTTTCCTGAGCAGGTGTTAACCCTTTTAACTATTATCTTTAATGCCTGCTTCAGCCTTAGTTGCTTTCCCACTATGTGGAAAGAGGCAACTGTGATTGGTATTCCCAAGCCAGGGAAGCCTCTCAACCTCCCCTCCAGTCATCGTCCCATTAGCCTCCTCAAAGCCATGAGCAAACTCTTCGAACGAGTCATCCTCACTCGCATGAGGCTCCATCTGTTTCCCACAGACGGTGACCCTCTTGTCATCCCCCATCAATTTGGTTTCCGAGCGAAACATTCTTGCCCCCCAACAAGTTCACCGTATTGTGAAATATATCCTCAGCGGTTTTTATCCTCGTCGTCATAAGACCATCGCGGTCGTTTTCGACATCGCCAAAGCTTTCGATAGTCTGGCATGAAGGCCTTATCTTCACATTATATAGAATAGGTCTCCCCGATCGTCTAGTACGTCTCGTGGCCTCTTATCTGCAGCATCGTACCTTTCGTTTTAGACACGAAGGCACGCTCTCTTCTCAGCGCCCCATCAAAGCTGGTGTTCCTCAGGGCTCAGTACTTGCTACTCTCCTGTACATCCTGTTCACCAACGACATTCCCATCCCGTCGAATGGTGTTCAGCTCTCCTCTTCGCAGACGACACTGCCCTCTACTATAAAGGTATCTCGCTACCTTTCATACGGAACATGATACAAAAGTCAGTTGATGACCTAGGAGCTTGGTTCCAAAAATGGCGCATCGATGTTAACCCGGAGAAAAGCTCCGCCGTTCACTTCGATTATAAACGACGCCGTCTCAAAAACACTCCACCAATACGTATGCTAGGGACCCCAGTCCCCTGGCATACGACTGCTAAATATTTAGGCGTCACCCTTGACACGAGGCTCACCTTCGGGCCCCATGTCAAAAGAGTAACCCGAAACGCACGATTCTATCTGAGTAGGCTCAACAGTATGTTGGGCCAACACAGTAAAATGTTCCTCCGTAACAAGCGAACCCATTATAAGGTCTGTATTCGACCAGTCATGTCTTACGCGGGCCCTATTTTTGCCCACGCCAACCCTAAAATCATTAATGAACTCCAAGTAGTTCAAAACCTCTTCTGTCGTCGAGCTAAGAACGCATCTTGGTACGTGCGTAATGCCGACCTTCATCAGGACTTAGAGCTCCCTACAATCCAACAATTCCTTAAAAAACTCTGAGAACTTCTTCAAAGCCTCAGAGTCACATTCCAAGCATTTTATTCGTGAGGCAGCTACTTATGCAGCTCCAACACCCTCGCGCTATCGAGTCCGTAGGCCGAGAAACTCTCTCTCGGATCCGCCTAATAAACTTTCAACTGACCTGAACTGCCTCCTGGCGGCTCAGACCAACTCATAATAAATTTGCCTTAGTAGGATCTTCCTCAGCCGCCTGCGCCCTCTTCTCCCAAAAGAGGGTCGCTTTCAATCCGGCATAAAGGCTTAATCAGCCCATTGCCAGTCCCACATGCGGTTTTTAGTGGGTAGTACCTAGGCTCCCCTTTAGGTTAGACACAGTGAGTCCCACATAACAACGACAGACCGGCTGTCGTGGTATGCATAAAGCATTCACCGCCTCCCTGCGTATCAGGGTAGCTCATTTTCCAATTGCTTCAGGGCGCAAAAAAAAAGAAAATTTGACTGCTGAATGAAAATTTTGCAAACATCTTTTCAAAATATCTTTTGGACACTGGACACAACCTAGCCAACGACCACTCCTTTAAAGTCTTACATACTTGTAATAGAGGGCTGCGACTGTGTGTGCTGGAACAGTTCGAGATATTAAAAAGTAATAATAGTACGTTGCACTGCTGATTGAACAAACAAATGTTTCCAACTCACCTCTCTTGAATATCTTTAAGCCTCACGGTGATTGGCGATTGGTTGCGTCGTTGGAGGGTAGGCGGGCGTTGCGCGGCGGTTTGTTTTTAATTTTACAATCGGCTGCGTAAGTTTGGCGGTGATTGGTCACATGTTTTATCACATGACGCGATTGCTCGCTCCTTAAGTAGGGAGCGGTTGCATCACCGGTCTGTATAAATAGCAGTTGTTTTGGCTCGCCGCTCACTTAGCGGTCAGCCACCGCAGAGGCTAGATCACATGAAGATGCCTCATGTAGTGTGCGTTTTTCCTAGTGTAGTGGTGTTGGGAGTAGCGGTGCTGGGATTAGTGGTGACGGTGATAGTGCACGCAATTGAGGGAGGGCTGGAGGTGCTCTTCAAACTAGGTAAAACACATCATTTTATTTTATCGAGCGGATGTACTCGATGTAATTTTTTACCAACTTTAATATAATGAACTTCTGCAAAGTAACGCCTGATTCTATTAATTGTCTACAACAAGTCCACTGCTGGGAAAAAAGCCACCACTCGAACAATTGCAGGACTTAATTTCTTCCTCATAATGCCGTCTTCAGACCACTAGACATTCTGCTGGTCTCCAACTACATATTTCTTGTCGACATACCACGCATCGGTACCAAACAATTTGCTTCGTCGTTCGTAATAAGTACAGTAGAGTGGAATGTATTGCCAGCATCTGTATTTCCATCCGATTGTAATTTGGGTCTTCAATGCAAGAGTGAATAGGCTTTTGTTAAGCTAAGTCAGTACGATTTACCATCTCTAGCTGCATGACCACTTTTCAGGCAGACGTGTTAGCAATCGGATATTATTCTTATAATTTAATATTATTTATAGAATAATCTTACAATGTCACTCACAGTCACGGTTCAATAAAAATAATAAAAAAAATACTTGAAAGTAGCTTAATACGATTTCAGATTTGTAAGTGGTAGAGCCATACTGCAGATATATTAGTAGCATAGTTGTAGCACGAAAGGGTCGGCTCGACCGGGGAAGGACCACGCTCTCACAGAATACCAGCGTAAAATAGCAGCTTAACACCGCTGTGTTTCGTATGGTGAGTGTAGAGAACCGAAAGCCTTTTTACTGGAAAAGGGGCATTCCATCTTAGTCCTTAGTATTAACAATAATGGGTTTTATTTAATTATTCGTAAAGGTTACAAGCACTCAGTTTTGTTAATAAATATTTTTATTTTTAATATAAAAGTGTTTTAGAGACCCGTACTTACGCATGAATCTCAAAATAGAAAGCTCTTACCCAAAAATCTTCTAACTTCAGCAGGCCTTCAACTATACTGAAATGTTCTCGATGAACTAATTTAGACTACTCTGAAACGAGGAAGTTATTAAGTAACATTGAAGGTCTTAGCTTTTCTGAGTGTTGATTGAGTCTACAGAGCTGAGTGGTGTCTTAGAATAGTGCAGACATTTATTTTATATTAGATCAATGGAATAACAGATGAACTTACAATCTGGATAGCATATTCAACTGATATTATAAAAAATAACTTTTAATAAAAAGTTAAAGCCGATAAAAGAACTAAAAAGAATATAATAATTTTAAAGGAAGAGATCGCAGAAGGGCAGCATAATCTTTCTGACAATTAAAAATAATAAAAACTGCGGTCGCCGAGCCATTTGTCAAGCGTGACAACAAAAGCAAATATCTCTTATATGAGAAAACGTATGCGAAAAGCTTATTTTCAGGAGGTGGACTTTTTATAGGCTGAAACAAGGAATGAATGGAGGAGAAACTTAACTCCTGAAAAAATATTTCTTAATATAAAACGTTTTCTTCTATTCTGAACTCATTACTTCATTTAGTTTTGTCTTTTGTTTATTCCCCTTTGTCCGAAATTAATTGAAAACAGGGAGCTGGCTGGAGCAAATAAAAATAAAATGAAAATAATACTGCTCTATTTAAATTACAAGTAGGTAATTGGATTTTCTTGTTTGCTATTTTTGAATTTCCAATTTTTTCTTAATAGGTTTTTTTTATTTAAAGGCCAAAGACACCTACATTCCTTTCTATTAAAACTAATTCTATTGAAAAGAACAGTTGTCCTTGAAATAGGGCTTATTGATGAACTGTATCAAGTTTAAACCAATCTTAACAGGCTCAAGCACATACACAAAATAGCCAATCTTTCGGTTTTGATCAGTGTAAAAAGAATCCTATTATTCCTTGCTCCCCCTTCCACCATCGGAAAACCAGACGATCAGTCAGTCTCCACTCCTTTGTTGTTGACATACCACACATCCACTGCTACATCCATTAACAAAATCTTCGTCTTTAATGCGTACAGCAAAGGAGTGAAAAAAATTGCCAGCTCACAAATCACCCCTTACCTTAAAGATTTATTACTGTTTTAACTTGGATAGTAGTCAAGCACTGATTACTATCCCAGTTTAAAAAAATATCTTCCACGATACATGAGATATTTCTAGTCTACCCTATACTAGAAAAGAAAGATTTTTTTGAAAATCTTTTATCATTTACTTGGATATTTTCTGACTTACCGTTATATTTTGGCAAATTTACACAATATATTTATGAATTATTATAGCTTATGTGTTGTTATGATGTATAAGCAATGGTCAAGTTTCATTAAAATACATTTAGTAGTTTTTGCGTGAAAGTGTAACAAACATTCAATCGAGGGCTCCGTGGCGCAGTGGCTTAGCAATGTGTTGTTACGCTGGGGGCCGCGGGTTCAAATCCCGCACGGGACAAGTATTTGTGTGGCCTACAAATAATTGTTCCAGTTCTGGATATTTGTCCTCGTGCAATTTATGTTTGTAAACTGCCTCCACGACACAAAAGACAACCCTAGTGTGCGGGTAACGTTTAAAAAAAGAAAAAAATAGAATCCTTACAAACTTTCACGTTTTTAATATTAGTAGGATTTACAGGCGATGGTCTATGTTAGGTAATAGATGATCAATGAATGAACCAATTAAGATTATCTAGCCAATGAAATCCATTAAAATAATTTCACGTAAATACTAATGGTGCTGTAAATCAGTACTAAATTTCCTTACCGATAAGTCTACACTCCTGCTGGTACAGGTACCTGCAACAAAATTAAAAACTCATATCAATCAGTTTCTTCTATGCTGGTATCCATGTAGGGACAACGTATGGAAGACGTCGCACCCGTAGTTGAGCAAGAAGCAATCCCACGCACACCGCGTGCACACCCTACGCTCGCATACCTGGATGTTTCTCACTGCCCAAAACACCGCTCAAAACCCCACGGTGGGGAATTGAGGATTGGTAACAAACTAAATTATAAATCATCATCATCATCACGTTTCCCTTTTGAGGCCGCGAGCCCTGAGTCTATAGAAGCTATACAAGTCAAAAGGCAAACAGCACTAACATCCCAGAATATAGGTTTTTTTTTATAGTATAGGGTGACAAACGAGCACACAGTCCACCTGACGGTAAGTGATTACTGTGGCCCATAGATATCTACATTTGTCCTTGTTTGCGAATCAAAATGCAGATGCGTTGTCACCCGTGAGGACTAAGATGGAATGCCTCTTTTCCAGTAAAAAGGGTCTCCGGTTCTCTACACTCACCATATGAAACGCAGCAGTGTTCAGTTGCTATTTGACGCTGGTATTCTATGAAAGCGTGGTCCTTCCCCGGTCGAGCCGACCTATTCGTGCTACAACTACACTACTAATATAGCTGCAGCATGGCTCTACCACGTATAAATGTTGAGATGTTTTGGTACTAACAATATTATACTTAATCAGATATATATTGACAGAGCAGAGTATGAAAAAATATTTGTAAATTAAGTGTCGTTAAGAAAGTCTGCTAACTATATTATTATCGCATGGATATCGAAAGAGACCGAGGGAAATAAAACAGAAGGTAGACAGCAGCGTCTTTCGGATAGCAGTTAAAAAATACTGTGGTAGCGAAACCTGCAAATCGTTGCAATTACGTCAAACATTAACTATGGGGCCTATGTTCAGCACTGCACTTATGACGGGCTTTAATGAACGATGATTATAATGTAAAATTAAGTTTACATAGAAGAAATTGTCAATTGAAATCATTGTCATTTATAATTGCAGTTTCAGAAGTCCACTGCTGAACATAGGCCTCCCCCAAGGAACGTCACAAAGCATTCTCATTTCTCACTCATTTCCTAAGCCACCTGCATCCATCGACTGCATATATGCACCTGCATATCTTACCAGGTTGTTACCCCAGGGGGGGGGGGGGACTCTACCATTCGCTTACCGGCACGAGGTTGCCAGTTGAGAATCTTTCTTCCCCAATGGTTGTCGGTTCTTCGTGCTATATGGCCGGCCCATTGCCATTTCAGCTTACTAATCCGTTAGGCTATGTCGGTTACTCTGGGTCTACTGCGGATATCCTCATTCCTCCCTCTCCATAGTTAACTAAGTGACCTTGAGCTTCCTGATACGACCAGCCGTCAATAAATTAAATATACATATTTATATAGCTGACCAGGCAGACGTTGCTCTGCTCTTTCCGACGACCATTGTCTAATAAAAAAAAAACTTAAATTCGCAATAAAAAATATTGATGGTCACGGGATAAAAACTAACCCTCAAGTTGGACTAGACTGAACACAGTGTGCAAAATTTCATTAAAATCAGTTCAGAGGTTTAGGAGTTCATCGCGGACAAACAATGTGACACTAATAATTACTAAAAATATTGTTAAAATTCAAATTGTAAACCGCTGGAAATCGCACAATATTTGCTTCAGTCATTAAAATTACAACGCCTGTAAGAAACAACAGGTAATGTTTTCACTTACAATTCATCTTCCCTTCACAGTAAATAAAACAAGAAACGGCACCGTGAAAAATTACGGCCAAATGTAAATAGTCAGCTGAGAAATTCAACCTGTATTACGAACACAGTAAAAAGCGCCTTATCGCCCCTCTTTATCGTTCACTAGCTGTGGGAGCGAGATGAATAGAAACGATTACAACGAGCTATGAAGGCAGGTAGACGAATAATCCAACGATTCCATAATAAAAATCCCGACTGCCGTAAACACGGAAATATTGCCGAGGTAAAGTGAAGTCATCTAGAGTTTTTGCCCATTCTCTTTAATGATGCCGCCTTTAGTCACTGCGACTCAGCTTAAGTCGTTTCACTTGGAGACAGCCGTTATTGAAATAACATTGTGAACATAGACCACCACCATAGATTGCCTTATAGAGGGCGGGGTGGGGGGGGGGGGGGATTCGCTTAGTTGCCACGTTTAGGAAGCGGGTGACAACCGCAGTTTATTTTTTAGTTGTTATAAGGAAGATGCTGCTGCACATCTCCTAGTATGTTACCGTCTGTCACCTTTTAAGATATAAACGGGACGATATGCGTATTAGATATTCTTACACCGCCAGAACGCTGTGAACAATCACGGTATTGTATTAAAATTACTAAAGTTATACGCAACTGCAACATCAGGGTAATGAGGGCTAATAATGTATGAAGAAGATGATGAATCTGAAAGAAGCGAAAGAGGTATGTAAGGATCGTGACACTTGGCGATCTGTTCTCTCTGGCTACCCCGTCAGGGATTGTGCGTGACGATAAGTAAGTAAGTAAGTAAGGGCTAATAATATTCTGCTCAAACACTGCTGCATTTCGGTCTAGTCCATAGAAATATTAAATTATTATATCTATGGTCTAGTCAGTATAATGAGGGCTAATAATTTTCTACTCACCAGATGTCGCTAGTTGACACTGAGGTATAGTTTTTTGTTACGTAATGTAATTTAATTAAGAAGTTAGTTTTTAATAATAGTTCATCAGTTTCTAGAGTATCATATTAATACACAAAACAATGCTTTAGTGGTTTGCTCTTTAATTTTTTACACATTTTTAACTTTTTTTTTATTTTTCCGCTTTTATGAATATCTGTGCTTTGGATTATTTATTTTTAATCTTATTAATATAAAATATAGCTAATAATACAGAAAGAAACATTAATCTTTACATTTTTCAAACAAATTAACTTCCCCACTATGACATCTCTCAAATATCACCCTTAACACCTCACTTTTAAGTGGCGCAGCCCTGGTGGCAAAAAAGTCGTGGAGCCCTCATTGCAGGTGCGTTGCCGGTATTTAAATGTTAAAGATTACGTCACCAGCAAAGCAAGCAGGTAACAGCTACTTTAATATCCTCCCTGCCTTTCGATCACGGTAGCCAGTCTCCAAGGAGACTAGACATCTGCGTAGGAAAGAATTCAAGTATACGAGTGTATGCGCAAGCAATGGTGGACTCTCTATTCTCTCATACTCATAGTCCGATGGAACGGCAATCCGATACGACCGGAGACAAATCAGGAGCGGGACCAACGGCACGGTAATGCGGCACATTTACAATATTGTTGGGAATAAGGGTAAAAAATTAAAGGAAATACGAACAAATGAAGGTAGAACTGTCATTAGAACTGTCATCTCCTACCCATTCTAGCAGTATAAAGTATCGAGCAGGCGACTAAGAGGATCAGTCGGTAGTTCTACGAGTCTCACTGTTGCTACTATACCCGTTAGAGTATTCTACTAGTGACGGCAAGGAATATCGTGTTGCTAAGTGGCTGCCGTTTGTTACATTGAGATGGGTGGTGGTGCTGTTGGTTTGCATACTTTGGTGTTATCATGTAATGGTGTCCTGATAGTAAGCAGGGCTTGTTACCGAGTAGTGTTTTTTTATTTAAATAATTTTGAGAATAATTTCTAACATCAGAAATGGAATAATTTCTTACAATATATTATATAATAACAGTGCTACTTATAAACTAACTAAATTACTAATTATAAAATCTGAAAGCACCCATGTGCATTAACAAAATGTCATTGCACCATCATTTTAGTGTTCTAAATTTTATTAAAAAAATCTTGCATTGGGTATAATCATTTAAGTCAGTTCACCCGCAATTTGGTTCTTGATTGAAATTAGATAATTGGTGTTTAAGAGCCACAACATCCACTTTCCGTCTTATGAACTGTGTGATCAAGTCCTTTGATTTAATAAAAAAAAACTATCTGTTAGCCGGCGCATTGCTGCTGCAGAAGAAATACGTTACGTTTTACGCAAATGTCGTTTTAAATTTGAAAGGTTTATATCATTTAATTAGGAGTGATAATACATTCATTGAAAATGAATGATAATATATGAGTTTCTAATAAATTTGTAGGTAGGATACGCGCACCACCTATTATAGGTAAGTTGATTGTACCATGCTTATAACCTGCGTGCAAGTGCAAGCAATAAGTAAACATAATTTTAGCGCAATCTGATGAACGGTATGGCAGCGCGTAAAATATGAACAAACAAAAATTATTTTTTAATATATTAGATAAACTTAAATTTAAATTACATGACACATCAGGGAGATACGGAATTAAAATGAAAGCAAACCGAGTTCGCTCCGCGCTGGCATCATTGAAATTGTTAAACAGAATAACAATTTTTTTTAAATACTAGTAATGCTATTAAACATTACTAACATTCCCTTTAACCACTTCTGGTAAGATTAAAATGCTTGTGTTAGAAGTGGTTCACGACAGTAGTCGAATGGTGGATTCGAACCCACGACCTTTCGAGTTCACGGTCCGCGCCTTTCCATTAGGCTAACATTGGGTAACAATTGTTGATTTAGTACGAACTTAGTCTCAGAGTAAAATAAATATTAATATAGAGCGGCACTTAACCTTAGTGTTGTAGCAACCGGAAATCGGGGCACTCGGATACCAAATATCTTTTATTTTATAACTGATATAGTACGTGAGGGTAATATTGTCATCCGGTTAATATAGTCACTTTCTTATAACTCAAAAAATACAGCCTTGTGTGCATAGATTGCTCTCTGACGCGATAACTCTTAAGCAGCCAATCAAATAATAAAGGGTCAAAAGGGCGCTGCTTTATCGACGCCATTTTGACGGATGACATTATAGTAAATTTTTAATCGATTTTAGTACTGTGTAGTGTGGTTAGTTAGTGTTCGTAATTATTTTCAAAGCTTGTTTGCTATTTTTTTTCTTAATATATTAGTTATAGTAAACGACTTTGTGTTTTTGTCGCTGTACTCCTCCTTGTTTTGGTTTTATAAGGCTGCAAAGATTATGCTGACCATATAACCCTCACGTACCTTAACAAAGTATTGTATTAAACTATTAAAAGTGACTTATTGACTGAGACATGGTATATCCATGCTGCAGTTAATGCGTCGGCTTGATCGGGGAAAAACTGCGCTGTCACAGAATACCAGGGTAAAATAGCAACAGCTGCTGAAACCTTTTCACTGAAAAGGTTTCAGCAGGTGGACTGAGCGTTCGCTTGTCACCCTTCTTCTATACATTAAATATACATAAATGGGGTGCAGTTAAAATTTTAAAAACTGCGTATATTGTTCGTCTTATATGAAATATACCAATCACAAGTTTAAAGTAATTAAGTTGTTTCGGAAATAAGGTAACATCGCAGAGGTTAAACGCCGAAAGTAGATTAACTCTGGATGCGTAGTTACTGTAACATGAAATAATATCCTAAATTGCAATCGTCTTTTAGAGAGTAGTTTAAGTTACAAGCTGAAGGCATCTTTCCCATTAGTACTTAATACTTATTCTTTAATAAATTCAAATAAATTAGATTAAAATAAGCCATTTAACTTGATTTGTTTATTATAAAATATAGAATATTAAATTTACCAAGTTCTTTAAGAGTAACGAGTAAGGTTTCTCTGTGAAAATAACCTTTAATATTTAAAAAAAATTAATGCTATTGGGTTTGCTATATTATTAATTGGCAAGCATAAGAGCTGTTTTTCAGATTCTTTATATTTTTCGTGCATTATTTAAAAAGTTACTAAGTTGTTTAAAACTATATGTTATAATGCTAGCGAACCGTGTAGACCCTACACGGTATTAATAAAGCATTATTTGGATCAAAAACCATTTATTTAAAAAAATCGTTTCTTCAAAAAATCTTTAAGTTTACGGATAAATTATATCACTTCTACCATTCACCTCTATCTGTTTGTCTAGTCTCATTAATAGACAAAAATGAAATACCTCATAATCCTTAATCATAGTACGACTTATTGCTTTTTTTAAACTGAAGTGATTAACGAACATACAGCCTAATAGCTATTGCTATGCTTATAACAAAGGAAACTAGAGATGCATTACCTCTGAGGACTAAGATGTAATGACTTACAACCTATTCACTACACCCATAAGACCAGAACACAACAGTGCAAGCACTCCCATTTGGCGGCAAAACACGTTTTCTTATTTTCTTATTTAAAAAAAAAAACGTTACCGCCACACTAGGATTTTTCCTGTGTTATGGAGGCAGTTTACATACATAAATTTTACAAGAAGAACTATTCAGACCCGGAACAATTTTTTATAGGCCATTCAAATACTTGCTCCGTGCGGGATTCGAACGCATGGACCTTAGCGATACAACTCATTACTAAGCCACTGCGCTACGGAGCTGTGCAAGAGGGCAGAACCTACGCAGACGGACTCCTAAATAGAAAAGTAGTCATACCACTTATTACTTTCTTACTTTACACTTTTAGAAAATTTGAAACTATTATTTTGCTTGCCTCGTCTCATCCGATCGTCGCTTGTCACTTGCACCAACGCATAATTTGATGGCTTTTACTGGATTGAATTTTATTATGGGATTTGACCACACCTTCGTGTTCAGCGATGTTGTTTGATTGTAAAGGGAGTTTGTAGCTGTTATTCCCGAAATAAAGTGATGAGTCGGTGAAAAAGTGAAGACAGTCACTTAAGTTATTACGAAATTATCACAGGGATCGAAAAAATCTTAATATTTCAGTTATGTAATGTCCTTATTACTGTATAAATATATTTCTTTTATAAAACTGAAGTGACAAACGAACTTACAGTCTACCTGAGTAATTATTATTGTAAAGGAAGTGTTGGCTTGCAGCAAGAAAATTCGTCTTTAGAATCCAATATTATAAGGTTCATTTTCCACAAGATTTACGTAATTATTTTTAAAATTAAAATTAAACTCGTTTCCAACTAAAGTGGCTACCATTTGATCAGTGACGAAGTAGGCACGCAATCACGACTCTATACTTCATTCTGATGTTTCCTATTTCTCACTCTTACTTTTTTTATAAAATAAGACCAAGAAATGGTCACAAAATCCACCTGATGGTAAGTAAATGTTGTGGCCCATAGACAACTACATTCATACATCTCCCCACTTTACGCACCTACATTTTGCTTCAGGCATGATAGAAGCCTGCGTCCTTCGAATTTCTTTTTACTTAAATGCCCTTCTCAGAGTTCTAACTTTACGCATTCATCCTTCTCTGTATAGTATGTGCTTCTATAGACTGCATCCCGTCTTGAAAATATAACGGCTAACAATTTTTATTAATTCAAGAAAGAGGTCGCGAACATTTTTGAAATAAAGTGGCAAAATCAGTTGTTACGCACAGCTTAATACGTATTTTTATATTATTTTGCTTTAATTATTATAATATTTCTATCTTTTGTCATCTTCTACACGTAATAGAGAATACCTTAGGCATTAAATACGCCTATGGATCAAATTATAATATTCTAGAAGTATAATTTAAAATGAAACATTTTGTACAGCCGAAATCAATATAAGTTATTAAGAATAACTCAAAAACTATTGGTCTGACCTTGATCAAATTCATATGAGACCCCACGAGAGGTACCAGCTTTCAAATAAAAAACGGTTCACCTAGTAAAAAGTAATGAGGTAACACACATAAAAAAATATACAGTTGAATTGCGTACCGTCTCCTTTTTGGAAGTCGGCGGAAAATAAATTTATAAAAAAGTTACTTTCCTATTCATAATTTTATGCATTTTAATATTGCTTAATATATAATGCATTAAACAATACTAATTTACAATAAAAAATAACTTAAAACTAAAATTATCATACAGTCCTCATCATTCTAAGTTGTTATTTAAAAAAAGTCCCGCTGGGTTTCTTGCTGGTTCTTCCCAGGACAGAGGTTTTTAAAGAGTTTCTAAACAAAAGAGTGACTTTCAATAAGTATTGTTTATAATCTATATTGAATAAAAAAGTTTCTGATTCTGTTTCTATATTAATAATTGTAGTGATAGTTGAGAATTATAATATTTTTAAATCTGAGAAACAAAGTAGTTTTATTACATGTTCTTAAATTCGAAAATTTCTTTCGAAGTAATTCTTAAACACAGTATCTAAGATTTCAACTTAAAATCTTGGCTGATAATAGTTAAGAAGATCCGGCGTAAAATTCATTTAACAAAGAAATGGAAATTTATAAAACGGTTGATAAAATCAAATCACTCGGGGACTTCACAGAACTTTCCGATAACCTAACCTTTCGAACAATGCAAAGTTTCCCCTCTATTAAATATACCCACTGCGACAATCGGATAGTGGTAAATGTATTAAGGGGATTGTACTCTGAATGGTAATTGTATTAAGTAACCATTCCTGATTCTTCCCTCTATTATATTCTACTGAAGCTTATTTTTTTTAAATCGTACTCATTTGGGACTTATTTAATGTAATAAAATATGAACTGAGTCATAGATCATGTAGTATATATAGCTCTGTATCTGATCGAAAAATTTCCTTGCAATCGATTCAGCCACTTTGAAGATTAGCTCGGACAGACATACAGATAGAAAAGCTTTTAAAAAAATTGACACGTGTCGTATTGTCGTCAGTGGTGTCTTGCCTAGTGTAGTAGTGCTGAGAGTAGCGTTGCTGGGATTAGTGGTGACGGGGATAGTGCACGCAATTGAGGGAGGGCGGGAGGTGCTTTTCATACTAGGTAAGACACATTATTTTATTTTAAAGCGCGGATGTTTGCGAAGTAAATTTTTTTAAAGCTTTTATATAATGGATTTCTGCAAAGTAACGCCTGATTCTATTAACTACATACAGATAGACTTTTAATAACCGGCAAATTGCGTGTCGGAGTTGCGTATGATGGTTTCCGTACCATCGTAATACACGTTTCTTATAGCTCCTTTTTATTTTAAATTTATTTTAATTATTATTATTTGTTGTTGTAGCGGCAACAAAAAAACACATTCTGTGAAAATTTCAACTGTCTACCTATTACGGATCATGAGATACAACCCGCTGACAGACAGACGGACGGACGGACGGACGGACAGCGGAGGCTTACTAATAGGGTCCCTTTGGATACCCTTTCGGTGAGGAACCCTAAAAACGGTTATCCATTATTTAATAAATAAATAAATTTAAATAAATTTATTAGAACTCAAATAAATGTTACACTTGTTCCGATTGAGCCCTAGCTCCTGAACTAGGAATCCTGTATGTCAGGAGCTATATATATGGAGATGAAATTTAAATGACATTTATTTCTATATAACCGACAGACACTTTAATTTATTGATATGTGTAGATTTATAGAGTAAAAAGACGCATTTTATTAAAAAGCTCTTTCTTTGTAAACGCCAATACATAACTTCCGTTTCAACCCACATTCACCCACACCCATTGCCACATGAACACCTACGCCCTCGTCACTTGATGATGTTTTATTATCGACTCTGTAGATATCGATGGTCCATTTCTCTAATTTGATGGTTTTTGACTGTCAAAAAGTGCTTTGTAAAGGCCAAATTTGAAAGAAATATTTTGAATTATGGCTTTCATTTGACCATAAAATAGTTTTACTAGTTTGAATATTCACTACTTTTTTTGTCATTTGGACGTAGTTATGCAAAAAGGATCCAACCCGCGATAAGTTAATTTGAGTTTATGTTATTTGAAGTATCCATACTTCAAATATCATAAACTCAAATTATCGGTATGGTTTCTATCTGTTGGTAATTTTTCTTCTTATTTGTGTTACGTTTGCTAAAATTGTTACATCACATAATAGTATAGACCACAAACATTATTCTTCAAATTAACATTTTTGACACAACCTCAGGTTGGATCCTTTTTGCATAACCACGTCCATTTGTAAATTGGTGTTTATTGTATTATAATAATGTATTTTCATTGTTTTCCAAAAAGAACAACAATAACTATATTTTAGAAGTTTTTGAACGGTTGTCATCCATGGATGTCGTAAGAATAACTATTATCTACTGTAATAAATAAAAATTTGCGGGCAAAAAAACCCTCTCAGAAGGGAGGGGAGACCCGTGCCCAGCAGTAGGCCATATATAGCCTGTAACGTTAACTCCAAATTTAACTGCGGGCGATCTACGAGGAAAGCCTATGTTCATGGACTTGTGATACATACTTATGATCTGCAATGAAACCATAATGCCATAATAAAGAATAAATGCGTCGCTAGTATCTGTCGACTTTTTTTTTAAAAAACTGAAGAGTCAAAGGAACTCACAGTTCACCTGATTGTAAGTGGCTTCTCCAGTCTACGGACATCGGCAGCCAACTTTAAAGTTTTTTAAGAAAAAAACTAAGAACACTACGAGTACAAACACGTTGCCTGTGAGGACAAAGATGGAATGCCTCGCAGCCTGTAATGAGGGCATCCACGACTTTTTCTGCCACCAGGGCGGCGCCACTAGAAAGTGAGGTATAATATTTGACAGATTTCATAGCGGGGACGTTAATTTGTTCGGAAAATGTAAAGGTTATATATTTTCTTTATCTGATATTAGCTATATTTTATATTAATAACATTAAAACCAAACCACAGATATTCATAAAAGTAGAAAATTTAAAAAAAAAGTAAAAATGTGCAAAAACTTAAAGAGTAAATCACTGACGCGTTATTTTGTGTATTCATGTAATACTCTAGAAACTGATAAGCTTTATTAAAAACCAATTTCTCAATTAAATTACATTGTGTAACAAAAAACTTTACCTCAGTGTCAACTAGCGACATCTGGTGAGTAGAAAATTATTAGCCCTCATTATACTGACTCTAGACCGAAATGCAGCAGTGTAGTAAACATTAAGGTACAATTCCTAGCCGACCGCAGACAGCAACAGCAGGCGACGTGTCGTCACAAGTCACAACATGTCGCTGCGACATGTCGTCGCGTCATGTCGCTGCAGTTATGATTCCGAACCCGACTGCAGGCGTATACCTATTTATCGCTTTTATTTAACTCCTTTCCTATATTTTTTCAAATGTTATCTTTTTGTCAAATAATTATTGTGAGATGCATCGTACAGTGCGGGATATTGGCCCACCTGGTTTATCAGTTTCTCTTTCACGGAATCGGTGAAACTCAGTTTTTGAGAAAAATGGTCGGGCGCCATGTCGTCTGCCGCTCCGGCAAACGACGTGTCGCTAGCTACGGAAGGTATTTTATAGAACTACATAGAAACCAGTAGTGTTGCGACGACACATCACCTGCTGCTGCTGTCTGTGTTCGGCTACAGAATGGTATCTTTACTCTTTCGTGGCAGAAATAGGTGAGGGGTTGGTATCTACCCATACGAATACTCAGACATAAAAACTACCTACCTGATCTACCACCTAGAATAATTTAAAATTAAAAATTTTGTACAATCGACTCCAATATAAATTATTAAGAATAACTCAAAAACTATTTGTCAGACCTTGATCAATTTGTATGGGACATGAGAAGCACCAGTTTTAAATTAAAAAAAAATCATCGAAATCGGTACACCAAGTTAAAAGGTATGAGGTAGAGGAAAAACATACAGTCGAACTGAGTACCGTCTCCTTTTTGAAGTCGATAGAAAATGGTGAACTTGGATTAATTTTTGTGCCACAAATTTGTATGTAAATGAAAGCATAATTAATTTAAATTATATTTTAAAAAATATTACCAATTCAATATTTTTGTAATTTTTAATAAAAAATAGTTAAATTTTTGAACAAAAATAACGACGTGATTGGTTGTGGCGTCATTATATCCGTTGAGGCTGTGAGCCAATCGCATTCATGCTATAGTTTTGTATTTTCTATATTCGGATATTCGGATCACCACGTGTCATAACAAAACATATATCATTATGTAATGATAACATTAAGCAATGACAATTTTTTTTAATTTTTGACAACGTAAACATGAGTGTTTTATCATTTCACCACGCGGTGGCGTTACTAAAGCGATATAATGACGTCACTGGCGTTTGAATTAACATTTTAGAAAAACTATTTATAATTGTAAAATTTCATGAAAAAAACAATTATAAAAAATATCTTAATAATTTTTAGTGAACTTTAAAAAAATTAAAAAAACATGCAAAATTCTCTATACCTGTTTGTATAGAAAAAAAGTAGGATTTTATTTTCATAATTTATTTCCTCAAATCAGTATAAATATTTATTTCTGATACGATCGAAGAATCGCCCACGTAAAACTGAGATGCCTCACTGAATTTAATCAGTTCACTGATCACAAAATAACGAACTTTATACACGTGGATGTAAATTATTACCGGCATTAATATAGCTAGTCTTGTCTGGCTTATTAAGTAATAGAATTCGGAGTGCCTCGTTAGTGCGCGACTGTTGATTATGTGGTCCCAAGATTGAATCCCGTGTCTGACTGAAGAAATACTCCGGCAGTCCGAAGTCACGAAGTTGGCAATGTTTTCGCGAAGAGAATCACAAAAAGTCATTGTCACCGTCCCATCGGGCAGAATGAGGGAATAGATAGTGAACTTGTGCTTGCGTGCACACTCGAGCGCTATAACCCTGTCCTACACAGGTGACAAGTCTCCGTTGAGACTGGCTGCTGTGACCGAAATTCAAATATAATAATTCTCTATAAACTGAAATAGCAATCAAATACAGTAAGATACAAAAATTAATGGAAATAACATTGTATATATATATATATATATATATATATATATATAGACTTTTAAGTAGGTAGCCTAGCGCAGGTAATTTTTTATTATTATCTTTATATATTACATAGTTCTTCTGTCCCTGTGTATGTGAAACTGAACTTCTCATAAACGGCTGGATCGATTTTGATAAAAAATTGTGTTGTTTAGATTCACAACTGGATCCGGCAGCTTTACAACTATGACAAATATCCCCACATGAGGCAATCTATGAAGGAGGCCTATGTTTGGCAGTGGAATTTTTATATGCCGTAATGGATGGATATATAGAAGATAATCTACCAGGAGCAGATGACCCATTGAGAAGTGAAATTATTAAGTCAACAGTAACGTTACAACTATGGCAAATATCCTCCTTATGGCAATCTATGGGGGAGGCCTATTATGTTCCGCAGTGGAATTTAATAGGCTGTAATGGTTGAATGTATAGAATATAATCTACCAGGAGCACATGACCCACTGAGGGTTGAAATTATTAAATCAACAGTAACATTACAACTATGACAAATATCCTTCTTATGAGGTAATCTATGAGGGAGGCCTATGTTCCGCAGTGGACTGGTAGCCTGTTGGATGAATGTATAGAAGATAATCTACCAGGAGCACATGACCCACTGAGAGGTGAAATTA
The DNA here is from genome assembly GCA_033319125.1 of Parnassius glacialis. NCBI lineage: Eukaryota > Metazoa > Arthropoda > Insecta > Lepidoptera > Papilionidae > Parnassius > Parnassius glacialis. Next base: position 4,116,620 of record JAVANC010000023.1, on the reverse strand, counting down.
TTAAATCAAGAGTAACATTACAACTATGACAAATATCCTTCTTATGAGGTAATCTATGAGGGAGGCCTATGTTCCGCAGTGGACTGGTAGCCAGTTGGATGAATGTATAGAAGATAATCTACCAGGAGCACATGACCCACTGAGAGGTGAAATTATTAAATCAAGAGTAACATTACAACTATGACAAATATCCTTCTTATGAGGTAATCTATGAGGGAGGCCTATGTTCCGCAGTGGACTGGTAGCCTGTTGGATGAATGTATAGAAGATAATCTACCAGGAGCACATGACCCACTGAGAGGTGAAATTATTAAATCAAGAGTAACATTACAACTATGACAAATACCCTTATGAGGCAATTTATGGGGGAGGCCTATGTTCCCGCAGTGGAATTTAATAGGCTGTAACGATAACGGTAACGGTAACGAAATGTGCAAAAGGGCCAAGTTATTTATATTTGCTGTGAGGCAATACGTCACTAGTAAGTATCAATTGTCAGGTGAAATTCGAGGTTATGTTTTCCCAGTTACTGTTTGTGTAGTTCATTTATTTCAAAGTTCTTCTTATTTTGTTTGTGAAGCAATTAATAAAAAAAAAGAGCGTATGTGTATTGTTAATAATACTGAGATTCAATTGGTACTCATAACATCGTTTTGTTGTACCTTTAGACGATTGAAAATTTGCTTTGTGTTTTGTACTCAATTTTACCTCTCGTGGAAATTAAATATTGCAGAGCTCTTTTAAATATCTGAATAGACGATGAAATGTTTTCGAATTCCACATAAAGTGATCGAGCACGGATCTAAATTTTTAATTCTCTTTAAAGTATATTTACTAATAAGTAATAAGAACCCCTTTCTCAATTGCCAGTATCAATTACATCAAAAATAATCATCATAAAACAATAAACTTTTTTCTTTTTTAGCTACTAAATTTGGAACCAGATAAATTACTTTGGAGCATTGACTTATATCAAAGTTGGTAAAAATTACTTTGCCTGTATCCGCTCAATGAAATAAAATTATTTGTTTTACCTTGTGATCGCCTCACGCCCTCCTCAATTGCGTGCACCATCCCCATCAACACGAATCCCAGCAACACTACACTAGGAAAGACACACCACCGTGGATAATACGACACGTGTTTCGCTTCTACGCGAAGAATCCTCAGGTAAAGTATCATCAGAATATAATAATTTTTATTATATTTTTACTAGAAACGTGTTCCATCTGAGGATGCCACGTGTAGAGGCGAAACAAATGTCGTATTATCAAAGGTAGTGTGTCTTTCCTAACGTAGTGGTGTATATATATAGTATAAAACATACTCGGTAATCGGTATATAAACATACCGTCCTCTCGACTCCACAGAGTCAGTAATTCATTCTTGGGGCAATGTATTACACACATTACGCTATTACAACAAAGTCCCAGAAAATACACAAAATATCTCTATTACCAAGTTTAAATATTTAATTAAACAAAAGCTGTATAAAAAGGGTTATAATATAAATGAATACATGGTTGATAATAACCGATGGGAATGAGGTGGTCGCTTCCAAGCTGTTTCTAAAATAAATTTTGTGAATAGTTTGTTATCATATAAATTGTAAAATTTATTTATAAAAAGTCCCGCTGGGTTTCTTACTGGTTCTTCCGAGGGCAGAAGATTTTTTTCGAACTAGTGGTAAAGTAAAAAATGACTTTCAATAAGAATTACTTTTAGGTCATCAATATTGAATAAAAAATATTATATTCTATTCTATTATTACTTATGAGTCACCTGGTGTAATCCTTTTATAGATACTTATACAAAGAAGTAATGTTTCTAAGGTGCTAAGCTACAAGATCAATATTTATGTGATTACATCACATGTGTCCCACTCAACACGGTCGTAAGGCGCCATCCTTTATTAGAGTGATAGCTGTCTCAGGTGAGAAACTTTACAATTCAAGCACTCTACGTATTTAAGCACGTTTGCCTGTGTAAACAGTATAATGTCACGTATATACTAAAAGTCTTAAGATATTTATATCATCAGTGTATAACACTGATCATCAGTGTTATATTACATATTACGGCTTTTTAGCGTGGTGGATAAGCATTGAGCTGAGGTACTGTGGGCTGCAGGTTCGATTCTCGCACGGAACATGTTTTTTGGTTTGGATTTAAAAAAATAAATGCTAAGCGAATTCTCTTTTTTTATTTATTTCAACAAAGTAATAGTTTTAATTACAATATAATTTCTTCATGCCATTAAACACAATTGTGTTTGTCTTGGCACTGCACAGTTTGCTCTGATATATTATTTTAAATTATACTTTTATATACATAATGTTGAAATCAACCTTTACTTAAACTATATATAAAGTACCATTTTATAATTATGTGAAAGAATATTAAACATTTTTTTTGTATTTACATTATTTTATATAAACTTTATAGTCGATATTTCTTAAACTATATTTTTTTTTGAGGAGAGGGTAGTTTTTGATATTATTTACAAGAAACAGTGAAGCAAAAATGTGACTGTCATTGTCTTCGATTGTGCGACACTGCCTATACACTATACAACAAATTAATTGCGTCCTCACGGAATGCATTTTTAAGAAATAGTTTTTTTTTTAATGTAATTTATTTGGTTACACGTTTTGTTTATTTGTCTGTTTTTTGGCAATATATTTGCATAGATAAATATAAATTATCATGATTTTTTTATAGGATAAGGGTGACAAATGAACACACAGTCCACCTGATGGTAAGTGGTTGCTGCGGCCCATAGACATCTACATCTATCCTTTATTACAAATCAAAATGCAGATGCGTTGTCACCCGTGAGGACTAAGATGGAATGCCTCATTTCCAGTAAAAAGGGCCACCGGCCACCTGCACTCACCAAGCGGAACGCAAGTAGAGGTAAACCTCTACTTCACGCTGATATTCTGTGAGGTCGTGGTACTACCCCGGTTCGAGCCGGCCCATCCGTGCGACAGCAAAAGCTGCCGCGTGGCTCTACCACTGTAGAAAAACTCCTACTGCCCGCGGTTTGGTGCCAAGAACGCTCGCTGCGTTTCCCCGCTGAATTCTATTTATATAAAAAAATGTTTTAGTTTTGTTTTTATGTTCGAGCTATAGAACAAGCCTTTTGCTACAAAACCTACAAAATCTAAAGAAGGCGATAAATACGTTTTCATTTTCGGAACTAAGATGGAATACCTTACAGTCTGTAACCATAGGTACTCGATCTCTATATCCTTCAGGCGGAATCACAGCTGTGCGAGTATTGCTATTTCGCGGCAGAATAGGCAAAGAGTATACGGTAAAATTGTTTTTAGTGTCGGAAATTATGTCTATGATGTTAAATGCCCCTGTGGCGGCGCTGTGACACCGAACACACCGAAGCCTAAATCACGCTATCAAAGTTTCGAATTACTGCACTATATATAGAACAGCTCTGTAATCACACACGAAGCGTTAGCTGCTCCCCGAGCTGAACACCTTGCCCGGTGAGAGAGCTTCCCTTTTCTTTCACTGCCAAAGTGCCAAAACTCTTTGGTAATCTCTTTTATAAATATCAACTGGCACCTGATAAAACTATACCTTTCGACCTCTGGGATATCTAGGCGACTGTTTAAACTCCTATTTCTATATCCGAATTCAAATTTAGAAGGCGGTGCTTCTCATGCTTCTCAACGTTGCGGTCAACAACGCCCGCGTCATCCGCCGGGTTTTGCTCTCTTTCTCTAACATACGTCCGTTCGGTTTTTACCGATACGAGTTTCCGTTTCTTTTACTAGAGTATTCATTTTCGCAGTAAAGGGTAATGGTGTACGAGTGCGCGCATGCATAAGTGCCCTCTCTGTTCCCTTACTCTCATAGTTCGTTGTGCCGGCAGTCCTACACAACCGAAGTCGGAGAGAGATTAGACTCAGGACCAACTTTCTTCACTGAAACAATACCTACTTCTTGTTCAGGTGATGCTGCTGGGAATTTGTCTTGAAAAATATCCAATTACTGATTTTGTCCCGACCAGGGATGCCAACCCGTGACTCGATCAGCAGTCGTGTTTACAATCACTAAACCAACGAGACAGTTGAGCATTCCATAACAATGGGCTTATTTTTATTATCTTCTATATTTATTCTTCTACTAAATAACACCCGCATTATTTGCATAAGTGTGATTAATCACATGGAAAAGGAACCTTTCTTCTTTTATAGGATTACGCCTGTTTTTATTGCAACGTCAGAATGTGCTTTATCGTCGAAGCAATACAAAAGCTTTTCCAATAAACATTGTTTCTACTCGACACATAAATGTCACTGATATATTTTTATAAAAAGTAGGTCGTATATAAAAATGATAACCTACAAATGATCTGGATGTTTGCTGTTTGTTTTTATGACAGAATTTTCCAGAATAGCTATAGTCTTTACCTACTTCTAGGTATAGTAATTTTAAAGGTTTTTTAACATTACTTTCACAATGATTACGTATAATTGTTGATTTATCTTGTGGATGACGATTAATGAAGACATCGTGAACAAACCTGTATACCTAAGGAAGAAAATATTTCGAGAATATGCGGGTCTACAAACAGCCAATGCAATATAATTTTTTATGTTGTAAAACTATGCTAGAACTACTTAATGGTTGTACGAATAAATACGAATGGGTCGGCTCGACCGTGGAAGGAACACGCTCTCACACAATATCAGTGTAATTTTTTTTATGGAATAAGTTTGACAAACTAGCACACAGTCCACTTAAGGTAAGTGGTTGCTGTGGCCCATAGATATCTACATCTATATTCGTTTGCGAATTAAATTGCAGATGCGTTGTCAGCCGTTAGGACTAAGATAGAATGCCTCTTTTCCAGTAAAAAGGGTATCCAGTTCTCTACAGACTCCTTGCGAAACACAGATGCATTTTTGCTATTTGACTTTGGTATTCTGTGAGATCATGGTCCCTCCCTGGTCGAGTCGACCCATTCGTGCCACAACTATACTATTAATATAGCTGCAGCATGGCTCTACCATGTATAAAAGGCAAGTATAAGTAGCATTAAAATTGCAGCTTAATGATGCTGTGTTTCGTGTGGTGAGTGTAGAGAACCGACAAATTTTACTAGATACGAAGCATTCCATCTTAGTACTCAGGGTGACAACGCATCTGCATTTTGATTCTTAATCGAGGATAAATGTAGATGTCTATGGACCACAGCACCTGCTTACTATCAGGTGGACTGTGTGACCGTTTGAGAACCTTATTCTATAAGAAAAAACCTGGTTTTGGCTACCTCGCTTTTTGCGTTCGCATTATTTTACAAAAATGTTCTGAATTCGGATAAAGTTGTAATAAATCTACCATTATGTGTATCTCTATTATATATCTACGTCTATAGATGATAGGCGGTTTGGCGGTCTCTCATTTTATCAGAAATTTGGAGCTTAGTATTCATAAATATTTTAAATATTATGTCATTATCTTGTGGCCACAGCCGGTAATAAATTTAACAGAACCGTATTTACTTATCTAAATTTAATATTATAAAAAAACATTACTTACTGTTTCAAAATTTAGTGCTTCGTCATAGTTAAGTATTTTGCTGTAAAGAACTTTGTTAAAATTAAATAATATTACATATGTGTAAGCGATATTAATTTAATTTCATTTATTGTAAGGAAGTTCTTTATCGGACAGTACGAATTTGGCGGATGGGTGCTAGGCGACAAAAAGTGTAAGATTTTTCCGTCACGACCCCTTCTGACGTAGTGTCGTGTCGTAGACGGACTTGGCGGCTACAAGGAAGCGAGATGGAACAATATCCATTTTCCTCGCACTTTTCTTATCTTGCCATGAAAGAAATATTATTATACTAGCTGTTCCCGCGGCGTAGTTCGCGCATATAGGTTTTACATAAAGAATTTGTCTTTTAAGTAAGAAAATATTAAACGATTTATATCATTACTGTATCAATAAGTGGTAACAAAATAAATCATTATCATCAAAGTTCTAAGTCGTTTATGATAGAGCTTCTGTGTAAACGACGTTAGAAGAAGGCTTAGCCGGGGTGTACACAAAAAGGTTACAGGGGCTACTAACGCGGGAAAAAGCAACATAGAGTTGGCCATGTGCAAAACAGTCAGTACTGAGGTGCACTCCTACAACGCGTAAAGTTTGACCTTGCGCTTTATTTACGGTCATCGTATAACACACACTGACTATGACTGGGAACTGAACGCGCTTAAAACTGAAAAGAAAGTTATTTCTTAATAGAGGGATTTTGGGCAGTGCTGCCAGATCAAAAAACTCATTCAGCGCTAGGACAACACAAAAAGCGCTAGATTTCATGAAAACAGCGCTTTAAAGAAGCTCTAGATTTCGCGCTAAATTAACTACAAACAAAGTGTGTTTTTTTATTATAATTTATAATTCAAGAAAATATAATCATAATAAAGAAAACAACATTAAGTTTTTTTCTGGCATATTTTTTTGATATATCAATACTTCGCAAGACATCGACTTATAATTATAGCAATTGCTGTCAACAGTAGTTAGTACTGTACGAACAATTAAAATGTCATTAATTGTTTTAAAGTGCAATGTATTTCGCACTTAGATTAGTGATAGGTCTTCGCGCGCCCAGACTAGATACCGCCGGTGCTCTTGTAAAATGCGGCAACAAATACTACGCCGAAATCGGCGTACCCGAGCCAGTCGCGTTGCAGGTGATATGTGATGTGGACGTACCGAATATTTTATAAATTTTGATCATAAAAATAAAGTTATTTCTGTACGTTTTAATACTAATTCTGATACACTTAACGGGAAACACAGGGTTTTTGTTACATACTAGCTGTTCCCTGCGACTTCGTCCGCGTGGCATTTATTACGGCTTTGATTTATTTGCATGGAATCGTAATTGTTTTTCTACAATAAAAGTAGCCTAAGTTACTCCTTACAACATCAGCTATCTGCCAGTGGACGTCCCGTCAAAATCGGTCCAGCCGTTTCGGAGATTAGCCGGAACAAATAGACAGACAGATTTTTTTTAAATTGTTTTTGTTTGTTTTGAGAACCGTATAATACTTTCATGAGCATGTAGCAAAATGATGTTGTTTTGACATTACAAACAGACACTTCAATTTTATTTATTTGTATGTATGTATGTATAGATATACATGTATAAATATATAAGATGGTACAAAAATGTATGTAGCGGTAAAAACATCGGGATTATATTTCTTAAGTTATTGTTTTGATACATTTGAGTCACTTTTAATAAAGCGTTCCTAAATTCGGGGACAATGCAATTTGTTGAAACATAATTCCCTTCAGTGTCAGTTTGTCAAAATTTGAAATGAGATAAATTGTGTCAGAACAAAGACTTCTCTGAAGTGCCTTAGACTATGGCCTGAATGGAGAGCGTTTGACGGAGCGTGCGGTGAAGCGGCGCAAGTAACGAGCGAACAATTCGTAATGAAGCTACTGTTTTATTTTATAGAATATAAAACGAGCCCACATCATACGTGGATGCTCTGGCCCATAGATAACTTCATCTATTCTCGACTGATAATCAAAATGCAGGTAAGTTGTCACCTCTGAGGACTGAGAAGGAAAGCCTCCTTTCCTGTAAAAAAAGGTTTTTGGACAGAAACACTAAGCTGCTATATACTATACTGCTATTTTACGTTGGTGCATTATGAGAGCGTGTGTCAAGGCCCTGTCAAGCGGCCCCATTCGTATTGCAACCATAACATAGCTTCATCGTGATTTTACCACATGTGAAATACGAAAGGATAATACTCCCTTTCCACCTGGAGTCCTTCTGAAACAAGACGGACTCCTTGAAAGAAGAGGAAGAAAGCCTACTACATAATTTCAACACCATCTAGCGTTATGTATGTTATCCGGATATGATAATTAACTTATATAAGAAAACGAAAACAAAGTCGATTTCCCTCAGAGTTATTCAATCGCACTGCATGTCACTAAGGAAAAGACAACCGTATGTTTCACACAACCTTTCCTACTGAAGTATTTGGGTTAGAATGTAACTTTTCTCCACTGTCATAAAGAGTTGAATCATCTTACCGTTACCGTCACAGCCTACTATAGCGTGGCAAATATGACAAATAGTGTGACAACTCTAACTCTCCGTCCAATACAATAATGCGTTGAGAATTATAATGGGGTTGCCTCGGTATTGTAGCGCCTCTGGCATGTTTTCAGAGGCTCATGTTGGTGGCTTTGAAGCCATAATGCGCAAAAGATGTGCCTCCATGCTGAATAGCATGCGGACGAGCACCAACATCATTCTCAGTGTACTAGCGGACAGATGGGATTCACCAATGTTAGGGCGTTGGATAAATCTGCATACTGTAAATTAGACACGCCACGACCTTAATGTTCATATTTATTAATTTTAATTTTCTTTAACATTATAGGTATTTAGATTATAATTTTTTTAACAAATATGAAATAAATAAATTATTATTAATGCTGCCACGCTTGGCAAGCGGGTTGTCGACCACAGTTTCGTAGTCGTTATTTGGGACACGCTGTTGCCCATCTCCTGATTTGTTTCCCTCTGTCACGTCTTACGACACACACGGGATGATATGGGGTAGTGGAAATTCTTACACTGCCACTACGCGGTACATCTTCCTAAGAATAGTTAAGAATATTGTCAGTTAGCCCTTTTCGTCGCCTAAAGGTGTAGGTGATAAATGACTCAGTCTATTTGAATATTACTGTATCTAATTCCACTAGGTTACAACTACCTATCCGGTCCGAGGCTAGGGGCTAACTGCCGGCCCGGCGTCGAGCTCAGTACTAATATTGCAACGAAGCCCTTACACTATTCCGCCCCGTTTTTTTAAAGATAAAATATATAAGCAAAAGACCTGGAAAACATATTATTAGTTACTTATTATAAATTGTGTAGGTGAATCAACTTAAACGTGCTCAAATTTGTTTCAAACAACCTTGAGCTCGTCCAAGTTACTACTATGAACGTCTAATTAGCTTTCTAAAATTAGAAATACGAAATATTTGGTGTAATTAATTTAACCCGAAATATTGTTGAGCTTACAGTTAAGCGTATTAAATTAATATCCCTGTAAGGTGTGATAGCTGATAATAATCCTTTATTAAGTAGACTTCTGACCCATAATGTAAATTAAGATCATCTATACCATGGACGTATAAATAAGGCGGACTGAATCTCGCTATACAACTCAGCGAGGCACCCATAATAAGTTAGCTCGCGTGTACGTACAAGGGGTCGCGCACACATTCACACTAATAATAAGTCTAGCGCCCGCCATTACGCAACAAACGTCGTCCGAGAGAAGTAGTTGGCGTAAGTAAAAACAAAAATCAATATGCCGTCTTGCGTCGTTAAATTTTGTAAAATCATAGTGGTTTTATCAAAAAAGGTCAAGGAATCACCTTTCATAGGTGAGTCAGTAATTATAATCACTTACTTGAGAATTTTATGTCTTAAATTAAAATGCTATTTTTGCAACACAAAACATGAGTCACGTGGTCAATGTTGTTAATTATATTTATAGGGAAAATTACCCGAAATTCGGGAAATTGCTGTTTTTACCAACGTTGACATGGATACGGTATATATCTTTGCCCAACAACTTCTTAAGATTGTTTTATGTGCACTTTTTTGTTACAATTTTCAATTTTTATAAATTAGAGGGAATTTCAAGAGCCTTCGAAAGTAAAAGACTTTTGTTTGGAAAAATTATTCAACAAAAAGGTTTTTAACGTTGTAGTTTATCATGAAAATGATAAATTATGGTAATTATTTATGACTTATTGTCATAAATAATAACAAAGTTGGTAAAAAATTACGTCGCGTACATCCACGCACATTTTTTACTCAATAAAATAAAATGAGAGAGTAGTAGTGCTGGGATTAGTGGTGACGGGGATAGTGCACGCAATTGAGGGAGGGCGGGAGGTGTTCTTCAAACTAGGTAAGACACATCATTTTATTTTATCGAGCGGATGTACCCGAGGTAATTTTTACCAAATTTATTATGGTGGATATCCGCAAAGTAACGCCTGATTCTATTAATTATCATAAATAATAACTATAATTTACACTTGCAGAAATTTTAAATAAATAAATATATTAACTTTGGCCTCTCAGTATATTTACGGAAATTTAATGTATGTATTTTTATTTAGTGATGTATATTCTGTAAATACTAGGAACAAGCGCAAGTTAGTTATACCAGTTAATCGACTCAAAAGAATCAGTAATTCCCTCATGTATACATTTTCACAACAAAGTCACAGAAAATATGCAGGTCTTATCTATAAAAAGTTTAAAATTTTAAGCAAGCAAAAATTGTTTAGTAAGGATTATTAATGTATACTACTAAAGAATGCATGATTTATAATAACCCCTGAGAATGAGGTGATCGCTATCGTGCTGTTTCTAAATGTTTTCATACTAATCATAAAATAATATATTTTAAATTAATTTTATATTAATTAATTAACAGTGGTAGAGCCACGCGACAGAATTGCTGTCGCACGGATGGGCCGGCTCGAACCGGGGTGGTACCACGACCTCACAGAATACCAGCGTGAAGTAGAGGTTTACCTCTGCGTTTCGCTTGGTGAGTGCAGGTGGCCGGAGGCCCTTTTTACTGGAAATGAGGCATTCCATCTTAGTCCTCACGGGTGACAACGCATCTGCATTTTGATTCGCAAACGAGGATAGATGTAGACGTCTATGGGCCGCAGCAACCACTTACCATCAGGTGGACTGTGTGCTCGTTTGTCACCCTTATCCTATAAAAAAAATATTACATTTTTTAGTTGTTTATAATATGTTTATTTATTATATATTTCGTTAGAAATATTAATAATATATTTCGTTCCAATAATATAACACAATTTTTGTATAATATAATGTTTGTAATAAAATTAATTTAAATGGAAATTGATTGACATAGAATAATTCGATTTCAAATAAAATCTCAATCTTAAATTCTTAGATTTTTTTATAGTCAAATGTGTTATTTTTATTAGTTACGTAATAATAAATTACTATTTCATCAAAGTTGTGTTATATTTTGACAGATTGTTTTATAAAAAAATTGGGAAATTTTGTTTCACATGACAATCCTATATAACACGCAAACATACTTGCACCGCCGCCATTACAATGCATCAGTCCTTTCTTAACAAAATTCTGTCCGCCTTATTTATACGTCCATGATCTATACTAATATAATAAAGCGGAAGAGTTTTTTGTTTTTTTGTTTGTTTAAACGCGCTAATCTCTGAAACTACCAGTCCGATTTGGAAAATTCTTTTTGTATATTATAGCCAGATGCATGTGGAATAGTATAAGCTATCTAGCATTAAGCTATATTACTCAGCTAGCCTTAAATATGGATATTTGTTAAGCAAGTCAGAAGAAAAAGCACTCCCGAAATGATTTATCCGCGTACGCTGGTGTTATCGTTCGGAATACGTAAATACAATGTTCTAAAAAAATATAGACCTTTACTTCGTCTAAAAAAAAATCCGCGACACCATATGTCTATTTCTTATACATAAGCCATAATTTGGTATATTGTGACAAAAAATAATGAAAATTTAAAAGTGATTTATGAGCGTTATTATTAGGCATGGCCTATTTATCCTTACGAACGAAAATTACTTCATCATTAAGACAATTTTATGAAGATAAACTTTGTTCTTTATACCATGTTATTTGGACGCATAGTTTAAGAGATAATGTAAAATTAATATAATTCAATACTTGGCTGAGCGCGCGAACTACGCTTAAACCCTAGCCGTTATAAAATGCTTGAATTAGGTCATGTCGCGCACCTCGGACACGTGATGACGCGGGGAACAGCTAGTAGACAATAAATATGAAGCATAAAGTGACTTGGTATTATGTATATAAAAGTATCTAGCCATGAGCTATCATGACATAAACACAAATATCGTAATATTGTGCTATTTAAATATTATATACTAGTGATCCACCCGGTTTCGCACGGTTGATTTCTGAATGTCATCAACAACGTAGTAGAGCAACGCTGCAGCTATATTAATTGTATAGTTGTAGGATGAATGGGTCGGCTAGACCGGGAAGGACCACGCTCCCAGAGAATACCAGCGTAAAATAGCAGCTTAACACTGCTGTGTTTCGTGTGGTGAGTGTAGAGAACCGGAGACTCTTTTTACTGGAAAAGAGGCATTCCATATTAGTTTTCACGGGTGACAACGCATCTGCATTTTAATTCGCAAACGAGGATAGATGTAGATGCCTATGGGCCACAGCAACCACTTCCCATTAGGTAGTCTGTGTGCTCGCTTGTCACCATTGTCCTATAAAAATAAACAAAAAAACGACACCTACCGGGTCCAGTTGTGAATCTAAACCATAGTATAATCAACTTAATCACACACACCACCACATCATCCACACCATCTGGATGATTGGCGGTCCACCACTGTGCGATTTAGAAGATGTTTTCTTCCTCGCACGACTTCCTTGTGGAATCGATCACCATCAGTGATTTTTCCGTACCGATACGACTTAGGGACCTTCAAGAAAAGAGCGTACTCCTTTTTAAAAGGCCGGCAACGCATCTGCAATTCCCTCCCTGGTGTTGTAGTTGTTCATGGGCGGCGGTAGTCACTTACGATCAGGTGAGCGGCATGCTAGTTTGCCCCCTCTCCTATAAAAAAAACACACAAAATTTCATCGAAATCGGACAAAAAAATTATATAATATATAATATACATGTGTAATATATAATATAATCCTTCGTCTTGAATCATTATGTGCATTGATGAAAACTTCTTCAAAATCCGTTGCGTATTTTAAAAGATCTAAACGTAACGCCGTAAGACGGCGTGAAGCGACTTTCTTTTATATTCTGTAAGAAATAAATATTGTGCTATAAATAGAATAGAACTATTCTATTTAATACTAGGTGTTCCCCACGACTTCTCCCGCGTGAAATTTAGGGTTTTAAATTTTTTGCGCGGAACCTTTCACGGTGCAGCCATCGTACTATCTGCGTTGTGATAAAGCGACATTCAAAAATACACAATTGTAAACAGTTTCTTTCAAAGATAGTCTCGTTGAATTTCTCACTGGTTATACTTATCAACCTCATTATAACAAACTTAAAACCTATACATTAATCAGTAATCTGCACTAAGGAGTTGTCTGCACATACACTATGCGATATCCGAGGTGAGAGTATATAGAAGTCCATACCGTATACGTTTCTCTTGTATGTAATAATTAAGTATTTAATCTGTATCTTGTTATATATTATATACCTATTTTATTAATCCTTTATTATATAAGTACTTATATATGTTTTTTCATAGGGTTCACGTATACTGATTGTTTCTGAGGTGAAGACGAATGAAATTCAAGGGGCCAATAGAAAATTAGCGTTGGGTTTCCACAAACTCACATCATGCTGAATTGGTTCCTATCATTTAGCACTACCCTGAGGCACTAGCTTTAAGAATATATTACTTTTCTTCCTAATAATTTGAATTATCTTTGTTTTCTCATTTTTAGCCTGCTTTTTTCGTTCTTGAAATTGTTTTTTTTTTATTTTGACTTCGTTTCTGTGCTCTGGTGCCTTGTGTGTGTGTCAAAATAAATATTTCTTTCTTTATTTATTTATTATATCATTTAAAATGATGTAAATCATTTTTAATGTAATTCTATTCTATTCTATTATTTTCCAGTAGGGAACTGTGTAAGAACTGTTGATGAATTTTGAGGATGATTAATTCTTTATGGAAATAATTCTGGCCACTTACATTTACAAGCCTGTATTAATCTAAAAGAAACCGTAAACGAGTGTAAAGAAAGTCGTAATAAAACGGGAACCCATATAAATCATGCATAAAACCGGTGTAAGCTACTAGCTTCACTTATAAATATTTATTGCTTTCGGCTTCTGGATTTTTCTTACATTGTTACACTCTTTAACACGAAAATCTTTTTTGAAATATTGTTGTACGAACAGTTTACTTCGTATTCTGTATGTTATTATTCTTAGTTTTACATTTCCACTGCTGTACATAAGCTTCTTTATTGATTTATAAGTACAATGACGGTCTTGAGCCACCTACATCTATCGACTACCTGTGTGTTACATCAGAATATAATAAAATAATGTTTATATTTTTACATAGTCTGCAAGTAATACTGATTCGAAAAAACACTTCTGCCATGGGAAAAACCACCAAAAAATCCAGCGGACACTGTTTTTAATCAAAATTAAAATACTTTTAGGTACTACTAAAACTTACTAAAACTTTTAAAAATCAGCTTAATTTTTAACACCCTTTTAGCTGCGCGTGTATCTATTTATTTGTCTCTCTATGTAACTGAATCTTTTAACTTAATTTTCATTTTTGACTTTAAAGTTTTTAAAAAGAAGAGAGAAGACCTCGCGTGATGTAGACCTTGTCTACATCACCTGAAGATGCCTCGTATAGAGGCGAAACACGTGTCATCAGTGGTGTGTCTTTCCTAGTGTAGTGGTGTTGGGAGAAGTGGTGACGGTGATAGTGCACGCAATTGAGGGAGAGCGTGAGGTACTCTTCAAACACGGTAAGACACATCATTTTATTTTATCGAGCGGATGTACGTGAGGTAACTTTTTAAAAACTTTACTATAATGGATTTCCGCAAAGTAACGCCTGATTCTATTAATTATTTTTGACTTTGATTGACTCGAAAATTTACACCCATATCAAGGACCAATAGCAATGCATTAGTTTAAATAAAACAAATTGTCCGGCATTCATCGCTTATAATCTTTTTTTTTTCAACTCCCCATATTTCAAGAGCTTAACAGCACCTCTGATCGCGGCACAGAGTAGTATTAAATCATAAGAGGAGTAAGGTGTAGGGGACTATATGAGCAGACGTTATCTATTTTATAGGTATCAAATATTTTTTAACTTTTGAGACACTATGTTTCCCTTTTTAAATAAAAGCGCGTCTCCACCAAAAATGTTGACAACATTTATGTTTCCGACATGTTGACAAATCAACAAAAGTTAATGACATTTGTTTCAAAATGTTGCAAGAAGCGTCTCCACCGAGGGAACAAATGTCTTAACAAGCGTATTCCTTTGATTTGCAACATTTTGAAACAAATGTCGTCAACTTTTGTTGATTTGTCAACATGTCGGAAACATAAATGTTGTCAACATTTTTGGCAGAGACGCGCCGGACAGAAACATTTGTCGGCAACACGTGTTGACAAATGTTGAAAACTTTGGTGGAGACGCGCCATAAGAACGAGCATGCGGCTCAACCTTATGGTGACTTCCGCCGCCTATGAACAACTGCCACACATACAACTTTTTCTCTATTTAAAAAGAAGATTAACAAAGCTATCGTCACTGCTAATAATCGCATTGACCACTCCAAATAACTATCATGAATTTTTTAAAGTGAGCGGTTTAATAATAATAATAATGCCTTTTAATGACAATATTATAAGCACAAGTATGTGCGCAAGCGAAGTTACACTCTATTTTCTCATTCTCAAAGTTCAATATTGAATAGTAGGGCAATCTGACATGACCGGAGAGAGATCAGGCGCATGAACAATGGCTTTTCGTGCTTTACGAGGTACGGGTAAAACACCAAATTATTAACAGAAAAACCAAATTTGTAAACCCGGGATTCGAACCCGAGAATATGTGATCAGCAGTCGTGCTTACCTCTAAGCTAACGAGGTATTCAAGGCCAGTGGTTACCCCAAGAGCTGGCGCAAATATAATATGCGAAGAGAAAACTTTATAATTATAACTCTTTATAAACGATATGCTTATATGCGCGCACGGACGAGTGTGACATTTTGCATTGTTAAAGTTTATATTAAGAAGGAGTACCAAAGCTAAACTTATATTTATCTAGCAGCTACCTGGCACGTTGCAGCCGCAGAAAAAAACATTTGTGGAAATATCTTTTTAAATTTCGAAGAGTTACATTGTTTAATTAGGAATGATATTACATTCATTGAAGTTAAATGATATATAACTTTCAAATAAAGTCGGTACGATACACGCTATCTACTGTAAATTTATTGTAGGTACTATGCCTATAACCTTGTGCAAGTGCAAGCGATAAGTTGACAAAGTTTTACCGCAATCTGATGAACGGTATGACAGCGCATAAAATACGAACAAACAAATATAAATTCTTATATATTACATTTGTGTTACAAATATACGGAAGATAGTACAATTGCAAAAAAAATTGACAGTTTGGCTTAAATCACAAACCTATGATGACATTGAAGATCTATTTACAATAATAAAATGAGCTGATTTCTAAAATTAAAACTCAAATTAAAATAAAACACTTTTAAATAATTATAAGCACCATATTAGCACGATATCAAAAAGTAGTAATTTGTAAAGCAATTAAGTGTATATCCTATGTTAATTTACTTTAAGGAAGAAACTAGCATTTAAGACACAGGCTTGGCCTAGTTTAAATGCTAGCAATTCTTATCTTTTAGTGTACACTTTTCGTTCCAATTTACCAAATATTAAAATATTATTAAATAAAATTCCAATTATCTGTATAATTAAATACACAACATAAATTACATTCTAATGAATGTTCACAGTCTTACTAGTGAAACTTGTTTTTTGTTCGAATGAAACAACATCTTATTCATCCAAGTATCTATTGATAAAAAATATATTTTGTACTACCCGAAACTTTAATCTAAAGTATAAGATAATAAGTGTGTACCATATTTTGTTTTATTAATAAACATTATTATTATTATATAACGTCCATGTCACACTTATGCCGGTTATTGTTGGGAGCACTAAGCTCTCTAAGCTAAGTTAAAGACGATGTTTACCTGGGACAAATAGTCCGACTAGATAAGTCCAACTTCGACCGAGAGGTCAATCGACGGATTCAGCTCCGCTGGGCAGCGTTCGGGAAGTTACGGCACATCTTCTAGTCAGGTATATCTCAAAACATGAAAACGAGACCGCACAACCAATGCGTGTTGCCATGACCTATGGCACTGAGGCGTGGTCCTTCACTGCTGCTCGTATGAGGAAGCGTAAGGTCGCTCAGCAAGCTATGGAGAGGGTTATGCTTGGGGTGTCTCTGCGTGATAAACATAGAAACGAGGATATCCGCAGTAGAACCAGAGTGACCGACATAGCCCACCGGATCAGTAAGTCGAAGTGGCAATGGGCCGGCCATATAGCTCGAAGAATCGACAATCGATAGGGAAAAAAGTTTCTTTTACCGGCGGACGAAGTGTAGGGTGTCCCCCCACTACATTGAGTGACGACATGGTAAGACATGCAGGAAGTCGATGGATGCGGGTGGCTCAGGACCGTGCCTTGTGGCATTCCTTGGGGGAGGCCAATGTTCAGCAGTGGAATTGTGAGGGGCTGTAATGATGGTGATGATGACAAATACATTACAGTAAAGAGAAATATTTATTGTTTATGTTCATACTGCCAATTTCAAGTAGAGATTTCCAACAAAGAATTTTAAAATGATACCAACCAATAGCTACTGCTAGAGTGACCGAATGGGCTGTCAATTTTATAATGTCAATGTACCTTTTTCAATAGTTTCTGGTGTGTATGTCAAAGAAAAAAGGGGTTTATTTTATATTTTGTATAATAGATATTTGTGTTTTATATTTGTATATGTACGATATACTACTGGGTTTGGCGACTTACCGCTACGATCTTCCTGCAATCACGAATCCAAGGGCTGGCTAAAGGAACTTGGGGCAGTCGTTACAATGATAGGAACATCAAGGTTCAGCAGAGTGTATCGCACACGATTCCATAGGTCATAAGCACAACACTTCTACGGTGAAAGAGATGTTGAGATATGAGCTTGAGTAACACGAAAGATATTTATATGCGTGCGCGTCGGTGGATTTAATTAGACTGTTCACAATTGCCGCCAATCGATATGGCACTTGTGTCACACCGAAAGCCATAATCCGCAAGATTGTCTGCATTCAGAATGAAAACAGTTGATCACCAACCCAATGAATTTAATAGAAATAGAAATAGAATATAATAGAATAAATAGAAAAAATACTATCTTCAAAATGGTGTTTCCTTGTATTTGTTATTATATACGAAAAAAGAAACAAAAAAACATGCGTGAGTGTCGTGGAACACTCGGTTGGAACGAAGTTCCTTTCGTAGTATATTACTATTGATAAACGTATTTATATTACTGATTAACAAATACAAATAAATGAATTACAAGCGTTTATTCAAATGAAATGTCATTTAAAATAAAACAATATTTCTTTCATGGCAAGATAAGAAAAAGTGCGAGGGAGATGGACATTCCATCTCGCTTCCTCACAGCAGCCAGGCACACTACGTCAGAAGCGGTCGTGACGGAAAAATCTTACACTTTTTCTCGCCTAGCCCCCATCCGCCAAATTCGTACATAATGTGTTCCAGTACGGAGCATTTATTAACATTACCGTGTAGTGACGGTGTAAGAATTTCCACTATCCCATATCGTGCCGTGGGTCGTATGAGCCGATAGAGGGAAACAAATACCAGTAGACGGGCAGCAGCGTCTGGCCGATAACAACTATAAATTAAAAAAAAACTGCGGTCGTTAACCCGCTTGTCAAGCAGTTATGGCTAATATTTCCACAATGGGGTAATCTATGGAGAGACCTATGTTCAGCAGTTGACTTTGATATGCTGAAAATACATGCTTTATATACAAACTTAATAATTATAACTTTTAAAAGAATTTATTTATTTGCTTTCAAACTATTAGGGGTAAAAAAAATCCCCAAATTTCGTTTTTTGTTCGTTTTTGGTTTTGCTTTGGTTTTGGTGTTTTTTAGAAATTTCTTCGAATGTCAATTAAAAATTTTAAGAATTACGGTCGCATATACCACTATACGCTAGCTAGTTAAAACTAAAATTAGTACTGATATTTTTAGCTCACGACATTGCATTTCTACATGCTTTGCAGGTGAGAAGGCGAAATAAATAATTATAAAAACAACAAGTTTAACTAATTGTAACTAAACACGCGAACAACGTTTACATTTAAGTGCAATGTGGAATATAAAGACGTTACCGCATTTTCACACTCAACACGGGTTTAGTGCCAGTCACTCTACTAGCTTTCGTAACAAAAACCAACCTAAGCCCAGTATAAATAAGAATAACAGAAGAGCAAACAGAACTCTTCATCTATTCCGCATTATTTAGATAATTCTATATCATACAAACAATTTTGAGTCTTATAAATAGTCGCATAAAGTTCAATTAGCATTGGACAGAAATAATGTATTAGGCAATAATTGGTTTAGAGTTCCGCGTTCCAACGTATGTTTCGTTGATGAATACTATATATGTCTTAATTTGTTAAGCCATTTTATTTCATTTTTCTATTATATTAGATTGACAAAGAGTAAGAATAGAAAGTAATTCCACTTATAGAAACTAACTACTGTGGTATATGCACACCTTTAAAAAAAAAGAATATCACAGATTCACGGTTGTCACCTATGAGGACTTACTTGTAATGTCTCACAGCCCGTTATTCTTGTGGCAACCTTTACTAAGGCTACAGGTGCATTGTCACGTCTGAAGACTGTGATGAAATGTCTCACAATTAGCTTTTTTTCTGCCGACTTCCAAAAAGGAGATGGTACTCAATTTCACTGAATGTTTTTTTATGTGTGTTACCTCTTAACTCTTTACTGGATGAACCGATTTTGATGATTGTTTTTTATTTGAAAGCTAGTACTTCTAGTGTGGTCTCATATGAATTTAATCAAGGTCAGACCAATAGTTTTTGAGTTATTCTTAATAACTTATATTGAAGTCGGCTGTACAAAATTTTTAATTTTAAATTATATCGAAATAAAGCTGATCACAGCAGCAAGAGCAAAGTAAAAATATGTAAGAAATCATTACATCCCTTCACAAACCCACTGCTGAACACAAGCTTTCTCCAGGAATTCCACAAAATACACCACCATAAAATAGAGCCACATGCAATTGACTTCCTGCATATTTTTATAGGATAAGGTGACAAACGAGCACACAGTCCACCTGATGGTAAGTGAGTACTGTGACCCATAGACATCTACATCTGTCCTCAATAAAGACTCAAGATGCAGATGCGTTGTCATCCGTGAGGACTAAGATGGAATGCATCTTTGCCAGTAAAAAGGATCTCCGGTTCTCTACTCTCACCATACGAAACACAGCAGCGTTAAGCTGCTATTTTGGTTTTCTGTGCCTTGTTCGACTGGGTTGGTTACTCTAGTACTACTGCAGATATCTTCATAAATTATATTGCGCAGAGAAACTGCCTTTCTCCAAAATCAAAATCAATTTGGTTTCACAAGGGGTCGCTCGACAACTGACGCCGGTGTTGAGCTGATTAAATATATATTAATGCATGGGAGAATTCACAGGATGCTTTGGGTATATTTTGTGACCTATCCAAAGCCTTCGATTGTGTTCACCATGAAACATTAATCAGGAAACTTCAACACTACGGTGTAAGAAGTGATGCTCTTAAATTAATTGTTTCATATTTAAGTAAGAGAACGCAAAAAGTTGTCATTAACAGTATGAGTTCTTCCGGGTCGATGGTACAGATGGGCGTGCCTCAAGGCTCAATTCTAGGTCCCTTTCTGTTTCTTGTATACATTAATGACTTACCTTACATAGTAGGAGATAACCATGATATAGTATTATTTGCAGATGACACTTCTTTAATTTTCAAATTAAGTCGACAATTGCTAAAATATGACGAAGTAAATAATGCTATATCTAAATTAGTACATTGGTTCAATGTTAATAATTTGCATTTAAATGGGACTAAAACGAAATGTATGAAATTTATGACTCCAAATGTCAAACAATTAAATACTAATGTAATTTTAAATGGGGAGAAACTGAGTCTTGTAGATACCACCATTTTTCTTGGAATCACAATAGACGCGAAGCTTCAATGGAGCCCCCATATATCAAAACTAGCAAGCAGACTTAGTTCTGCAGCATATGCCGTAAAAAAGATTAGAAGTCTAACTAGTGTTGAAACAGCTAGACTAGTTTACTTTAGCTATTTCCATAGCATAATGTCGTATGGTATTTTGCTATGGGGACACGCAGCTGACACTGAAATTATATTTGTTTTACAGAAGAGGGCCATAAGAGCAATTTATGATTTAAAGCCTAAAGAGTCGCTGCGACAAAAATTTAAGGAAATTAATATATTAACTTTGGCCTCTCAATACATTTATGAAAATGTAATGTACGTACACAAAAATAAAAGTAGTTTTACAAAAATAAGTGATATTCATTCTGTAAATACTAGGAACATATACAAGCTAGTAGTACCAGTTACTCGACTCCATCGAGTCAGTAATTCATTCTTGGGGCGATGTATACGCTGTTACAACAAAATTCCAGAAAATATACAAAATTTGACCTGCTCAAAGTTCAAAAACTTTATTAAACTAAGTTTGTATAAAAAGGGTTATTATAGTATTAAAGAATTTATAGATGATAATAACCCCTGGAAATGAGGTGATCGCTACCAAGCTATTTCTTATTTATTGTGTTGTTAATTTGTGTAACATACATGATTGTAAGCTGTTATTTAAAAAAAAAGTCCCGCTGGGTTTCTTGCTGGTTCTTCCCAGGACAGAGGTTTTTTTTCGAACCAGTGGTAATTATACAAAAGAGTGACTTTCAATAAGTATTATTTATAATCTATATTGAATAAAAAAGTTTCTGTTCTGTTCTGTTCTGTTCCACATCTCGCTGAGCAACTTATGTTTCTCATACAGCTAATAGTGTAAGACCACGTCTCAGAACCATACTAGCTACATGCACTAGTTGTACACTCTTGCTTTCAATTTTTGAGGAATACGTGACAAGAATATGTTGTGTCGTAATTTCTCTCCTCCTCAGGCTACATACCTTGTTCGGCGGGAGGAAAAGGGTAGACCTTTTTTCTTCTACGGCTTAAACTTCTATGAGTAGCATGTTCAATAAAATTTGATCTGATACAAGTCAAAGAAAAAGGTTATGTAATAAAAAAAAATATACGGAACCTCGATAAAAATTAAGCGAAGGAATTCCATCAATAAGACAGTAGTATGGGCAGTACAGTTGTTCAAATACTTCACTATTAGGAGCGAAAAAGACAGGTAGGTGTAAAGAGATAATGTGAACATAGCTGAATAATGCAACGAGGAGGCTGAGATGTGTAAATCTTTGGACCTCCGAGCCCGATACGTAACTAGCGTAGAATAATAACGAAATGTATTCTGAAGATCAGTGTAACGAACATTTATCTTTCTTGTTCAATTATCTGTATGCCACAAGGTGCCAATAAGTGGTTAGGGTGCGCTAATACGTCCCGAGTTGCGTGTTCGTGTCCTAACGGAAATCAATGTTTGAACAGACACATATTTTTATAGTGCCTCTGTATAACATGTACGATTTTGGCACTATAATCTGCCTAGATAAAACATTAAATTTTTTATTTTGATGTGGGTGTCCAAAGACCACAGTATTCACTAACCATGACTTGGTCTGTGTACTCGTTTATTCTATAAAAAACCTATGAAACATTCTTTAAAAAACCTATAAAAATACCTAACCTATTCTATTAACTATATTATACGTGGTAGAGCGATGCTGCAGCTATATTAGTAGTATAGTTGTTCCACGAATGGGTTGGCTCGACCGGGGAAGGACCACGCTCTCAGAGAATACCAGCGTAAAAAATCAGTTTAACACTGCTGTGTTTCGTGTGGTGAGTGTAGAGAACCGGAGACTATTTTTACTAGAAAAGAGGCATTCCATCTTAGTCCTCACGTGTGACAATGCATCTGCATTTTGATTCGCAAACGAGGATAAATGTAGATATCTATGGGCCACAGCAACCACTTACCATCAGGTGGACTGTGTGCTCGTTTGTCACCCAATCCTATAAAAAAAACTAAAAACTTGAACTCTGGCAGATTGCTGCTTCTATATTATTAAATATATCTGTTATGTATTAAAATAGTATGTAAATTATTAGAGAAAAAATTATGAAAAATCACTTCAAAGGTGATAAAAGCCTTAAGATATGTTGTTTGTTTAGGTATCTTAATGTTTATCGACTGTCTGTCGGTTTAAATTTAAATGAAAAAAAATGATTTTTTTTTTAAAAAAATCTGTTAAATCACTTTATTATTTTAAGCCAGTAAAGATTAAAATGTATGACTCATTAGAACCTTTAAGCTATTTTTGTATTTAAAATTTCGTATTCTAAATTTTAAATAAAAACATTTCATAACGTTTCGCTTTCCAATACCTGTGGTCCTAGGGAGTGGAAGGACTGAGTTTCTTGAACTCCTGACGATGGGATAACTCCGGCTTACTGGCTTTTCAGTGTTATCATTTATACCGATCTGAGGAATATATAAAATAATAAGTAAACCTTTTGCAAGCTTACCTGATAGTATATAATTCGACCTAAACTCCCGTTATAAAATCGCATTAACAAAATTACCACAGATTTTTTTTTATTTGTACACAAAACGTAATTTCATTACGATTTAATTTGTCCCCTTTGCAAACTTGCCACAGGACAATAAGGTGCATAATTAGGTCACATAACAGCACGCTACATTGTTGTTATGGTGATATGTGAACTGGAATCTGCGGTGGATATTCATGGAATGCCTTTACCGTACCTAGGTCCGTAGCAACTAACCAGACTGCAATGTGTGATATTGACGTGCCCTGATTATAGTAATTTACTGTAAAAAATCTTAAATAGTGTAGAAAATCTAAACGTGCACACCTCATGAGCTTTTCATTTAATTTTGATGAAAAAAATAAAAAAGCGTTTACAAGAAAAAAGAAACACAGAATCTGATCGATTTTCAATAATAGCTTTTAAACGGTGTTGACTTCAATTACAAAAATCAATAGGGATCCTCTTTAGAATATATGGAATCTTATTTAATACTGATATATCTCAATCAATTGCTTAAATTCGTAGTAAGCGAGAAGACTCACCGACGCACAGACCAACGGATGGCAGTCCATATATTTTTTCAAATACATTTTTTGTTATGTAATCTAAAGTGAATCAATTAGAAAATAAACTAATCTTATAATTCAATATCTATTTATTGTAACGTTAATAACGATATGGATTTGATGTCTAGCTAAAAGTATAAGAACGATTTTATGTACGGTCACAAATCAAGGGTAGAGCACTCCCTCACGTTGTGAGGCGTGCAAAATATAAAGAGCAGTAATTACGCCATGAAACATTATTTTCGAGTCATTTCTAGAAGTATAATATTATGGTTATATACCTTTTATTCATTTATCTAACTTTAAGTATTCAACTTTATTGTTAATTATTACATACTAATTTTGTGCAAGCTATGTCGACCTAACATATATTGGAATATAACTTTTGGAATATTTATTTTATAATTCTTGTAAGCATGTACCGCGTAGTGGCGATGTGAGAATACCCCATATCATCCCCTGGATGTCGTAAGAGGCGATAGAGGGAAACAATTCAGGAGATGGGAAGCAGCGTCTTTCTAATAACTATTAAAAATAAAAACTGGGGTTGTCAACCCGCATACCAAGCGAGATCACTATGGCAAATATGCTCCCTATGAGGTAATATATAGGGGAGGCCAACATTCCAACATAACAACGGTAAGGATGTTATAATTGTTTTCAGTTTTGTAAAACTTATAAAGAAAAACATTCATCTATTACAGCGTATCAAAATTCCACTGCTGAAAACAGGCCTCATAGGGGGGATATTTGACATAGTTGCTATGTTACAGGTTACTGTTAATTTAATAATTTCACCTCTCAGTGGGTCATGTGTTCCAAATATGCTCCCTATGAGGTAATATATAGGGGAGGCCAACATTCCAACATAACAACGGTAAGGATGTTATAATTGTTTTCAGTTTTGTAAAACTTATAAAAAAAAATCCATTCATCTATTACAGCGTATCAAAATTCCACTGCTGAAAACAGGCCTCATAGGGGGGATATTTGACTAAGTTGCTATGTTACACGTTACTGTTAATTTAATGCCATCAAAAACATAACTTGTAAAAAAAGCCAAATCTCGCAACTCAGTTCTTCTACCGTAAAAAGTTGTGAGATCCATGTAATACCAAGTCGGTTAATTTATTCAGTCCATAGATTGATACATAGATTGACTTGGCAATCGCACTAAACAATCTAATTTATTATAATATGTATTACTTGTGAGATATATTGTGTTTTCATGCGATTGCCAAGTCAATCTATGTATCAATCTATGGACTGAATAAATTAACCGACTTGGTATTACATGGATCTCACAACTTTTTACGGTAGAAGAACTGAGTTGCGAGACTTGGCTTTTTTTACAAGTTATGTTTTTGATGGCATCTCATTTCTTTTTGTAGATAGTTATATCTAGGTAGCTATTTACACCTATTATTCCATTATACATATATAGGTACACTGATTCATTCACTGCAAATGTAACTTTGTAATACTATATGTTTATATGGGATTACAAAGTTATTTATGCAGTTGGTGTATCTCGAAAACTGAACTGAAATTATAAAATGTTATAATTTTTCCTTGATTTATATATTAAACAATAATTGTATTTCAAATTTGAAGTTTCTATGTCTGCTAGAAGTGCTTTAGAGTTTTGATGATCGGTCAGTCAGTGAGTGACAAAATTAAGAAACATTGACTAGTTATAATTATTAAACTACTGGTTCAAATTCAATGAAATTTTAAATATACCGAGTTTATACAATGCCTACATGGTTAGTAAAATCTTAGGCTTCTGGTTTTATCCACAACGAAGTTATAGGGTTTCGGAAATGGCCAGAACTGCTTCTAGAAAAGGATGGTACGGCCGTGCCGCTTTTTTGCTCGACTTGGCGGGGGCACTGCCGTGCCCCCAGATAATTTCACCTCTCAGTGGGTCATGTGTTCCAAATATGCTCCCTATGAGGTAATATATAGGGGAGGCCAACATTCCAACGTAACAACGGTAAGCATGTTATAATTGTTTTCAGTTTTGTAGACCTAATAAAAAAAATCCATTCATCTATTACAGCGTATCAAAATTCCACTGCTAAAAACAGGCCTCCCCCATATAGAGGGGATATTTGACTTGTTGCCATGTAACTGTTGATTTAATAATTTCACCTCTCAGTGGGTCAGGTGTTCATGGTAGATTATATTTTATACATCCATCCATTATAGCCTATCAAAATCCACTGCAGAACACACGCCTTCTCCATAGATTGCCTCATTGGGGGGATATTTGACATAGTTGCCATGTTACAGGTTACTGTTGATTTAATAATTTCACCTCTCAGCGGGTCATGTGTTCCTGTTAGATTATTTTCTATACATCCATCCATTACAGCCTATCAAAGCACAAGCCACCCCAATAAATTGCCTCGTATGGGGGATATTTGACATAGTTGCCATGTTTTATTGACTTGATTCATGCCTTTTTCACTTTGCAATTACACGGAATGTAACAGTTTGTCCAGATGAAATTTATTCACAGAAATTGGTGCATTTCTTTATTTAAAATTACAACTTTTATAGAAAAAGCTATCCTTGCTAACACAGATGGTTAGCTATCGCTGTAAATTTCACAGTACGCGAGCAACCAAGGTTCAATCTCCGCCGGCACCAGTGAAATTGGTAATTGCAATTTAAAGTGCTGATTTACCACGTGATTGGCAGTGAAGGAAAACGTCGCGAGGAAACCTACACGTCTGAGAAATAAGAAAACATATATTTTTCAAAGACGTGAAGTTCGCTAATTTGCATTGGCGTAGCGGACACTTTCTTGCCTTAAAACCTTCTCAGAAATGAGAGAAACCCTGTGCGCAGCTGTGGGACGTGTATAGGCTGTAAGTTTAAGGTTGACAAACGAACACACAGTCCACCTGATGATAAGTATATTCTGTGGATGTGTGGATATTTTCTTTGAATGACGTAAAAGGTGATAATGGGGGAAATGCTATATAATGTCAATCCGTATGGCAACCGAGTCGAGGAAAATCCCCTCTTAAAACTGTACGTGGTACAGTTGTACGTGGTACGTGATAGAGCCAAGTTGCAGCTATATTTATAATATAGTTGTAGCACGAATGGGTCGGCTCGACCGTTGAAGGACCACACTCTCACTAAATACCAGCGTAAAATGGCAGCTTAACGCGGCTGTGGTTCGTATGGTGAGTGTAGAGAACCGGAGACCCTTTTTACTGGAAAAGAGGCATTCCATCTTAGTCTGCATGGCTGACGATGCATCTGCATTTTAATTCGCAAATGAGGATAGATGTAGATGTCTATGGGCCACAGCAACCAATTACCGTCAAGTTGACTGTGTGCTCGTTTGTCACCCTATATCTATAAAAAAACGGAAGAGATCTACGTACAGTATTTAATTTCTCGGACTGATGGAGGAGAAGAAGATAATTGCATATTTAAGTCTTACACTAAGATTATAAATTAAAATAGAGTAACGTACGCGATAAAGAAATTTATAAATACCATTGAGATTAAATGTTTGGCGCGACGACAGCGCCGCAAATGTTTAAATAATACATGATAAACCTGCAGCTATATTATGGTTATAGTAAGAATGGGGCGAATCCACTGGGGAAGGATTACGCTCTCACAGAATACCAGCTTAATGCTGCTATGTTTCGTATTGTGAGTGTAGAGAACTTGATACCCCTTTTACTGGAAACGAGGCATTCCATCTTAATCCTCAAGGATGACAACGCATCAACATTTAGATTCTTAATTGAGGATAAATGTCTTTTCTTTTTTATCTTAAAAAATGTTACCTCCACACTAATATTTTCTCCTGTATCGTGGAAGCAGTTTAAATAAATTACAAATAAAAGCCCGGAAGAATTATTATTTGCAGTTCATATATATACTTGTTCCGTGCGAAATCCGAACCCGCGGCCCTTACTGCAGCTCATTGCTAAGCCACTGCACCATGGAGCCCTCAAATTAGATGTTTATAGGCCCCAGCATCCACTTACCATCAGGTGGACTGTGTGCTCGTTTGTCACCCCTCTATAAAACAAATCACTTAGCAGCACAAAAATATCCGAACCAAACACGGTTTAACGTCCGTGTTATTGCCAACACTTAACCGTGATGATAAATTAACCACGTTTAGACAGCCAATTAACTGTTTCCACACTGACCGTAGCGTGATAATGAACGAGCTTCCTGACTCCGCGTGCGGACAGACAAACCGACTTTGAGTTTAAGTAATGAGATTTGCATATTGAATTTTACATTTAGCTATATCATATCTTTGAACGTATCGAGTGGTTATTACGTTTAACAAAATCGAAGCTCTAAGTGCTAAAATCTATGCATATAAATAAAATTGTAGGTGTATGTATGTAATATCAAAATAGCTGCCTTGTCAATAAAAGCACAATAGCTGAGGTGGTTATTTGCATGGCTTTTAGACATAAATAACCATTTTTAAAATGTTTGTCTGTCAGGGCTTATTATGTATATATATATTATATATATGAATATTGTGTGTCATTTTATTCTTGCAGCCTATGGACCAACTACACCAAAAATACCTAGTAGTTTTAGTGCCCTATGTACTCAATATAATAATACATTTAGGGCGCTGTTGCGGCTGCCGCGCTACTGTAGCGCGTCTGCGATGTTTGCACTGGCTCGTGTGGATAGCTTTGATGCAATAATCCGAAAAACACACGGCCACAGTGTGCTGAGTGAGATTGCCGACAGTGGGGACTGTCCACTGATTAGACACATGATCGCCAGGACTACGTCCAGCTTAATAATAAAGTATTAAGTACAAATTATATTACTAACATAGATATAAGTTTTTCTCTACTAACAAATTCTATGGATCTTGTTGTCCGAAATAAACAATTTTTAATTTAATTTTTTTTATTTATTATTCGCTGAGTCGATTGTAGTGTTCTAGCCTATATTTTGACCGAAAAACTTGGGACATTTTTCGACTTCAAAAAGAAGACGGTGCTCAATTCGACTGTATGTTTTTTTATGTGTGTTGCCTCATAACTTTTTTCTGGGTGAACTGATTTCGTTGATTTTTTTTTTGCATTTGAAAGCTCATTCATATTTTTCAATTCAATTTCATTCATATTGCGAAACACCAGAGAATTTAAATCAGTCATTGCATTAAAGACTCTTTATTTTTCATTGGTTCGCTGTAACATAGAATATTGTTGTAATGTATGGTATCCCACTTATCAAAACAATATTCAACGATTGGAAAATGTTCAAAAGAAGTTCATTCGCAGACTCTCATACGTTGCTGGAGTGCATCGCACTATAGGGGGTTATAAGGAAAAGCTCGATTATTTCTCCCTAAAATCATTACATCAGCATGCAGACAAACTCAGACTGGTTTTCCTTTACAAGCTCCTTAATGGTGCCATTGACTGCCCTGAATTACTTTCCCTAGTTGGAATAAGAATCCCCAGACCATCGACTCGGCTGCACACCTATGCCCCATTATTTGTGCCTAGAAGAAGAAACAATTATGGAAAGAATAGCCCCATATCACTTGTTGTATCCAAATATAATCGACTTTTTAAAAAGGCAAGCATAGATATAGATATTTTTTCAGACAGTGTTAGCCAATTTCTAGTGAATGTTGAAAAGCACATGGAGTAACTCGATACAAACACTCATCCTAAATGATAATAAAATTAAATAGTCATACTTAATATAACTTTATTCTATATTTTTACTTAAAAAAAATATGTATTTTCTTCTAACAAAACTTAAATCTCACACATAAATTTTTAGTACTGTTTTAAATAAAGTAATTGCATTAACGTTAAAGTGTTGTACTCACCTATAATTTAAGTACATATATATAATGTTATAACTAAATGTAGTCGAAATGTTTTCATATGTACTTAGTTGGTAAGTCTAAAAAAAAAGCAAAAAAAAAAGCTGGTGCTTCTCATGTGGTCCCATATAAATTTGACCAAGGTGTGACTGAATAGTTTTTGAGTTATTCTAAATAATTTATATTGATTTAAATTGTACAAAATTTTTAATTTCAAATTATTTCATCTTACTAACGCCACAGCTACCCAAGAATCCAAGCGAACTAGTAGCCCCGGGTTATTAGTTATTAATAATATTTGTTACGGATTTCCAAAATCTTTAATTTAATAATGACCTCCGGACCGAATTCCGGTCACAGCGGATAGTCACAGAGACAAGCCATCTGTACAGGACTGGATTATAGTGCCGAGTATATGCGCAAACACAAGTGCACTCTTTATTCGCACACGATTATGGTATTATAGCACAACAATCTGACATGACCATAGAGAGATTAGACGCTATCTTCTAATCTCTCTATGGTCTACTACTACTACTATCTACTATCGGTATTCGTGCTTTCCGAGGCAAGGGGTGAAAGACCGGCAACTTCCCTACTTCGGGCTGTTATTGAGAATTTCTTGATAGAAAACTCAAAACTGATTATTTTGATGTAGTTGAATACACGCATCAATACCTTTTCGTAGTTTAGTTGAACATAATTGTTTTTAAATTATGTTTTTTTTTATTAAATAAGGTTGACAAACGAGCACACAGTTCACCTGATGGTAAGTGGTTGCTGCGGCCCATAGACATCTACATCTATCCTCGTTTGCGAATCAAAATGCAGATGCGATGTAACCCGTGAGGGCTAATATGGAATGCCTCTTTTCCAGGCATCCAGTAAAAAGGACCTCCGGCCACCTGCACTCGCCATGCGAAACGCAGAGGTAAACCTGTACTTCACGCTGGTATTATTTGTATAAATATTTGTTATAATATGTTTTATTGTGTTTTCAACGTGGTAGAGCCATACTGCAGCTATATTAGTAGTATAGTTGTAGCACGAATGGATCGACTCGAGCGGCTTACCAGCGTAAAATACCTTAACGCTGCTGTGTTTCATTTGGTGAGTGTAAAGAACAGCAGACCCTTTTTACTGGAACAGAGGCATTCCATCTTAGTTCTCACGGGTGACAATGCATCTGCATTTTGATTCTTTAATGAGGATAAACGTAGATGTCTATAGGTCACAGCTACCACTTACTATCTGGTGGACTGTATGCTCGTTTGTCACCTTATCCTATAAAAAAAACCAGTATATTGAAGTATCAATATTTTGAACTCAATTGTTAATTTCTAATTCAAATTTTACGAAACATTAATTGTTGCATCGTGCTAAAAGTTTAAAAAAAATTGCCAAACTGTTTGATTCACAATTACTTTAATATGTCAGCAGGCCACTCTACCAACCCTGAGTCATCATTCGTAGGAGGCGACAAGAGGAAACTGAGACAGTAGATGGGCAGCAGCATCATCCTGATAAAAACTCAAAGAAACAAAAACAACGGTTTCTAACCCGAATGCCAACTGTGGCAATTATACTAAAGTCCCCTCTATTAGGCATTTTGTGGCGGAGGCCTATGTTCAGCAGTGGTACTGTACGTGGTAGAGCCATGCTGCAGCTATATTAGTAGTATAGTTGTAGCACGAATGGGTCGGTTCGACCGGGGAAGGACCACGCTCTCACAGAATACCAGCATAAAATGGCAGCTCGACACTGATGTGCTTCGTATGGTGAGTGTAGAGAACCGGAGACCCTTTTTACTGGAAGAGGCATTCCATCTTAGACCTCACGGGCAACGACGCGTCTGCATTTTGATTCTTTATTGAGGACAAATGTAGATGTCTATGGGTCACAGCAACCACTTACCATCAGGTGGACTGTGTGCTCGTTTGTCACCCTTATTCTATAAAAAAGTGGACTTTTATAGGCTATAAAGATTAAGGACCATCTCACACATATCAGCAGACCATATATAAATTTAAAACATTACATAATATAAAAAAAATCCTTTAGAATTTCTTTTAAGGTCAAGCACTAGATTATCTCTATACTTTAGGCTTTTATGATATTTCACGTTATGTAATTTTACCGTAAGCCGTTTTCGTGAAACTTATTACATATACTGGTACATATATGTATATCGGTATATATGTATAGATATACAAGAATTCTTTGAATAAAGTATAGGATTCTATCCGAGTAGAAATTTCCTAATACTCTTAAAAAATCTCATACAAAGAATATAAAAGCTACCTTTCAAGCTTTAAGTAAGTTCAGCCTATAGATAGTTTAATATCTTTTGACCCCATTTGCATGAAACCTTTGCCAGTTCATTGCACTCTCGAGGGTATCTTGGGAAACTTAATGTTTTATAAACTACTGTTCTAGGCTCTACGTTTTACTGTGACAGGCAATCCAATAGAATAGATTAAAATTGAATAGATAAGTAAACTTATAGAAAGTTTACTTATCTATTCAATTGTTTTTGCCACTAATTTGGTAAACAATCTCTGCTCTAGGAAGAACTAGCAAAATACCCAACAGTGCTTATATTTAAA
The DNA here is from genome assembly GCA_033319125.1 of Parnassius glacialis. Classification (NCBI taxonomy): domain Eukaryota; kingdom Metazoa; phylum Arthropoda; class Insecta; order Lepidoptera; family Papilionidae; genus Parnassius; species Parnassius glacialis. Next base: position 4,084,007 of record JAVANC010000023.1, on the reverse strand, counting down.
AAAAATCCGTAAATTTTTACGGTGTAACATTAAAGCTGTATAATTATAAGATTAATATTATAAATAGCAAGAAAGCAATCATCACACTCCAAGGGGTTATTCATGATCATCATCATTACAGCCCTTCATAAGTCCACTGCTGAACATAGGCCTCCCACAAGGAATGTTATAAAGCACGGTCCTGAGCCACCTGTATATACCAACTTCCTGCATGTCTTACCAGGTCGTCACTCCACCTAGTGGGGGGCCGTCCCACACTTTGACTACCTGTACGAGGCTGCCACTCGAGAAACTTTTTCCCAATCGGTTGTCGGTTCTTCGAGTTATATGGCCGGCCCATTGCCACTTCAGCTTACTAATCCGGTGGGTTATGTCGGTTACTCTGGTTACATAGGGGTTATTATCACCTATATATTCATTAGTATAATGATAATCCTTTTTCTAAAGCCTTAGTAAAAAAACCGTCATTTATCGACCTCATAACATAGATGTTAATATTAAGGTCAAGATTATTGGCTGTAACGTAGAACAAAAATAAAAGATAATACAATCAATTGTCTATGTGTATGAGTACATAAAGATTTACTTTAAACTGGAGGGCCGTGCTAACTTCCATAGAAGTTACTTTTAATACGAAACATACGCGATGAAGTAACTACAGAACAACAAAACTGTATACTATGGTTTAGTTGAAAATGTAAATTGTTTTTTAATATAGAATAAGGGTGACAAACGAGCACACAGTCCACCTGATGGTAAGTGGTTGCTGTCACCCATAGACATCAACATTTATCCTCAATAAAGATTTAAAATGCAGATGCGTCGCTACCCGTGAGAACTAAGTTGGAATGCCTTGTTTCCAGTAAAAAGGGTCTCCGGTTCTCTACACGCACCATACGAAACACAGCAGTGTCAAGCTGCCATTTTACGCTGGTATTGTGTGAGAGCGAGGTCCTTCCCCGGTCGAGCCGTCCCATTCGTGCTACAACTATACTACTAATATAGCTGCAGCATGGCTCTACGACGTACATCGAACTAACTACAGAACAACTAAAACTGTATACTATGGGTTAGTTGAAAGTATGACGACAAATGGAAAATAGCATGGTCTTGGCGCATCAGCAAATGTAAAACATTAGAATTTTTTTAAATAATTCCATCTGAGCCCTCACGGGTGACAACGCATCTGCATTTTGCATAAATGTTTGTGGGCCACAGCAACACTTACCATCAGGTTGAATGTGTGCTCGTTTGTCGCCCTTATCTTTCGGAAAAATAAACGAGAACGAAAATGAAAAGTAGACATAAAATTTAGATGTGTTGTCACCCCTGAGGACCATCATTGATTGCCTCGTTTACAGTAAAAAGGGTCTTCGGTTCTCTACACTCACCATGCGAAACACAGCAGCATTAACCTGCTATTTAACGCTGGTATTCTGAGAGTGATACTTATCCGCTAGAACAGACCCATCCGTGCTACAACTATAATATAGCTGCAACATGGCTCTACAACATTCAGATTAAAAGATTCGTAATAGAGGATAGACATCTACATCTATCCTAGATTACGAATCAAAATGCAGATACGTTGTCATCCGTGAGGACTAAGATGGAATTCCCAGTTTCCAGTAAATAGTGGTCTCCGGTTCCCTACACTCACCATACGAAACACAGCAGTGTTAAAATGCTATTTTACGCTGGTATTGAGAGCGTGGTCCTTCCCCGGTCGAGGCGACCCATTCGTGCTACAACTATTTCAGTAAAATATCTCCAACATGGTCCTACCAAACAAAATACTGCTTCTGCTACTTACGAAACTCACGGCGTTGTATTATTTAAACTGCTACTACACGGCATTGTCACCCGTTATAATATAAAACTTGTATAAAAAAGCAAATATAGTGCTAGAATTCTTATTATGAGATTGTCGAACTGCTTGAAATTCATGGCCTGGGATCACTGTCGGCTGAGACGATACTGTTTATTAAATCGCTTGGCTATGTAAATTACACATCTTGTTAGTCGACGATGCTTTTGTTCTTGATTCCATACACGTTATTCTGAATATGTTTGTTTTTGTTCGAATTTGAACAAAAATTATTCATATTGAGACATTGCGGTCTCTAACAGAGATTGTAGTTAATATAAGTACAATAAATTCAATATTTTTAATGCTCGTGTGTTTTTCTACTCATTACAAATAATTGTTCCGGTGCGGAATGTCCGTCCATGTGAAATTGATATATCTATACAAATAAATAAAATTGAAATGTCTGTTTGTAATGTCAAAATAACAGCATTTTCCTAAATGCATATGAATGTTAGTACAATAGATTATAATATTTCTATGGTTAATACGGTAATTATAAAAAAAAAACAAATTTTAATTTTTTTTTCTGTCTGCCTGTCTTTCTGTTTGTTTATTTCGACTAATTTCCAAAATGGCTGTACTGATTTTGACAGGACTTTCACTAGCAGATAGCTAATGTTATAAGAAGTAATTTAGGCTACTTTCATGTTAGAAAAATAATTAGGGTTCCGCTCAGGCGAGTGTGAATGAAAGTGTTGGAAGGGGTAGACCTAGGCGGACGTTTGTAGATCAAATCAGGGACGTCTTGAAAAAATGCCAGGTCAAGAGTACCCTAAACCGAAGAGCATGTATGAAGGGAATAATGAAAGTGGACGAAGCGAAACATGTATATAAGAATCGTAGCAAGTGGAAAGAAGTGATCTCTGCCTACCCCTACGGGAAAGAGGCGTGATTATATGTACGCTCAGTAAAATTAAAACCGATGAAATCCAATCGTTATAAATTCCACGAGGACGAAATCGCGGGGAACAGCTAATGTAATTTATATAAGCCTGTTACATATAGAAGAAAATCCTAGTGTGGGTGTAACATTTTCTAAATAAAATATAAATAAAGAAAAGATAGAATAGATATAATAAAGATAGATATAATAAAGAATTATATTATCATGATTATTATCATTGCAGGCCAAAAAAGTTTTAATCGACCGTAGCCGAATCTACTATTCCACTACTGTCGTGACACACTCCTAACACAAGCATTTTCAGCTTACCAGGAGTGGATAAAGGGAATATTATCATGTAATACTGTTTGTTCCGGCTAATCTCCGAAACAGCTGAACCGAATTTGATGAAACTCTCACTGGTAGATAGCTTTTTTCTTTTTTTTTACGTTATCTCCACACTAGGATTTTCTCGTGTATCGTGGGGACAGTTTACATGCATAAATTTCACAAGGACAAACATCCAGACCCGGAACAATTATTTGTAGGTCATACAATAACTTGTTCCGTGGGCGATTTGAATCCGCGGCCCTTGATGCTGCAACTTATTGCTAAGCCACTGCACCACGGAGCCGTCCAGCTGATGTTATAAGGAATAACTTAGAATACTGTTATTTTAGAAAAAAATTAGAGTTCCCTGCAATAAAATTAGACCCATGAAATCTAATCGTAATAAATACCATGGGGATGAAATCGCCAGGAACAACTAGTAATCTTATATATTTTACGTCTTATATTTAAATCTTCCTTTCTTTCTTATTTACTGCCAACTCCCAAAAAGGAGAAGGTACTCAATTCGACTGTATGTTTTTGTTTTTTTATGTGTGTTACCTCATAACTTTTTACTGGGTGAACCGATTTCGATGATTCTTTTTTTTATTTGAAAGCTGGTACTTGGTCCCATATGGATTTGATCAAGGTCAGACCAATCGTTTTTGAGTTATTCTTAATAACATACACACGTTAATTACTTAATTATTTCGAGCATCCTAACGAAAGGGAGAACCGAATACAGATTGTTCATTTACAATATTAAGATGTATTATATACAGAAATAACTCGTGCATTTGCAAATATAGTACCACCTTGCCAGCACGACGCCGCGTTTCTAGATTGTATTCATTCTCCGGCGTTCTTATTAATGATTACTTGAATATACGAATCCTCAGTCTGTCTTTAACATTAGAAGTAAAACTTATTTATCGTATTTTATTGAAAATGTTCATTATAATATATAAACTTCTACTTACAATAGCTGACCAGACAGACGATGTTCTGGCCTTTCCGACGACCTTTTGTCCAACAAAATGTTCTTATATTCGCAATAAAAAAATATTGAGGGTCACTTATCGGGATAAAATCTATCCTATCTCTCAAGTTGAACAAAACTGCACACTGTGCACGAAATTTCATTGCAATCAGTTCAGTAGTTTAGGAGTTCGTCGCGGGCAAACAATGTGACACGTATTTTGTATATTTAAAGATAAAAAATACTTGTGTGAGAACACCCTAAAATTACTTATCTCTGGGCATATTCTTTCCCGATAAAGCTGTAAGGGTATACGCATTGCTATACGGCCAGGCCTATGCATAATAATGAATAGAGATATTTACAAGACAATTTTGTGAATTTGTCGCGACGAACATGAGGATAAAATACATAAGAATGAAGGAAGGATTTTGTTTTCATTTGAACAGAAAGAATTCTTATTTAAATTCCTCTTTCGAAGTACCGTTTAGAAATTGGATATTTGTTTGATTCATTAATGAAAGTAACAACAAATATGTATGTTTAATTACCTTTTGCAGGTGGTAGAGCCATGGTGCAGCTATATTGGTTGTAGCACGAATGGGTCAGCTCGACCGAAGACGTACCATGCTCTCATTGAATACCAGCGTAAAATAGTAGCTTCATGCAAAGTATCGTGAATGTAGAAAGCCGGAGACCCTTTGTACTGAATACGAGGCATTCCACCTTAGTGCTCAGAGGGACAACGCATCTGCATTTTGATTCTTAATTGGGGATAGATGTCGATCTAAGTCTGTGGGCATGTACTTACCACTAGGTGGAATGTGTGCTCGTTTATTACTCTTATTCTATAACAAAAAATCGAAAACGGACTAAAATTGTTAAGACTCCAGATTCGATGGATGAACTATGTGCACACATTAATTAAGTTTACACGGAACTGCACGCTGCACGCTCTTGTCATGTTTTTACTGAAGTGTAACAAACCCTAAACAGAGTTAAGTACTATTTTCTAAATCGGGACTCATGTTTTCAATGTTTAACCCGCGACGCAAATAGACGCTGTTATGTTTAACGTGTGTATCTGTGTATATGTATGTGTATATGTGTGTCTAAATGTGGCATCATAGCTCACAAACATACGGCAAATATATTGGCAAAGAGTTCCATTTTCAAAATTTAAATTTATTTTTTTATTATATCGTTTACAAGTGGCCAGTTCTAAAAACTTTCAGTCTCGCCCTCGTAACGTGTGTATAAATAAGTATATTTGTATGAATATGTGTATCTAACTGTGGCATCATAGCTCACAAACATACGCAATAATATTGGCACAGTTACATTATCAAAATTTGAACTTATTTTTTTATTATATCGTTTACAAGTGGCCAGTTCTAAAAACTTTCAGTGTCGCCCTCGTAACGTGTGTATAAGTATATGTGTATGAATATGTGTGTCTAACTGTGGCATCATAGCTCACAAACATACGCAATAATATTGGCAGAGTTCCATTTTCAAAATTTGAACTTATTTTTTTATTATATCGTTTACAAGTGGCCAGTTCTAAAAACTTTCAGTGTCGCCCTCGTAACGTGTGTATAAGTATATGTGTATGAATATGTGTGTCTAACTGTGGCATTATAGCTCACAAACATACGCAATAATATTGGCAAAGACTTCCATTTTCAAAATTTGAACTTATTTTATTATTATATCGTTTACAAGTGGCCAGTTCTAAAAACTTTCAGTGTCGCCCTCGTAACGTGTGTATAAGTATATGAGTATGAATATGTGTGTCTAACTGTGGCATCATAGCTCACAAACATACGGCAAACATATTGCCAAAGAGTTCCATTTTCAAAATTTGAATTTATTTTTTATTATATCGTTTACAAGTGGCCAGTTCTAAAAACTTTCAGTCTCGCCCTCTTAACGTGTGTATAAGTATATGTGTATGAATATGTGTGTCTAACTGTGGCATCATAGCTCACAAACATACGCAATAATATTGGCAGAGTTCCATTTTCAAAATTTGAACTTATTTTTTTATTATATCGTTTACAAGTGGCCAGTTCTAAAAACTTTCAGTGTCGCCCTCGTAACGTGTGTATAAGTATATGTGTATGAATATGTGTGTCTAACTGTGGCATCATAGCTCAAAAACATACGCAATAATATTGGCAAACAGTTCCATTTTCAAAATTTTAACTTATTTTTTATTATATCGTTTACAAGTGGCCAGTTGTAAAAACTTTCAGTGTCGCCCTCGTAACGTGTGTATAAGTATATGTGTATGTATATGTATCTAACTGTGGCATCATTGCTCACAAACGGACACACCGATTTAGATTTCATTTTCTTTATTTGAAAGGTAAACTCATTGAGATTGTTCTTGGCTATGATTCAAGATAAACTTTTCAGCCGTTTGAAGATCATCAGCTCGTTTTGTTTCCGGGGTTTTTAAAATTTTCAATTTAAGTTATTTTTAACGTTTTTTTTACAAGCTCTCATTTAAATTAACACAACATTTTGTACATAAATTTCGTTTGCAACTTTCATTTGGGGCGTGTTTAGGAGAAATTTGAGCTAAAGGAAAGTTTGGGTTGTTATTTGATTCAGATATGAATAAAGTTTTTCCAAATATGGTTTTAAGTATCTTTTAAATACTTTGATGGCATATTTTTATAAATAACAAGCATAATGACCCGGCTTCGCCTGGATTGAATGTTTTATTTCGGCATTACTTAGATTTAGGATACTCGACAAACTTTTACCAATTATTCTGTATTTCAATTTAAAAAAACTCTGCTAAAATAAGTTCTGGATCTCTCCTGGCATTATTTTCTATCTGTTTGTAAAGTTTAATCACAATAGGCTTAGCCATTTCGAAGGTTAGTCTGGACAGACGGACAGAAATTATTTTTAAATATATATTTTCTAATAGCATGAAAAATTTTCTGATAACAGTACTGGACTGAAATAAGGATACGATAATAACACCTATGACAGATACATCACTCACCTACGATTTGCCGACAGAGACCTTATGGCAGAATCCTTTGAGGACCTAAGCACTATGCTCATTAACCTCAATAGTGCCTCCCAACGGATAGGTCTTAAGGTGAACACGGACAAAACGAAGATCATGTGTACCGTCCATATCACACCTATACCGGTAGTTGTTGGGAGCAGTAAGCTCGAAGTTGTTGACGAGTATGTTTACCTGGGATAAATAGTCTGACTAGGTAAGTCCAACTTCGACCGAGAGGTCAATTGCCGGCGCTTCTTCTCGTCAGGTATACCTGAAAACTTGAATACGAAATTATACAACCAGTGCACTTTGCCAGTGATGACTTAAGGATCTTAGACATGGTCTTTCACTGCTGGCCGTATGACGAAGTTCAAGGTCGCTCAGCGAGCTATGAAGAGAGCTGTGATCGGGGTTTATCTGTGTAATAAAGTTAGAAATGATGATATCCGCAGTAGAACCAGAGTAGCTGACATAGTCCTACGGGTTAATAAGCTGAAATGTCAATGGGCCGGTCATATAGCTCGAAGAACAGACAACCGATGCAGAAAACAGGTGCTTGAGTGGCAGCCTTGTACAGGTAGACAAATTCTGGGACGGCCCCCCACTAGGTGGGTGACGGCCTGGTAAGACATGCAGGAAGACGATATATACAGGTGGCTCAGGACCGTGCCTTATGGCATTCCTTGTGGAAGGCATATTTTTAACAGTGGACTTGTGAAGGCATGTAATGATAAATTTATTTTTACAAAATAAAAAGAAGACGGACTAATCGAGACGAACCAATAGTGCTAGAGCACTCGATCCGTCTACGGACTAATAAAGGATTACAAGTATTTAAAAAAAGTGTCTTTACTTTCAAATTTCTTTGTTTTATGCTTGATAAGTATTGATTTCTTTTTTTTTATAGTATAAGGGTAACAAACTCCTAGTCCAACAGACGGTAAGGAGATATTGTCGCCCATATATAATTGCATCTACTCTCGATTAAGAATTTAAATGCATATGTGTTGTCACCCTAGTGGACTAAGATGGAATGCCTCATTTTTTTTTCTTAACAGCCAAAATCTTGTCTTAAAATTCATTGTACTCACGTGAGTAGATCAATTTAAGTTCGTGGCGTCGGCGACGGCACGATACCGACTATTTAATGCAGTTTTAGTGTTGTTTTGCCACACGTTCATGTTCTAAGAAGAACTGTTGGAGAAAATTAAAGTTTTCCGAGGTCGTGTCACGTCCGTTTATATGTACTCGAACTCCTTTTATGGCGCTATTACAATTAAAAAAAAATTGTTTTTTTTTTACTATTAGTCTTTTTTACTATTGTAATCCAGCGCTTGAATACGACCCACTATCACAATTCATTGGTAAGTGGTGATGCAGCTGACGATGGTGAAACGCACAGATTTAAAAATTTAAATTAAAGATTTAAAATCACTTATTGTCCATCTCGTTGCTCAAGTGATCTAGTCTAGAGTGTGTTTTGTTTACCAGACAATCCAGATTTATAAATTAAAAGGTGATTTACGACCATTTTCAATTATTCTAACCTACCAAAAATCGTCAACTAAACATAGTTGGGCCTCCTCCACAGGTGAGATTTTTGTTATAGGATATGCTGACAAATGAGCGCACAGTCCACCCGATGGTAAATGGTTGCTGTGATCCATAGACATCTACATTTATCTTCAATAAAGAATCGAAATGCAGATGCGTTGTTAACTGTGAGGACTAAGATGGAATGCATCTTTTCCAGTAAAAACGGTCTCCGGTTCTCTACACTCACTATACGAAACACAGCAGTGTTAAGCTGCTATTTTACGCTGATATTCTGTGAGAGCGTGGTCCCTCCCCGGTCGAGCCGACCCATTCGTGCTACAACTATACTACTAACATAGCTGCAGCATGGCATATTAGCCACGTTAGGCAAGTAGGTTGGCAACCGCAATTCTTTATTATGATTGCATCGTTGGACTTGTGGCCTTCCGTCAAGAAGTTCTCAGTATAAGGCGGAGTCAGGGCGTTTTATCTCCGTGCCTCGGAAAGCATGTAAAGCCGTTGGTCATGCGCCTGATCCCTCTCCGGTTCTATCGGATTCCCATTTTATCACATTACGCCATCCGAGGAGTATCAGAGGTCATGTGATATATCTGACCTTTTTGGTTCTCGTATAGCATATACGGGAATGTATTATTTATGGTAATAAGTTTTTCAGGTTGCCAAAACACGGCGGCTTAGTATTCATTACGGGTTCTCAAAGCCGTTCATACGTGGTATTAGCCATACTGCAGCTACATTAGTAGTAAAGTTGTAGCACGAATTAGTCTGCTTGATAGGGGAAGGACCACGCTCTCACAGAGTACCAGCATAAATAGCAGCTTAAGTGTTAATAGGTAGTAATTATCAAAGAAGTACATCAGGGAAATCAGTAATTATTGGTCTAATTCAGCACGAATAACCAAAATAGGTTTATGTGTGGTGCATTTGCGAGGGATTTTTTACCAGATTAAGGTACACTCATATCTACAATTAATAATTACACGACCACAGTCCCAAAACACAAGGTACCCCTTTCTATATGGCTTCCATTTTCGGTTTTTTTTTATAGGATAAATGTGACAAACGAGCACACAGTCCACATGATGGTAAATGGTTGCTGCGGCCCATAACATCTACATCTATCCTCGTTTTTGAATCAAAATGCAGATGCGTTGTAACCCGTGAGGACTAAGATGGAATGCCTCATTTCCAGTAAAAAGGGCCTCCGGTCACCTGCACTCACCAAGCGAAACGCAGAGGTAAACCTCTACTTCACGCTGGTATTCTGTGAGGTCGTGGTACCACCCCGGTTCGAGCCGGCCCATCCGTGCGACAGCAAAAGCTGCCGCGTGGCTCTACCACTGTTGAAAATGGATGCTTAATGGATCCCCTTTTGCCGATTCTGTTACGTAGAGTCACAGGGAGTTTTGATTTAATTTAGGCTCTTCTGAATGTTTAAATCTACACCGGTTTGCAAAAGCAAGACTTTTCAAGAGAATGACCGGCAAGAAACTCCGGGGTAGTTTTTTTGAAGCAGTATTACAATTTCATTTACAATAATTATACTCTAAACAATTGTCAATGAAAAGCGCCCAAGGGCTGTGCAATGTGACGCGTCAACATATTGTGAAGCACTGTTACTATAAAGAGTTATTATCACTTTATACTGAGATAAATGAAGAAAGCTTAAAGGACAAGCATCCAAGCCAAACATGTTAACAAAAAATATGTATAATGGTAAAGGTCAGGAACATTTTAAAAATGTCAATATTAACAAAAAAATATATTACCGTAGGTACTTCACGTACAACTGGGCATTAAATATTAAACACATATCTGATTTGGAACTGTTCCAGACATTATCAAACTTTTATCACAATCATAACAGCTGATTTTATAGCATGGCTCCATCGTAAAATTTAAAATTCTATTACATCAGAATTATACTCGTATTTCGCAGACGAATTGCATACTGTCTCCATGCATGCAAAATCAATGAACTTTACTAGAACTCAAATATGGGAATTAGCATAACGATTTGCTAACATTTCCAAATAACTGTTGTAAAACAAGTCTGAAGCCAGCCATAAAAATGTATACAATGAACTATGAACTTTGCATAGAGGATCGATATCGTGTCTTAATGCCAACCGTAAGCAAACAGTAAAAAATAAACCGTTTATATGTATAGTCACGAGCAAGAATTGTACAGTTAAAAAGATTTTAGATTTATTTTATATGATATATAATTGGGTTTAAAGAACAAAACTTAACTTTTACACTGAACTCAATAATAATAATAGGCTCAAAAACAATAAGCTAAATCCGAGCGCAAGTCAGTTTTCCGTTCTGCCTCAATGCGCATTGACGTTTTATTCACTTAAATATTTTAATAATATTTTTCTATTATAATGCAAATAAGCACTTAAAATTACAATTAATAATCAGGAGCAAAGGGACAGCAATCCCTTCACAGTACGCGATAAATCAGGCTTCGAGCCCCGCCAGCACCAATGATATTGTTAATTGCAATTTTAAGCGCTGATTTATCACATGCATGGCGTTGAAAGAACACATCGTGAGGAAAGCTACATGTCTGAGAATTTAAAAAGAAATATTTCGAACACATGAATGTGAAGTTCACCAATACTTTTTTTTAACATTGGGCTCATTCTTTTTAACACCTTCATTAACGATATAACTGATCGCATTATCTGCTCTAAACCTTATCTTTATGCAGATGACTTAAAGGTTTCTCGTAAAATTGTTGATGATTTCGACGCAGTATTATTGCAATCCGATTTAGATAGGCTGTCACACTGGTGTAAAGAAAACTTAATGAACCCAAATGTTTATAAATGTTTCCATATTAAAGTTTGTCAAAAATCATAACTTTATAAGCTCGCATTATATAATAGATCATACTATTTTAAGTGAAGTAGGTACACATTAAATGAAACTAATTTTAACGGATTTTATCGCATTTAATTTAACTTTTTAATTCCCGATGTTTCGGGTGCTTTGCAGCATCGATGGTCACGGAGGGGACTGTGGTGTTTGACGTCCCGATGTCATAGTTAGCCCCGCTACCTTCAGTTTTATGAATATCAATTTAAAAAAAATATTCAAAAAACTGAAGTTTTGTAGATCGAACTAAAAAAAAATAATTTATTTTATAAAATTAATTATTATTTTAAAAATAATATTCAAAAAACTGAAGTTTCGCAGATCGGACAAAAAAAATAATATTCAAAAACTGAAGGTAGCGGGGATAACTATGACATGGGGATGTCAGACACCTCAGTCACCTCCGTGACCATGGGTGCTGTAAAGCACCCGACATATCGGAAATTAAAATGTTAAATTAAATGCGATAGATTCCGTAAAAATAAGTTTCATTTAATATGTAGTCTTCGCGTAAATATAACAAATCTTTATGAAGTAGATACTGTTTTAGACTTAAGGGTAATAATGTTTGAGTGCAAATTGACATTCATTCCACATTATGATTATATTGTCAAGAAAGCATCGAAAATGCTAGGATTTATTATAAAAAACGGTCAAATTTTTCTCAGTTATCAAACAAAAAAAATTATACAATGCCTTTGTTCGTAGCACTCTTGAGTATTGTAGCGTAGTATGGAGACTGCACTATACTACCCATTATTTGAGGCTGGAAGGGATACAGAAGATATTTCTTTGGCACCCGGTGTACTCTTCTAGAATGGCACGAAGGGGCTCCTGTTACTGTTACTCCTACAGACTAAAACATTTTAATATGGACTATCTTGAAAAACGTAGAGCTATTATAGACCTAACTTTTATTTTCAAAATATTAAGAAGTCAAATAGACTGTCCCCAACTTCTAAGTTCTTTTTTAAGTACTTTTAATTTAGGGTGCTAAGGGTGTCCTTCTTCTCGTCTTACGAGCTCTCGTTCTTCCACTTGCCCCTCCATTTCGTCGGACTGTGCTTGGTAACAACTCTCCTGTAGCTATGTAAGTAAACTCTATAATAGGGTCAGTAGCCGGACTGATATAAATTTTGTTTTCTCGTACAAGTTTCGCAATTACTTGTTAGATACAATTTCAAATTAATATTTTTTTTGTGTATTTGTTACACATAATATCTAAATCACTGGCTGTTTTGTTTTAAAATGTTTTAATTTTTTTTTCACAAAATATGTAAATTAAGATTTTAATTATGGTTTAGCGGTGTTTACCTGTAAATAATTGTGCAATTAGCATTACACTTTATTGTACGTTTAGATTTAGTATATTAAATTGTAAAAAATTTAGGTTACCCTTTTTTAAACTAAAATAAATAAAATAAAATAAAAAATACGTATTGGTTAGCGCAGGTGACATTATCCTTGTCCTAAAACCCTCCTAGAAATGAGATGCATTAGGCTGTATCTTTAGTTTACTTTTGGCGGGAATCGAAATACATTTGCTTCAGTACTAAAAAAATAAAATAAGCAGTGGTTAAGTTACCATGCTTCGTAGCTATACAATTCAAATAATAACGTAATATTCAAGTCTACAGAGTTTGCGGAACATCGCATTCTGTGACAATCTTAAGATACCGACGAACCAGCAGAGATTTCATACAAATGAGGTCAAATGGTTTTTAAGGATTAGCGTCTGTCTTTGCTGATGATACTCAAGCCTACTCATTTTTGTGTAAGTACTCATTCCGGATTTCACAGGATTATCCATTCATTGTTTCTGAATTCTATTCCAAAAGAGCGTAACTTTTGTAGATATATTTGAAACTAAACTTGTGGATATATATTTAGTTCAATTTTAAATTATTTAATTTGTCGTAGTATGTTTTTTTTTATAGGATTAAGGTGACAATCGAGCACACAGTCCACCTGATGGTAAGTGGTTGCTGCGGCCCATAGACATCTACATCTATCCTCTATTACAAATCAAAATGCAGATGCGTTTTCACCCATGAGGACTAGGATGGAATGCCTAATTTCCAGTAAAAAAGGTCTCCGGCTACCCGCACTTAACAAGCGCAACGCAGAGGTAAACCTCTACTTCACGCTGGTTTTCTGTGAGGTCGTGGTACCACCCCGGTTTGAGCCGACCCATCCGTGCGACAGCAAAAGCTGCCGCGTGGCTCTACCACTGTTAAAAATGTACCACTGTTATGTATGTATACTAGTATAAGAGATATTTCATCGTCCTCAAAGGTCAAAATACCGCTGTTGCCTTCTTTGATTAGACTTGGCTAAGAGATACCATTTCTCGTCAGATCTTTTATATATAACAAGGTAGACAAACGAGCACGCAGTCCACCGTATGGTAAGTGGATACTATGGCTTATAGATATCTACATCTCTGCTCGATTATGAATCAAAATGCAAAAAGGGTGTCACCCCTGAGAACTATGGCGGAATGCCTCGTTTCCCCATTTGTGCTACAAACATAATATAGCTGCAGAATGTCCCTACTACGTTTAGATTATCAAGTAAACTTGTTTATTATTCTAATATAAAATCAGAAAGAATACTTAAATAATGTTACACTAAAAGTAAACTGTAACATATAAGATTGACCATTATTCAAAATAACAATATAAATTAAATTGGACAGCGTAGCATGTGAAATCATTTTTTCTTATATAATAGGGGTTCATAAGCATATTTCACAATGTATAGTTGTACAAACGTTGTAAGGAAGTGATAAAGTAAGCAGGAATTCACATTAGAGCCAGAGACGCTGCGTTAACGAACTTGGGGTGACAATAAACGGGCGGTGGGAACGCTGCGTTTTTATATTTACCTTTTTTTTATAAAAGTAAAGAGACAAATGACAAATCTACTTGATGATAAGTGGCTCCTACAGCAGATGAACACGACAACCAGCTTTAAGCTAAGAAGCCTACAGGTGCATCGTCACCTCTACACACCTAGGTCAGGACTAAGATGGAATGTCTCTTACAACATGTTACTATACTGGCTCTCTTTACTAAGAATAAGACGACCACCCATTTATATCCATATGGTTACGGCTCAAGGAAATCATTTTTTTTGTTTTATAGGATGAAGGTGACAAACGAGCATACAGTCCACCTATGGTAAGTGGTTTCTGTGGCCCACAGACATCTACATATGAAAATGCAGATCCGTTGTCACCCATGAGGACTATGATGGAATGCCTTGTTTCCAGTAAAAAGGGTCTCCGGTTCTCTACACTCACCATACGAAACACAGCAGCTTTAAGCTACTATTTTCCGCTGGTATTCTGTGAGAGAGTGGTCCTCCCCGGTCAAGCCGACCCATTCGTGCTACAACCATAATATAGCTGCAGCATGGCTCTACCACGCACAAAACACTTACAATAAACTTTTTTATTTAAAGGACAAGGGTGACAAACGAGCACACAGTCCACCTGATGGTAAGTGGTTGCTGTGGCACATAGACATCTTCATCAGAAACAGAAACAGAAACTTTTTTATTCAATATAGATTATAAATAATGCTTATTGAAAGTCACTCCTTTGTATAATTACCACTGGTTCGAAAAAAAAACCTCTGTCCTGGGAAGAACCAGCAAGAAACCCAGCGGGACTTTTTTTAAAAAAATAACAGCTTACAATCATGTATGTTACACAAATTAACAACACAACAAATTAGAAATAGCTTGGTAGCGATCACCTCATTTCCAGGGGTTATTATCATCTATAAATTCTTTAATACTATAATAACCCTTTTTATATAAACTTAGTTTAATAAAGTTTTTGAACTTTGAGCAGGTCAAATTTTGTATATTTTCTGGAATTTTGTTGTAAAAGCGTATACATCGCCCCAAGAATGAATTACTGACTCGATGGAGTCGAGTAACCGGTACTACTAGCTTGTGTCTGTTCCTAGTATTTACAGAATGAATATCACTTATTTTTGTAAAACTACTTTTATTTTTGTGTACGTACATTACATTTTCATAAATGTATTGAGAGGCCAAAGTTAATATATTAATTTCCTTAAATTTTTGTCGCAGCGACTCTTTAGGCTTTAAATCATAAATTGCTCTTATGGCCCTCTTCTGTAAAACAAATATAATTTCAGTGTCAGCTGCGTGTCCCCATAGCAAAATACCATACGATATTATGCTATGGAAATAGCTAAAGTAAACTAGTCTAGCTGTTTCAACACTAGTTAGACTTCTAATCTTTTTTACGGCATATGCTGCAGAACTAAGTCTGCTTGCTAGTTTTGATATATGGGGGCTCCATTGAAGCTTCGCGTCTAGTGTGATTCCAAGAAAAATGGTGGTATCTACAAGACTCAGTTTCTCCCCATTTAAAATTACATTAGTATTTAATTGTTTGACATTTGGAGTCATAAATTTCATACATTTCGTTTTAGTGCCATTTAAATGCAAATTAATAACATTGAACCAATTTACTAATTTAGATATAGCATTATTTACTTCGTCATATTTTAGCAATTGTCGACTTAATTTGAAAATTAAAGAAGTGTCATCTGCAAATAATACTATATCATGGTTATCTCCTACTATGTAAGGTAAGTCATTAATGTATACAAGAAACAGAAAGGGGCCTAGAATTGAGCCTTGAGGCACGCCCATTTGTACCATCGACCCGGAAGAACTCATACTGTTAATGACAACTTTTTGCGTTCTCTTACTTAAATATGAAATAATTAATTTAAGAGCATCACTTCTTACACCGTAGTGTTTAAGTTTCCTGATTAATGTTTCATGGTGAACACAATCGAAGGCTTTGGATAGGTCACAAAATATACCCAAAGCATCCTGTGAATTCTCCCATGCATTAAATATATATTTAATCAGCTCAACACCGGCATCAGTTGTCGAGCGACCCCTTGTGAAACCAAATTGATTTTTATGAAGTAAATTATTTATATTAAAGAAATTTAACATTTGATGAAGAATAATTTTTTCAAAAATCTTACTAAGTGTTGGTAGTACAGAAATAGGTCTAAAATTAGCGGGGTCTAATGTACTACCAGATTTAAATAAAGGTATTACTTTACTATTCTTCATTAAATCAGGAAACACACCAGATTCGATACTAGTATTAAAAATAGTAGCTAAATGAGGCGCGATTGTATCTATTATAGACGCAATAACTTTAACGGAAATCCCCCACAGATCCGCAGTTTTCTTAACATCAATAGTTTTAAAATATTTTACAATATCTTTTGATGATACTTTATGAAATGTAAAATTCTTTGTACACGCATTTACATTTTGTTTAAGTAATGATTCAGCGACCACAGGAGAAGAATTCAGTGACTTAGTGGTTAATATCGGAATATCAGTAAAATATTTCTCAAAAACCATTGCAACGTCCTGATCTGATTCGGTTAATTTGTTATTAACACTTAACTGGTAGTTTGAATTGCGAGAGTTAATCTTACCAGTTTCGCTATTAATTATACTCCATGTCATTTTAATTTTATTAGAAGCCGTCTTAATTTTGTTGCTCAAATGCAAAGACTTGGCTGTGGAGCACACTCTTTTAAATATTTTTGAATATTTTTTTACATATTCCCTAAATTCGACGCTATGATTATATGACCTTTCATGGTAAAGATCATATAACCTATGTCTGCTCTTATGGACTCCTACTGTCGCCCATTCATTAAATGACTTCCGACTGTTCAAGGAGAATGTCTTAGAAGTAAAAGTATTATTAAATTCATTGCAAACAAGCTTAAATAATGTTCCATACAAAAAATTTGGATCATTTTGGTATGTAAGTGATGGAAGTTTTTTCACTATGTTACTTCTAAATTTCTCCAAGCGACGTGCATTTACTGGAACAAACACAACTTTCTTATCTACTTGCTTTTTGTGAACATATGGTAACGAAACTACTTGTCCACAGTGATCAGAACTTAATTTTTGAATTATACATTTATGCAACGGCTTCACATTTGTAAAAATGTTATCTATACATGTTGCACTAGATTGAGCAATACGCGTTGGCTCGAAAAATAAATTAAAAAGACCATATGATTTAAACAATGATCTAAATTTAATATTGATTGAGGAAGCTTCTAGGAGATTGATGTTAAAGTCTCCACATATTACAACAGATTTATTCCGTTTATTAAGCTTAGCAAAAACTTCCTCCATAATTTTTTCAAAAGTATCGTATATAGAACATGGGGGTCTGTAGACGCTCACAACAATGAGGTGCTCAAACTCAACACATGCTATTTCTACAGTTCGCTCAACAGAGAGGCTCACAATATCTTTACGTTCTTTACATGACAATAATTTACTAGCTAATATTAAAGAGCCACCTCTTAAAACCGTTTCTCTATTGAAAGAACTGACCACCTGGTGATTACTGAAGTTAAACATTAAGTTATAAGCTTTTAACCAATGTTCAGTAATACATAAAATATGAATATTGTTGCTATTTAAGAACAACTCAATTTCTAACTCTTTGCCTACCATGCCTTGTATATTTTGATGCACCAGGTGTATACAATTTTCATTACCATTCTGTGGAGTCATACAATTAAAGATTTGTAAGCTACATTCTAAATTATTTAAATTATTACAACTGCTAGAGATTACCTCTATTGTCTCATTTTCTAATTTAAATTACTTGGAACTGATTCCAAATTACATATTAAGTCATTACACTGCTCAAAAGGAGCAGATGTCTGTGTAGCCAAGTCCTTGGCTGAGTTAATATATAAACAATAAGATAGCACATTTGCTATCTGTCTTAAAATATATTTAGATAGGTAATACCTATCATTAGTCAAAAATTTCTTAAGTAAATTATTTATGTCTATTAAATTACATTTATTATTATAATTATAACAATTAAATGTCAAGTTTATATTATTATTACATGAAAAGTTATTCATTAATAAATTTAAATCATATCTTATTTTATTTTCCTGCGGCCAACCCTGTATGTAAGGCAATGTACAGGCCTGTATGTGAGGCATCTATCCTCGATTACGAATCAAAATGCAGATACGTTGTCACCCGTGAATACTAAGATTGGATGCCTCTTTTTCCAGTAAAAAGGGTTTCGGGATCTCTGCACTCAATATACACAGCAGCGTTAAGCTACTATTTGACGCTGATATTCTGTAAGAGCGTGGTACTTCCCCGGTCGAGCCGACCCATTTGTGCTACAACTATACTACTAATATAGCTGCAGCATTGCTCTATACAACTTATTTTTACTACTAACTTATTTTTTATACAACCATTCGCAAGAAAAGCGCCTTGTTGGTAAGACGCGTCCGCGATACTTCAAACAGTATTCTGGGGGCATTAGCAAATAGATAAGATCTACCACTGCTGGAGACACTAGATTTATCTGCATCTGTTGGGCTTTCAGCGGGGCACAAAATTAAACTAATTATATCATTAATAGTACCACTAACACTTGGATAAGTTTTAGTTGATAATAGCATCTGCAGATAAAAAATATGTTATTTGATTTTTTTTAAAAACAATACAAGTAAGGCTATTAATCATTACTAATATTTCCTTTAACCACTTTTGTGAAGCTTAAAATGCATGTGTTAAAAGTGTATACTACTGATTTGATTTCATTTCTCCCCGTTGGCGCCATAAATGCGACTATGTAATACCAGAAAAAACTTATTGCTTCCGATATATGTATCAGTATAACCACTTCGTTTACCTCATAAAATACTTTATGAGGTAAACGAGACTCATAAATTACTTTATGAGGTAAACGAGACTCATAAATTACTTTAACTGGCGACGAGCAACAGCACGAAAGGTGTGGATTGGCGATCGGCACAACATTGCAATAGTCAATATAAACGCCAAGTGGAATTACTATAAATATATGCAATAAAAACGAGTTCCATCTTCACGAACATTGCAATCACCAATTTAACTACTAAGCGGAATTACTATGAATAGTACGAAAGAATACCGAGTCCCATCTTCACCATTAGCAATGAAATTGTAAATACCAATTTATGGTTCCTGATTTACTTCACGCTATATGGTTAAGGAAAATAACATATAACCATGATAAATCAGTGGGGACCTGTGTTCTTTAGTGTGACGTATTTAGGCTGTATATTCACTTTTTTTATAGTCATGCACATTTATCCTTAAATTAATATTTGATGCATTGCAATGTGTGACGAGGTTAATAGTAAAATATGTGTTAAAAAACCGCCCGTCTGTATAACACTCGGATCCTCAATATTTGTAAATGAATGGAGCTCAGCCCGAATGTCAAATGTTTGCCGTCGATAGAAAGAAATGTGATGTTTGATTTGTGTTTGTCCACAGTATCAGAATGCTGCGGTCGAGACAGGTAATTTAACAACGGCACATTTAGTTGCTAGTGTGGTATTTATCTGTTTGAACAGTACGCTTATTGAGAGATATTCGACAGAAGAGACTTTTTTTTAAATCAAACAAACATTTTAAATTATTTTTTGCTGTCCATTTTATTATATTTAGTTAATAGTTGATAAATGAAGAATGAAATTAATAATTAATAAAATTAAATCAATGATCAATTTTAGATGCAGGTAGTTTTATAAAAAGAAACACTTAAGATAACTCATTATATATTAATCCAATCTAACTATCCAACTATCAAACTAATGTATCCAATCATTTCATCAATATAACTATAAAAATTTCACGATATATCAAAAATAAATTTAATATATTTCTTTATATTTCAAGTAAAATAATATTTATATTCGGCCGTATATAATTTTTAAATTAGGTATATTATGTGTGTCATGTTCTTGGCTGCATGCGCTTAGATCCTTTTGTCTTTCCTGCACGGAAAAAATATTACAAACCATCGTCTCCACAGCTCAACAAAAAAGATATAATATATTGTATAAATATTACCTTAATTGGCCAACACATGTAGAAGTTACACGACCACTACCAGACGTATTACTTATTTAAATTTTGAAGATAAGTACATATTTGGTTTTTTTTAGTGTTAATGCGGACTCTTGGAATATGTTTTATTTTTATAATTGTTTCAACGTTTTTTAAATGATATGTAAGGTTTGTGTTTTGTGTGTTGATTGATCTTCTATTTATTAGGATTGACAAATGAAATAAACAATTTTGTGTTGCTCTGTAAATAAATATTTTTTATTTTATTTCTTATATGTGCTTTATCGGCTGTTATTACCAGGTCGTCACTCTATCTCGTGGAAGGTCACCCTACACTTCGCCTATCGGTACGAGGCTGCCACTCTAGAACCTTTTTTCCCCATCGATTGTCACTTCGTCGAGCTACAGCTTACTAATTCGTTAGTAAGACATGCAGAAAGTCGATGGATTCAGGTGGCTCCAGACCGTGCTCTGTAACATTCTTTGGGTGAGGTCTATGTTCAACAGTGGACTTGTAAAGGGCTGTAATGATGATGATGATGATTAAAGTGCTATTATTCAACAAAAACTATTTACAAAAGCTCTTATTTACCTGTAAATAAAGAAACTTTATTTAAAACTTTTTCCTTAATATGTGAATTCCCTTTGAGAGTCTTAATTTTTATTTAATTTAAATCTTTATATATAAAAATTACGTGTCACATTGTTTGTCCGCGATGAACTCCTAAACTACTGAACTGATTTCAATGAAGTTTTGCACACTGTGTGCAGTTTGGTCCAGCTTGAGAGATAGGATAGTTCTTATCCCGATAAGTGACCCTCAATATTTTTTATTACGTTTTATGGATTTTTATAGGACAAAGGGTCGTCGGAGAGGACAGAACAACGTCTGCCTTATCAGCTAGTATAAAATATAATTTGATTATTTACCTACATTACCATTGGAATACAATTTGTGACCTGCCCTTCAATACTTTTTCTATGCCTTAATATTTTCATATAATATAAAATGCGCAAACCGCAGCGAAATTAAAGAAAAACATTTTTTTTTACATATACAGGATTATTTTACAATAACCTGCCAAATTTGCAGGAAAGGTTCAGAATAAGTAACATAGGCAAATGGTGAAGAATACTTAATTAAAAAAAAAATCTCAAACATTCTGTTTTTTCTGCCGACTTGCAAAAAGGAGACCGTACTCAATTCGACTGTATGTTTTTTTATGTGTGTTACCTCATAACTTTGTACTGGGTGAACCGATTTCGATGATTCTTTTTTTATATGAAAGCTGATAGTTCTCGTGTAGTCCCATATGAATTTGATCAAGGTCAGATCAATAGTTTTTTAGTTATTCTTAATTAACTTATATTGAAGTCGGCTGTACAAAATTTTTAATTTCGATTATTATCTTTTAAATTCAAGATGCGTGTGATTACATTCTTTTAACTGATTTTACTGCGCATGCATTACAAATGTTCGTAAGGGTCGATCGGTAGGCAAAAACGTTGTTGCCCATAAATCATATTCAATTTTGGATAATTTAAAAACTGCAATAACTTTATATCATTATTTATATATGAGACCTTAAGTTTAAAATTTGGCTACTTTTTGTCAAAGCGTATGTGCAATATTTACTTTTATATTTTCTTAAAATTTTAATGTACGTCCAAAAATATATTTTTAATATATTTTCTTGTTTTGGAATTCACGTCAGTAATGAGATTGGCCTTTTTTATTTCTTCAATACCAAAAAATAGAATGTAAAAATATCATAGGACTAAAATAAATATTCCAATTCGTATAAATTAAATTAAAAGTAATAAATAAAATAAATATACTAATACCAAAAGTCATTTATAATGAAACAAAACGTCCTGCGATCTTAAGACAACCGAATTTCGTTAATTAAACATCGAATTCAGACAAATTGTTTTGACAAATAGCAGCCCAATAAAATTAGGCTATTTAACTTCGCAAAGTTTAGGTAAAATCACGAAATCGCTCAAGACTTCGGCATAAATAATGCCATTGGATCGCTACAAACGGTTCTTACGCAAATAAACTGATTTGAATAATAAATTACATTCGAAATTACGCGGTGTTACTTCGCCGGAATGTAATATTATATTATATGTCAACGAGTAGCATTAATACGTAAGTTTGTTTTCTAAAATATCTAATTAAATTTTCGATAATTTCGATTAAGATGTGATCTGACTAGATTCAAAAGCAGTAAAATGTTAATAAATCTGCGATTAAAAGTTAGTGTAAAAGTACTTACCTTCCAGTTCACTGTCTTAAAACGCATCTTCATTTTGATACTTAATCGAGGATGGATGTATAGATGTCTATGGGCCACATCGTCCCCTTACCATCACGTGGAGTGTGAACCCATTTTATAACTTTAATTTACAGCCTATATAAATCCTGGTGCTAGACACAGGCCGCCTCTCATTTCTGAGAGGGTTTTAGGGCAAGTAAATGTCCGCCACGCTGCCCGAAAGCGTGTTGGCGAACTACACATCACTATGAATTTGCTTTTCTTATTTCTCAGACATGCAGGTTTCCTCACGATGTTTTCCTTCACGTCCGAGCACGTGGTAAATCAGCACTTAAATTTGCAGTCAACAATTTGGAATCGAACCCGGGGATTCCCGCGTACTGTGAAGTCATTTTATATTCTTTTGAATTTTTTGAAGTGTGCTATTACTTGTTATTAATATATATATATATATATATATATATATATATATATATATATATATATATATATATAGTTTATTATATTTTTGGGCGAAGTAATGAAACAATTCTAATGATTTCAAATCAAAATTTCATTTTCTATTTTCAAACTTTGTGGATGGAGTTCTACTCCAAATTGATTTGTACTACCCTTCAAGTAGTTTTCATTAAATAGATTATACCCATTTAATATACAAAGAATCAACAATGTCGGTTAACAATTAACAAGGATATCGCGTACAACAAATACAAATAATTAAAAATTTTGTTCAACCGACTTCAATTTAAATTACCTATTAAGAGTTACTCAAAAACTATTGGTAAGACCTTCATCAAATTTACATGGAACCACATGAGAAGCAACAGCTTTCAAATAAAAAAAAGAGTCATCGAGTTTGGTTTACCCGGAAAAAAGTTATGAGGTAACACACATAAAAAAACAATCAATCGAATTCGTAACTCTTAATACTTTTGAAGTTGGCTCAAAATGTATTACATGTACCACATCTAACCATTATGACATAACGTTAAGGGCTCAGCCACAGTTTCTTGTGTGTCGTGGTCCTAGAGCCGAAATATTTTCAACTGATTTTAAAGAAAACGAGGAGGTTCTCAATTTGACTTTTTGTTCTTTTTTGTATGTATTCTATGCGATTTCTTTGTTTGTTTTGAACGGAATCCAATAAAATTTTTTTGTTATTATGTTTATATTTACTTCTACTAAAACCCTCTAAGAATTAAGAGCAGGCCTGCGCTCAGCAGTGGAACGTATGTAGGCTGTAACTTCGAGTTTGCGGGAAATAAGGGATAATAATAGGGAAGACCCTTATTTATCAAATTCCCGCCCTTTTGAACCAAATTCCCAAACCAATAAAAAATGAACTTACTGTAAAAAATATTAAATATATGCTTAAACAGTATTTGATCGACAAATTGTTAACGATACCTAATAATAATTTAACTAAAATATTAAACTATATCCACTAACACACATCATAATATAATAAAAAAATTACTAATAAATATATACATAGATACACACAATTATAACATTATTATCCCAATTACTAATTTTCATTTAATACTAACCATATTTTGCTTTGGTACACACCTAGTTAAAAAAAACATCTTACTATTTTGTCACAACATTTATATACGTCATTAAATAAGTTGTCGCAACGCGAACCGATTGAACATGATCGAAGTTACGAATTGGCGGTACATGGAAAACCTTTTGTAAGTTTATTTGTACTGTCGGATGTTATTAAATAACTATATCTTGTAATAAATAAATAAATAATTTGAAACAACTTCTGAATTCGGCGCTTAACTCTACTATATATTACTCGTATGTAATAACCGACAAACTGTCTCGTACCTCAAAAAATAGCAAAATCTAAAAAAAAATATAAACATACGTAATAAATGAGGGGATAAATACGCCCAAATATGTGCCAACAGTAAGCTATAATCATAATAAACATACATGTTTACCACTTATTCGTAACATAAACACAACTACTGTTTTAAAGCAACTTTTATAACAGTATGTGCAATATATTTATTATAATTTTGAAAACACTGCAGGGTTTCTTGTTGATTCTTACTAAGTTAGTTTTATTTAGAAAGACACTTTAATTACATTAATGTCTATATCGATATGCGCCTGTGTGTCTGACACTGCTTTTGAAACTATCTTCAAATTTATCGCTTGGATGAGTAAAGTGAAAGTTTTCTCTTTAATATAACTGTCGGAACTTCATCACAAGATCCTACTTAAATACAAGAAGAGATCCCATTTCTGATTTCGCAAATACATCAGGATAAGGTTAATTGTTAAAAATAATAAGAGTATGAAAGCGGTTGTTCAACTTGCTCCCCTGCTTACGCAATTGATCATTATCAGCAATAAAAACAGCGTAATGCACTATAAATTCAGTATAGCGCAATTACAGTTCGACCATACCGTAATATGTCCCCGCGACAATCACACACTGGTGTAACGTGAAAGACATAATTACATGATAACAGCAAGGTTTGCATACTTATACTACCAACAGTAACATTACCAATCTCAATGTAACACAGAACAGCCTCTCAGCAACACCATCTTCGTGGGCTGCACTAGAAGAACCACCACAACGGACAGAACCCCTATACAACGAGTATCTTAGGCGTTAACATAGGCAAACTCTCACGCGCACGGCATTAAAATGCATTGCAATACATGCTCTCATTTAGAATTTTATGTTAATACCTCACTTTACCAAAAAAGAACACTTTTTTATAGTATAAGGGTGACAAACGAGCATACAGTGCAGTGCAAAGCTGCGCTGGCAATCAAATCCAGGACCGTGGTTTGTGATGAAATCAGTAGAGATATGACAGTTAACATCTTAAAGTATCTTCTACCAGCTGTAATGCATATTATAAATTTTTCTCTAGACTGGACAGCATCCAACCCATTAGAAAATGCTATGTGCGTCCCCTTCCTAAAGTTTTAAACCCCTTCCCCCTAATCATTTCCGTTCCATATCTATCTTGCCCTTTCTTTTCAAAGTTTTAGAGGCTTGTGTATATTTTTTTATAGAATTAGGGTGACAAACGAGCACACAGTCCACCCGATGGTAAGTGGTTGCTGTGGCTCATAGACATCATCTACAGCTATCCACGTTTGCGAATCAAAATTCAGATGCGTTGTCACCCGTGGGGATTAACATGGAATGCCTCGTTTCCAGTAAAGAGGATCTCCAGTTCTCTACACTCACCAAACGCAACACAGCGGCTTAAATTTGCTATTTTACGCTGGTATTCTGTGAGAGCGTGGCCCTTCCCCGGTCGAGCCGACCCATTCGTGCTACAATTATGCTATTAATATAGCTGCAGCATGGCTCTACAACGTATAAAAACTGGATTACCACGTACAAACCACTGGGTTATCACTGTAGTTAAATATGTTCCTTCTACTTCTATTTTGTCATCGGCCCGTAAAAGCCAATAACTGATCATTGGCCTCTACAGTTGTGGGGTGATTAATATGGAATCGAATTACTCAGTGATAAAAGGATAATATTAACTTAACTTTAACAGTGGTAGAGCCACGCGGCCGGCTCGAACCGGGGTGGTACCACGACCTCACAGAAAACCAGCGTGAAGTAGAGGTTTACCTCTGCGTTTCGCTCGGTGAGTGCAGGTGGCCGGGGGCCCTTTTTACTGGAAATGAGGCATTCCATCTTAGTCCTCACGAGTGACAACGCATCTACATTTTGGATAGATGTAGATGTCTATGGGCTGCAGCAACCACTTACCATCAGGTGGACTGTGTGCTCGTTTGTCACCCTTATCCCATAAAAAAAACTCTGGTAACTCATGGCTATGTTGCGCCTAAATTTTCGTGGAATGTATTTTAATTCTGACTATCACGTCCTCGGCAAATAAATACATTTTGAGTGAACATGGATAATTATGTCTTATTTACGCGAACATGGCACGTTGAATAAAACTTATTTTACGGATTTTAACGCGTTTAATTTTAAATTTTTTACCGACTTCAAAATGGAGAAGGTACAAGGAGAGGAGGTCAATTCGACTGTCTGTTTTTGCTATGTGTGTTACCTCATAACTTTTTCTGGGTGAACAGATTTCGATGATTCTTTTTTTAATAATAATAATAATAATTTCTTTGTTTGCTTAAAACATGGTATTTGTAGGTGGTACAGTAAAATAAGTACACATGTTTTGCTTATAATTAGCTTGCAAATTTAAGTTTATGTTATATACATTTCTAGTTACATTTATTTAAAAAAATATCAAATACATTCATAAAATTAATATTAACAAATCCATAATTATTAAAGCCTAAGGTCAATAAATTCTTTAATGTCGTACACTTTTAGTTCAATAAGCCATTTATATAGTCTCGATTTAAATAAATTCATTTTGAGGTTTTTAATGTCATTGGGGATCTTATTATATATTTTAACACACATTGCTACACAACTTTTTCTGAATTTAGCAGATCTCGGAATCACGCTTAACACTAATCTATCCGGATTTCTTTTCAATCTAGAGTTTATATCTCTGGCTTTCTGCTTTATATTTGAAAGCAGGTGCTTCTCTGTGGTCGCGTATAAACTTGATCAAGGTCTGACCTATAGTTTTTGAGTTATTCTTAATTATTTATATTGAAGTCTGTTGTACAAAGTTTTAATATTTTTAATCATTTAATTCACAGTACCATGGTCGTGGAGTGGACTCCACCTCCTGCGACCGAACCAATGTGTTTTATTTATCTTACCAAAAACGTATCTTTCTAAAATGAAATTCTGTTAATAATGTTTACACAAGCGTTTAACATCAATCGCGTAGTTGCGGTGTAATAACATGCACCACACCAAGTTCCGTAAGTATCGTAAGAGGCGAAAGAGGGAAACAAACTAGGAGATGGGTACTAGCGTCTTCCAAATAACAACAGAAAAACTGACAAGCACACAGTCCACCTGATGGTAAGTGGTTGCTGTGATCCATAGACATCTACATCTACCTTTAATAAAGAATCAAAATGCAGATGCTTTGTTGCCAGTGAGGATATGGAGTACCTATTTTCCAGTAAAAAAGGTCTCCGGTTCTCTGCATTCAGCGTACGAAACACAGCAGTGTTAAGCTGCTATTTTACGCTCTTATTCTGTGAGAGCGTAGTCCTTTCCCGATCGAGCTGACCCAATCTTGCTACAACTATACTACCAATATAGCTGCAGCATGGCTCTACCACGTATAATTTCGAGAAATTTCGCGCTAAAATCCATAAAATAAATTTTGTTAAAAATATGGATATAATAATGGCAGTCCGCAAGTTGCAGTCGAATAGCGCGGTGAACTATTTTCTGCTTCACAATCCTCACAAAAATAAGGAGAGGTCTGTTCCCGGCAGTCGGACGTAAGTGGTCTATTACTTTACGATTACACACTCTAAAAATTTTTAAGTTATATGTTTACTTATATATTGGATATGTGGCGTCGTACACATACAAGAATAATATAAAAGAAGCCAAGGGCAGTTTAAGCCTTCTCTTTTATTTCAGATGTAAAATTCCCAGACCAATACATCAAAGCGGCGAGATGTTTAGTACTACAATCGTTCCCACAATTAAAGAAGCCATCTTAACAATGGATTTGTAAGGGCTGATGAAGTATTAATATAATTAAAATCTGCATTAAATAATAACTAGGAGTATGTCAGGATACATCTTGCACATACATATGCAGGCCAAGCACAGATAAACAAAATAGATAATCTGATATATGTAGGTAATATAAACTGAGGTGTTGAGGTGTCGAGGCGTCAAAACGTTAAAATTTATGCGACGAATCTGAAATGCAAAGTGCATTGGAACATAGAATATTCTGATTTGTCGCTAGGTAAGACTACATATACCTAATCCTTGCAAATACAAACAGTAGTGATAATGTCACTAAAACATTAAAGAAAATAAAGTAACCAACTGTAGTAGTAACTTAACGGCTCCGTGGCGCAGTGGTATAGCAATGAGTTGCTGCGCTGGGGGCCGCGGGTTCGAATCCCGCACGGAACAAGTATTTGTATGGCCTGAAATTAATTGTTCCGGGTCTGGATGTTTGTCCTTCTGCAATTTGTGTTTGTAAACTGCCTCCACAATACAGGAGGAAATCCTAGTGTGGGAGTAACGTTTTTATAAATAAAAAACGAAAACTAACTGTATAATCACCGCAATAAAATAACCGCCTATATAATTACCGAAATAAAATAATCATATATATATAATTAAAAGACTAAGCTAACCTTTAATACAACCATCAAAATAAAATAACCAACTCTGTAATCAACGGAATAAAGTATCCGCCTATATAATC
Source organism: Parnassius glacialis (assembly GCA_033319125.1). Classification (NCBI taxonomy): domain Eukaryota; kingdom Metazoa; phylum Arthropoda; class Insecta; order Lepidoptera; family Papilionidae; genus Parnassius; species Parnassius glacialis. The sequence goes on along the minus strand of JAVANC010000023.1, from coordinate 4,054,860 downwards.
AACATAATAGAGTCACCGCGTATGTAATCACCTGAATAAAGTAACTACCTACATAATCACCAAAATAGAGTAACTGTTAATATAATCAAAAGAACAAAGTAATCTATAAAGCCTATATAGCCATCGGCTCTGTAATCACCAGAATATAGTAACCGCCTACATAATCAACATAATAGATTAACCCCTTCTGTAATTACCGAGACAAACCGCATACATAATCACCATAATAGAGTAACTGTATATATAATCAAAAGAACAAAATAACCTTTATAGCCTATACAGTCACCGGAACAGATACAAAAACCGCCTCTGTAACCACCAGAATAAAGTAACCGCCTATATAATCAACATTATTGAGTAACGGCCTATGTAATCACCTGAGTAAGTAACCACCAATATAATCGTCGTAATTAAATAATCGTCTATATAATTACCGAAATAAAGTAATCATATATATAATCAAAAGATTAAGGTAACCTTTAGCACATCTATCGCAATAAAATAACCACCTCTGTAATCACCGGAATAAAGTAACCCCCTATCATTGAGTTATATGTACTACGTACTAGAGAAGCCATTCCAAACAAAAATTGTGTCCTACTCTATGTCTTCGCGCATGCGCGGGACTAGTAGTCGCGCATGCGCGAGGACTTTAATTTAATATAAAATAAGATATTAATATAAAATAAATATAAGAATTTAATATAAAATATCTTAATTTAATCTAAACAAACATATTTCTAAATAAAATGTAATAATTATTATCTTATGGAATTCACAAATCTTCAATTTACGCAATATTTAGTTTGTATGGATTGCACTACAGTTCAGTTGAACATAGTCAATGTTCGGAATGGCTTCTCTAGTACGTAGTACATAGAACTCAATGCCCCCTATATAATAAACATGATAGAATAACTGTCTATATAATAATAGGACCTCACAGAAAACCAGCGTGAAGTAGAGGTTCACCTCTGCGTTCCGCTTGGTGAGTGCAGGTGGCCGGAGGCCCTTTTTACTGGAAATGAGGCATTCCATCTTAGTCCTCACAGGTAACAACGCATCTACATTTTGAATTGTAATAGAGGATAGATGTAGATAGATGTCTATGGGCCGCAGCAACCACTTACCATCAGGTGGACTGTGTGCTCGTTTGTCACCCTTATCATATTAAAAAAAATAGGAATAAAGTAACCGGTACAATGACCGGCTTCTCATTTTGAACATAAGATTTTTGGAGTAAAGAAAAGAGATATTCTTTAATCGTCAAAATTGGCAGATGGATTGACGATCGCAGTAGCATAAGTCTCGCTTCTTTGACTCCTCGTATTCATACGTGGTAGAGCCACGCTGTAGCTATATTAGTTGCAGCACGAATGGGTCGGCTCAGACGGTGTAGGATCACACTCTCACAGAATACCAGCGTAAAATAGCAGCCTAAAGCTTTTGTGTTACGTATGGTGAGTGTAGAGAACTGGAGACCCTATTTACTGGAAATGAGGCATTCCATCTTAGTCATCAGGGGTGTAAACGCATCTGCATTTTGAGTCTTAATCAAGGATAAATGTAGATGTTTATGGGCCTCAACATCTTATTACCATCAGGTTGGTAAAAAATAAAATCGTAGCCAGTGTGTTTATTTGTGTTACCAATGCATCTCGCAAATCTAATTCGATCAAATAAAGCAGGTCGTTTACCTGTTCTATAACAAAGTCATAAAACTAGCGCCGAGAATACCTCTATTTAACTAGCTTATCTCAGGCATCTCAGGCGACGTTCTTGTGTCAAAGAATAAAATTATAGTAACTATATATAAATGGTATGCACATTATGGTACAGTACCAAGAAGTAAGTCTTGAATTTGAACGTTTGCGTAACCTGTCAAGAAAAATTTTTTGACATTCGAAATATTTCTATATAAAGGTTAAAATAAATATAAACTCATATTTATTGAAAACGGATATCTTTTGCATTAATAGCGCGGAATATCTGCATCCAATAGCAGCTTAATGGTGCTGTTTTTCGTATGGTGAGTGTAAAGAATCGGAGACCCTTTTTACTGGATACGAGACATTGCATCGTAGTCCGCATTTGCATTTTGATTTTTAATCTAGGTTAGATGTAGATGATTATGGGTCACAGTATCCACTAATCATCAGGTTATTTTATAAAAAAGATAAAATAAATACGTAATATAAAGCACTAAATATCTTAAATCACAACATTTAATTTTTTTATAGGATATGGATGACCAGCGAGCACAGTCCACCTGATGGTATGTGGTTGCTGTGACCCATAGACATCTACATCTATCCTCGTTTGCGAATGAAAATGCAGAAGCGTTGTCAACTGTGAGGACTAAGATGGAAGGCCTCTTTTCCAGCAAAAAGAGCCTCCGCATCTCTACACTCACTATACGAAACAGAAGCATGAACCTGCCATTTTAAGCTGGTATACTGTGAGAGCGTAGATCTTCTCCTGTCGAGTCGACCCATTCGTGCTACAACTATGCAAATAATATAACTGTATCATGGCTCTACCACGTATAAATCATATATTAGTTTTATAATTATATATCATTCGGTTGGCAGAAAAATTAACGATAAGAAAACTAGAATTTCTTTTATGATTGTTATAATGGCCGCTTTACATTATTTTAGTCTTTAAGAGAGTGATTAAAAAAATACATTAGTAGGAACATGTAAGCGGAAGCTTTTAGTCATTGCTACTACAAGCTTTAGTACAATTCTATACGTACTTTCCTCACTTTTCTATTAATATCAAATAAAATTGGTTTTTATTTTTGTTGCGAGTAATATTGGAAAACTCGTGTTCATTCATTTTTGCTCTCTTTCTCTCTCTCTCTTTCACTCTCTGCTGCTAATGTTCTCCCCCTTTTATTCAAAATTTTCTGTGACAGTTCCAAAGTCAACGTTGAAATGACGGCTTTATGTAGGACAACACTGTTTTTCTGCCTGGGAGTCTTGGGTAGGAATTACTCTCTATTATAAAATTGAAGAGACAAACGAACTTGCAGTCCATTTGATCGTAAATGATTGCTGCAGCCCATTGTAACTTCATTATAGAATAAGTATGACAAACGAGCACACAGTTCACCACATGGTTAGTGGATATATTGGCCCATAGACATCTACATCTGTCACACAAGACTAAGATGGAATACCACGTTTCCAGTAAAAAGGATCGCCGGTCCTCCACACCCACCATACGAAGCACAGCAGCACTGAGCTGTTATTTTGCGACGGTATTCTGAGAAAGCGTTTACCTTACCGGTTGATCGACCCATTTGTGCCGCGACCATAATTATTTAGCTGTAGCTTAGTTCTATTACGTAATAAAATAACCAACTTCAAACAATAGAGGCTATAGATTCGTTGTCATCTCTTACGGCTAAGATAGAATGTCTCACAGTTTGCGATTATTATTACATTGTATAATTGTCTTTATTACGTTTTTAATACCTTTTACGTATTTCGTATATCTATTATATCATCCCGGTTTGACGCGTTCAAAGAGCGAATTATAATTTGCCTTTAAACATGGCAACGCGGCTGTACCCTACTTTGTTTCAAGTTGGTTCCAGGTGTAGCCGGTTGAAGGCAAAGGGGAGATCTGCCGCCGGGCAAGGTGTTCTGCCCGGGGAGCGGCCCACGCTCCGATTGGTAATTCTGAGCTATTCTATATATTATGCTGCTTTAACTTCGGAACTTTGTAAGCGCGATTTAGGCTTCGATGTGTTGCGCTTGTGGCGCGATGAAAGCGCCGCCACACAGGTGTCTATGAATTGCAGCATTTATGGAATTGTCAACCATTGTGTCACTTTATTGTTTAAAAATTAAAGGGTGTACTCATACATCAATAAAATTCATTGAGCAAACTGTAGGCATTAAATGTGAATGGTCTCGTCTACTTCGGTAGCTCTTTGATGCCATAGACGGAACGACGCCCGCGTCAAATTAAACAAATCCCGGCAGTGTTATGACAATATTTGTATTTGCACAGCTTACCCCGCTGCCGGCGAACCGTGAACTTGTTCGCTACGTCTGAATTTACTCTGGAATTGACGTGTCCCTTTATTCATTCGTTATCTATCTAGACTGGGGAGAGCTAGCTTTGTTTAAACTAAAATTTCAACTGCTTATCGCTTTAAAAATGTGTACGGATTTGTATGAGGAGTTAAATTGTGAAATGAAGATTAGATACAGTTTTATTTTTATTCTTTACTAGCTGTTCCCCGCGATTTCGCCCGCGTATAATTTAGTGTTTTAGCTTAGTTGCGCGGAACCCTAATTATTTTTGAAAAATAGAATTAACCTAAGTTACTCCTTGTAGCATGAGCTATCTAACAGTGAAAATCCCGTCAAAATCGGTCCAGCCGTTTCGGAGATTAGCCAGAACAAACAAACAGACAGACAAAAATATTAAAGGTTGTTTTTGTTATAAGTACCGTATATACTTTCATATGCAATTAGTAAAAAGCTGTTATTTTGACATCGCAAACAGACATTTCAGTTTTATTTATTTGTATAGATTATTAAACCTCATATCTAAGTTCACAATGGGTGATCTTAAAGCCTATCGAGATTCTATGTCATTCAACAGCGTTGTGAGTTATTGTGGCTGGCTTAAACTTACTATTCAATTCATTTATTTAATTTCAAGTTATTTATACACAGGTGAGTACAGAGATGTTATTTGAACAAATATACATTAACTATACATTTACTGCTGGTTTATAAGCAATGCACAGCTCTGAATTATGTTGAGAACTCTGCGTTCTCGGGATGTATACCTTAAAATCATAAATACAAACAATCTATACAATTAAAAAATTCATACACAATATACATTATACATATACATACATATAATGTACATAAATATATATCATTATTACAGCCCTTCACACGTCCACTGCTGAACATAGGCCTCTCCAAGAAATGCCACAAAGCACGGTCCTAAGCCACCTGAATCCATCGACTTCCTGCATGTCTTACCAGGTCGTCACTCCATCTAGTAGGGGGATGCCATACACATCGCCTACCGATACGAAGCTGCCACTCGAGAACGATGTGATGATTTATCGCGTTTTAATATACAGCCTACATATATACTATATATATATATATATATATATATATATATATATATATATATATATATATATATATATATATATATATATATATACATATTAACGACAGTAATGTCGTATTTGAAAAACCCTACCAAATTGACAAGTCACTCGCGCGTAAACGTTACATTAAGGCAGTGTCAGGTTAAAAGTATAAATTCACCTCTTAGCGGGCGCTAAGTGGTTGGGAATAAATTATGGAATCCGATAAATGCCTCACCATATCTCGCCGGCGGATAATATATATCCTTTTAAATTGTGAAATTCACTCCCTCCTGAAGTGGGCGAGTGGCTTTGAAATACCACGAAAAGGCATTTAACTCCGTAAGAAGAAATTGAATTGGTCCCAATTTTATTTTAAATAAAACTACCTTTCGATTTTACTGTATGCTACCGCCAAGTCATCCGAAACAAGATCTAAATATACTCAAGTCACATTAAAAGTTTTATTTTGATAATAAATAAGTAAAATTCAAAATCCAAAAACGTATGAATATTTATTTATCCCCAAAATTAGGCAAGTTGTGGATATACAACAACAAAGAACAAATGAATAAAAACCGGTTAAATGCTAGTCCGGATTAATCTCTAATTAGGGTTCCGCACAAATTTTAACTTTTTTTCTAAAAAGAAGATCATTTGTTTTGTCTCAGCTTACAAACTACATGATAAATAAATGTTTTCAGTATTTGCAGTTTAAATACAGTATACGATACATAATATACAGAAATATTAACGTCTTAACTACTTTAGATTTTTGTTCTAGATATAGTAACAAAACATTAGAAAATTATTTTCTTTATTACTACCATTTCTTTACTTTTGATGATAAAACAGAACAATAATATATTTATACTCTAGATAATGACATCCCTCATGCAAGAGTAAGAAAAAAATCGGCTACTTTTCCATGTTAGAAAGCAGAATGAAAATAATTAAATTTTATTTCCAAATCAATATTCGGTTTTGAGTTAACATTTTACAACTTACAACCATATATCAGGTCTGTAAGTCATTCCATCTACGAGCTAGAGATCTGTGTCATACGGACAGAACAATGGAATGAGTAACAGACAGCAGAGTGACATTAACAGGGTTCCATTTTACGTTTTGGGTGCGGAACCTTAAAAAGGTCTACACAAAAGATAACTGCTAACTTGATTTGAATTTAAACAGGAAGTAAGCGCATGTTGACATATGTTTTAAAAAAACGTTACCTCCACTCTAGGATTTTCTCCTGTATAGCGGGGGCAGTTTACATACATACATTTCATAAGGACTAACATCCAGACCCATAACAATTATTTGTAGACCATACAAATACTTGTTCCATAAAGGATTCGACGCTGCAACTCATTGCTAAGCCACGGCACCATGGAGCATAAGCTAGTTTTTAAATTTATTCTCAACTTTTTAATTTAAAAAATGTGCACTTTTCCACCTTTATACATGAGCAAAGAACTCTGAATTTCGTCCCTCGATTAACCTGTAAGATTTGTGGTTAAAGTTCTTACACAAAACTGTCCTTTTTCTGACGTCGCTTGTCACAAATTAGCCTGAAAATGGGATTTGTGTGATGAATGTGAAATCTCAACGAGCGTTGGAAAGTTACAAGCTTTTTACGAGTCAAGAAAATGTGTGACGGAGTTGCGATAGGAGTGAGTATATATATATATATATATATATATATGGATATATATATATATATATATGCATATATATATATATATGGATAGAGTGGTTGAAGAAAAAAACAAGTTATGCATCATTTTATTTACTTACTTACATAACATTACACTTAAATTCAGTGTAATGTTCTAGCGTCAGTACCGCGGTCAGTTGATTTACATCAATAAATAATTTTAAAATCTATAAGCATCGCATTAAATAAATCGTATAATGTTAAAGGAGAAGGAGATGCCTCCATTCATTCTTGGGCCCAAGTATTAACAACATGAAAGTAGGAGCATTTGAAAGCGTATATATAAACAATTCATAGCTGAAAATCTGGCAAGATTTGTCAATCTAGGAGCTGAGTTATTGTAGAATAAGTAAAAGTGAGGTTATCTGTTACCTACTATAACAGGTGATTTTTCACTGTTATCACTCAATAACAGGCTATAATTAATTTAAGATATAACAGCAGGATCACCAAAAAAGCTGTGGTTAATAATGAAACGAAATGGTGAAACGAAACGAAAGTTAAAACAACAACAACTAAGTGAAGTGAATATTAGGGATATTGATCTGTGATTGATTACTTTAATTGTTGTTGTAATTGTTAGTTGTTGGAATGTTGATATTTTGTATTTTTTATTATTATTTTGTAGATGTTTTAACAGTGGTAGAGCCACGCGACAGCTTTTGCTGTCGCACGGATGGGCCGGCTCGAACCGGGGTGTTACCACGACCTCACAGAATACCAGCGTGAAGTAGAGGTTTACCTCTGCGTTTCGCTTGGTGAGTGCAGGTGGCCGGAGGCCCTTTTTTACTGGAAATGAGGCATTCCATCTTAGTCCTCACGGGTGACAACGCATCTGCATTTTGATTCGCAAACGAGGATAGATGTAGATGTCTATGGGCCGCAGCAACCACTTACCATCAGGTGGACTGTGTGCTCGTTTGTCACCCTCATCCTATAAAAAAAAAAGATGTGTACGCAATTTTATTCAACAGTGGTAGAGCCACGTGGCGGCTTTTGCTGTCGCACGGATGGGCCGGCTCGAACCGGGGTGGTACCACGGCCTCACAGAATACCAGCGTGAAGTAGAGGTTTACCTCTGCGTTTCGTTTGATGAGTGCAGGTGGCCGGAGGCTCTTTTTACTGGAAATGAGGCATTCCATCTTAGTCCTCACGGGTGACAACGCATCTGCATTTTGATTTGTAATAGAGCATAGATGTAGATGTCTACGGGCCGCAAGCAACCACTTACCATCAGGTGGACTGTGTGCTCGTTTGTCACCCTATCCTATAAAAAAAATATATTTTTTATCTCCTTAACACAGAAAAATAATCGAAAATAGATATTAAAATGCTCAATTTCATCGAGAATCGATTATATTGCGCTTGTTTGAAACAAGAATAGAACAATTGAATCGAAAATCTGTATTTTTCTTTTAAGTAAATACTTTGAAGTTTGAACTATCAAGTTACAAAATAAGAAGATTTCACTAGTTTATTCTGATAATCGATTTATTGCCATAAAGAAAACACTACAATCGATTTTCTAACTTATTTCTTATGTTTATTGTTTTCTTTTAATTATAGATTATAAAAAGAGCTACTTTTTTGTTTTTTACTTTATAAAAATATGACCAATTTTTTTAAGTATAAACCAATTAGTTAACTTCAGGCCCAAAAATCCCATTCTCCTTTGTGCGGATGCGGAAGTCGTATTTTTTAGAGACGGCTGCGATCAGTTTGACTGCTTTTAATTTTATTATATTAAATACTAGATATTCGCTTCATTACGAATAGTGGTTAAAAAGATGATGAAGAAGAAGAAGGATTATTATAAGCATTGCTCTGCCTCCGACATTGGATGGAACTAGTCTTTGCCAATTTTATCACTTTAATTTTTTTTTTATAAAATAAGGATAACAAACGAGCACACAGTCCACGTGATGGTAAGTGGTTGCTGTGACCCATAAACATCTAAATTTCATCCTCAATGAAGAATCAAAATGCAGATGCGTCGTTACCCGTGAAAACTAAGATGGAATGCCTCTTTTCCAGTAAAAAGGGTCTCCGGTTCTCTACACTCACCATACGAAACACAGCAGTGTCAAGTTGCCATTTTACGCTGGTATTCTGTGAGAGCTTGATCCTTCCCCGGTCAAGCCGACCCATTCGTGCTACAACTATACTACTATATAGCTGCAGCATGGCTCTACCACATACAAAATTTTAAAAACTTCAAAACGTAAAAAATATTTAATAATGATTTCGTATATTTACGCGAATACCACACATTAAATAAAAATCGAGTTAAATTATATTTTGTAGTTTTGATAACATAAGTATTTATATACTTGATAGAAGTGTCAGTAGCCTAATGGCAGAGTGCGGACTGTGAACTCGAAAGATCGTGGGTTCAAATTCGCCATTCGACTACTGTCGTGAACCACTTCTAACACAAGCATTTTAAGCTTACCAGGAGTTAAAGGGAATAGTCATTTTAATTGCATTACTAGTGTTTAAAAAAATGAAAAAATGTCTTATTGAGCTGATCGGGTTTTTTGCATGGCATAAGTCAAATGGAATTTCGTCACTTAACACACGACATACAAAAGCATTATGCTTCTTTGTATAAAACTGAAGTGACAGACGAAAAACCTACTGGTAAGTGGCTCTTGCTGCAGCCAATATAATACAAAGAAGACTACAAATGCGTTATCACCCCAAAGGACTAAGATGGAATACCTCACAGTGTGTAATTATCATCATCATCATTATCATCATAACAGCCTTCCATAAGTCCACTGCTGCACATAGGCCTCCCTCAAGGAATGCCACAAAGCACGGTCCTGAGCCACCTGCATCCATCGACTTCCTGCATGCCTTACCAGGTCGTCATTCCATCTCGTGGGGGGTCGCCCTACACTTCGCCTACCGTTACGAGGCTGCCACTCAACAACCTTTCTTCCCCATCGGTTGACGGTTCTTCGAGCTATATGGCCGGCCCACTGCCACTTCAGCTTACTAATCCGTTGGGCTGTCGGTTACTCTGGTTCTACTGCGGATATACTCATTTATAAGTTTATCACGCAGAGAAACACCGAACATAGCCCTCTCCATAGCTCATTGAGCGACCTTAAGCTTCCTCATACGGCCAGTAGTGTAATTATACCAACTCTTTATTCCTATCAGACTTATGACTACTTCGTTGGTCGAGTTGTTGTAAAAGCTACTACTGATCATGAGGTCCCGGGTTCGAATCCCGGATCGAGACAAAAAAAACAGTTATTGAGTTTTTCCGTCAAGAAATTCTCAGTAGCTGCTTGGAGTCAGGAAGTTGGCGGTGTCTCACTTTCGTGCCTCGGAAATCACGTAAAGTCGTTTGCCCTGCGCCTGATCTCTGTCCGGTTACGTCGGTTTACCATCCCATCGGACTACGAGAGTGAGGGAATAGAGAGTGCACGTGTGCTTGCGCATACACTCGGGCACTATAGTCCTGTCCTGCACCGATAGTTAGTCTCAGTTGAGACTGGCCACCGTGACTGAAATTCGCTCTGGAGTGCATTATTTTTATTTTATTATCTATTCTTTTTCGTTTTCTCATCTGGTTGGGTTATATCAATATATAATTGTAAATTAAAATAACAAATATTTATAAATATCAATAAAATTAAATAAATACATAAACAAATAAAAACCCAACCAGATGGAAGCCCTCAGCAGGGTAGACCAAACGGCCGAGGGTTAGGGGTAAGGGAAAGAAACCAGCGGACAATGCGGGCGGTATCGAGGAGTACCGTCTTCCGCATTTGAGCTTGGAGCGGTCCGTCACGGAGTCCCAGTCGCCTCAGATGACCCGAGAGGCTGACTGGCATCAACCCGTTCGCAGAAACGACTAGAGGTATAATTTCGCTTAGCAGTTCACCCCACATGTCAGTCACCTCGTGAGCCAGGTCCAGATATCTTGTTCGCTTGTCTGTTTCGGCTTTCACGAGGTTCTCATCATACGTAATGGTAACGTGGACCAAAATATGATTGTGCCCGGTCCATCTGCACAATCTCAGGCTAATTCGCAAGAATGGTACTGTCTGTGATAATGGCCTGGTCCCAGTAGAGCCTGGTGCGGTCATTTTCGAGCACGGCCTCCGACAAGTACGATTAATACGGCAATTTCCGTTCCACGAGACCGTATTTCAGAGCGAGTTGCTAGTGTAGAATTCTGGCTACTAGGTTGTGCCTGTGCAAGTATTCAGAGCAAACGACGAACAATACAATATAATAGAATAGAATGATTTTTATTCAACATTGATAATTACATAATACTTATTGAAAGTCATTTTTTTATTTACCACTGGTTCGGAAAATATCTCTGTTCTGGGAAGAACCAGCGAGAAACCCAGCGGGACTTTTTTTAAACACAATTACACTTAACAATAATTTTGTTTATACAATTATAAATGAATTTTCTTAGAACCAGCATGGTGGCGATCTCCTTATTCCCAGGGGTTATTTTCATTCATACATTCCTTGATATTATAATAACCCTTTTTGTACAGTTTTTCTTTAATAAAACTTTTACAATGGGAGATGACATGCCTAAGTGACTCCGGGGATAGCGACAAACTCGACAGATGTCAACGATGCCATCCCTTAGGATGTATCTCCGATAGTTGTTGGTCTTAATAACCTGATCCTGTATCGCACAGACAAAACCCTCGGTTTCCCCAAAGAGGTCACCAATACGTAGCCAGTGGAGGGAGGCAGCTGTGTCTACGAAAGTCTCTTGTAGAGCCTTGTAGATCCTCCCGTGGAGCTCCTACTGCTTCCATACGGTCTAGGTCGGAATTGCACTGTACTGCCGGGTCCTGCCATTGTTTATTGGCTAAGGATAGAGAGGTAAGTCCTTTATCACAAGAAATAACGTCCCAGCAAGTACAGCCTCACAATCGACGATCTCAGGTGATGCATCTTATGGGACATCACAGAAGTGCGGACTTTTCTATCCCAGGCGTTAAGTTCAGTTTGAATCCACCTAAGTATACCAAAGGTATATATAAGAACAGGAATGACCCAACCATTATTTGCGAAGGTATGTATTTACACCGGGAAAAAGGCCGTTAAGCACTTTAGTCAAGTGCGCATAAAATTGTTATTATTATTATACTTCAGACTTGAAATCAGTAGATCAAGTGCTATAGCTTTTAAGATATACGGAAAATCTGTGATGCAGGTGGATCAGAACTGTTTTAACAATTATTAGGGAAGAAGGCATATGTTCAGCAGTAGACTTGTGACGGACTGTGATGATGATGACGATAGTAATGATAAAACTAATGGATATCTAATTCTTCGTTACCTTTGAATACGCCGAATACATTTCTGTCCTTTCACAGATTGAAAATGGCGTTAGCGTGTCTTTTTGACTATTTTCTATATTCTGAAAATACGACAGAATGTTATACATATTTTTAGGCAAAGATAGTCTAATTACTTAAAATTATAAAACCTCAGAATGAAGCATCGCAAGACCTTTTAACGGAATAAATTTGACTGCCTCCTCTTAGTAAAAATCCTCTTCGAAATCCTATTTAAATATCCAGCTAACAAAATTAACCTTTTGGCGCCTCCGCATTGAAAAAATGTCCTGAATAAATAGTCTTCAATTTCTCGACTATGCGACTTTTATTGATTATAATATGGTGTTTATGATTCCATGACTGTTTTTAAAAGAAGCTGTTTTATTAAATTTATTATTTTAATGTAACCATTTAAACGTGGAAGAGTCATGCTACAAGCTATTTTATGATTGTAGCACAAATGAGTCGGCTCGACCTGGGAAGGGCCATACTCTCATAGAATACCAGCGTAAAATAGCTGCTCAATTTTGGTATGTTTTCTATAGTGAGCCTAGAGAACTGGAGATCCTTTTTATTGCAAACAAACCATTCAATCTTAGGGTGACAGCGCATATGCATTTTGATTTCTATTCGCGGATAGACGTAGATGTCTATGGGCCACAGCAACCACTTGCCATCAGGTTGACTGTGTGCTCGCTTGTTACCCTTATCCTATAAAAAATATTGTTAACGACATCTAGTAATCAAATAAACCTCTGATATATCTTTTATTTTACTCAAAGTAAGCCATTTATTTTACACACAATATAATTCTGAATATACAGATGTAGCCTACTTATTGTATATCATACGTACATATACATATTATACACTTCTAATTTATTTTATATATATTTACTAAATTATACTATACCGATATAAACTTCAATATTTATTTCTATCTAAATATTTACAATCATACAATAACATAAATAACATAGTTACAGAATGATCACAAGACAAAATAACATATAGGCTACACATATAACAAATAATATGTTAAACTAGTAAATGTTAAGAAATAAGTTAGTTGGTATTTTAGTATTACCTTCTTATAGTTATTAGTATTTACTTTCTTATAAATTGCTATGCCTACAGGGCGTCGCTTGATGTATATTGTATTACTTGTGGCATGCAAATTATACAACATGTTACAAAATACCCCGTAAAAATATAATTAATTAACAAAGCCAAAAATGTTGTCAATCCTAGTAAGCCGTCATGTCAGAAAACCAGATAATTTAACATAAAGATCTACGTAAAGAAAAACTATTAAAGTAGTTAATTATTAGGTAAAATAGGTTTACTGAATAATTGACTACTTTAATAGTTTTTCTATTTTTCATTCACAAATGTTTGCTACCTCAATACAAAGATGTCATTGTACTCAAGTACTGGCTTCAAAAAACTCAAGTTTGAAAAAAAATATGTTAATTATTGTGAATAGACTAGTTATAAGGCCCCATTTGACCTCCTTTCGGCTTTACGGGTAGTTTTGTAACATTCTGTATAAATAAATAAATAAATATAATTAAAAGAGTGTATAGCTAACCATTGTTAAGTACAAAGTACAAGGTTAGAAGAGATTATTGAATAAAATAAATATTGACGATTTTATGTGTTTTAATTTAAATTATATTTTGTTTCGGAAAGCAATTGAAATGTGATATCGTGTGATTTACACAGTATTTTTCTCTCCCCATAGATTGCCTTATAAAGGGAATATTTGTCAAAATTGCAACGTTTGGTAGGCGTTAGACAAGTGCAGTATGTAGTCGTCATCGTTCATTTAATTTTTTTTTATAAAACTGTTAGTGGCAATTACATTTTTTGATCGTTCCGGATCAAACGATTGACAGGACTTACGATCAAAGACTATAGTAAGACGGCCGACATTATCGGGCGGGTCTCTGAAACTCGAAGTGATCCATTTGAATGATCGATTCGCAAGACCTGTTCGTAATATGAATCAAATACTTGAATGATAACGTCACTAGATAGGAAAGAATGACATATGTCTAGTAGGCGTACTGCTAACCGCAATTATTTAGTCTTATAACGAAAAAGCCGCCGCCTATCCCTTGGAGTGTTTATCTCTGTATCCTATTAACTAAACTGTAAACATTTATTGGTAAAAAATTATGGATAGTACAATAATTATGAAGAAACATGATAAAGCCATGCTGCAGCTATACTAGTAGTATAGTTGTAGCACTAAAAGGTCGATTTTACCAAGGAAGGATCACGCACTCACAGAATACCAGCGTAAAATAGAAGCTTAACACTGCTGTGTTTCGTATGGTGAGTGTAGAGAACCGAAGACCCTTTTTACTGGAAACGAGGCATTCCATCTTAGTCCTCACGGGTGACAATGCATCTGCATTTTGATTATTTATTGAGGATAGATGTAGATGTCTATGGGCCACAGCAACCACTTATCGTCAAGTGTGCTCGTTTGTCAACCAATGTTATAAAAATAAATTACTAGCGCTTAATTTCCTTAGAGCGAAGTGTTCAGTGTTTTAATGAAATAAGCATTGATTTTTTTTCTTATTTAAAAAATATACTACTGGGAATTTGTCCCGTATCGTAAAGACAATTCACATACATAATTTTCACAGGTTTGAACATCCAGACGCGGTACAAATATTTGGAGGCCATCTCTCTTACAAAGCAATAAGGACCGTGGCCGAGCTCACTTGACTACTCTAGCGCCATCTATTATCTATCTACGGAAGCGGTTGCGATGTATATCGATATAAAAATTTGACGCGCTAAATACATCGTTCTTTATTTAATACATTTCCATAGATGTCGCTACATGGTACCGCTAAGTAAGATTGACGAAGTCATTGGGCTCTAGTACGATACAAATACTTGTACAGTGCGGTATTCGAACCCGCGTCCGCAATGCCGCAACTAATTGCTAAGCCTCTTCGCCACAGCTCCGCTGTTTCTCCCGGACAATCAGACGGGCATACAATTTTTTTATGTATAACATGCATATAACCCCCTTAGTTTCACAGAAGCCAGTTATTTCAAATTTACAGACAGACATTTCAATTTTGTTTCTATGTATAGATTAAATTCCCTGTAGGGTCGTTGCGCTGGTTTTCGGCCTTTTAGTGGAGTTGTTAACTTTAAGGTACTAGAAAAAATAATTGCCATTATGCTGGCCTAGTGCTGTTAATGTTAATTTGTAGCTTACATAATGTAGTTTTCATTTTTGTAACTCATTGGTGCTACAAGAAAAATCTCTTTTTTATAATAATTTTTGATGTGAAAAATATGTAAAATGCTAGTTTTCGGCCCCAAATTTTAGATTTCGGCCCACAAGAATTTTAGTTTTCGGCCACTGCATTAGACACGATAGAAAAGGTGCCTTTACCTTAACTTAATATAATTTTTATAAATTATAATAAAATTTTGTGTCGTTAAATATGGCAATCAAATCTTCTCATTTTTTTGTACTTCCTCATATTTTCATCATCACCAGCCTTTTCATTACATCCCTTCACAAGTCTACTGCTGAACGTAAGCCTCCCCCAAGGAATGCCACAAAGCACGGTCCTGAGCCACCTGCATCCATCGACTTCCTGCATGTCTTACCAGGTCGTCACTTCATCTAGTGAGGGGACGCCCTACACTTCATCTGCCGTTACGAGGCCGCCATTCGAGAACCTTTTTCCATATTGGTTGTCGGTTCTTCGAGCTATATAGCCGGCCCATTGCCACTTCAGCTTCTAACCCGTTGGGCTATGTCGATCACTCTGGATCTACTACGGATATCCTCATTTCTAAGTTTATCACGCAGAGAAACTCCGAGCATAGCCCTCTCCATAGCTCGCTGAGCAACCTTGAGCTTCCTCATCCGGCCAGCAGTGAAGGACCACGTCTCAGTTCCATAGGTTATCACTGGCAACACGCACTGGTTGTACAGTCTCGTTTTGAGGTATACCTGACGAGAAGATGTGCTGTAATTTCCCGAACGCTGCCTCATATTTTAGTCCTACAAAATCTACATCTCAAATCCATTTGGTGCAAAAGTCACATCCAATTTTTTTCCATATCTTCTTCTGTATCGCTTATTAAAATGTCATAACACCAGGTGCAATTTACTTTTATTCTTTCATTTTCCTTCATGGAATTCTTGGATTTTGCGATTTTTCGTTTTTGAACTTTAGCACCATTTAACTTTTCTTTTTATATTCTTTTCTTTTTCGAAATATCTTATCTTTTTTAACTTAGTTCTAACTTACTTCTATATTAACCTCTATTTTAACTTTCTCTTTATCTTTATAAAGTTTTCGCCACTCTGCATATCAAATTGCTACAGAAGAAGGTGTACGTGTACTGTTAGGTTGATTTTTTTACGAGTTCCGGTTTAAATAAATGTTTTTTCTATCGCATCTCTGTATTCTTTATTTAATAGTACTGAAACTGATGTTTCACTAGTTTGTAGAGGTGTACTAGTCTGTTTTATTGGAATATCAACCAGCACATTTTCTAAAGTTTCAAAGGCGTTGTTTGTTATCATCGGTGTTAATGGTGGTGGTATCATCGTGGCCATTGTACTACTTTGAGACGTTATTATTGCATTAATGGAATCTATTAACATTTCCGGCATTGTCAGTACTGTTGTCATTGGTAGGCTTATTTGAGTTGGGATTACAAGAACATCATCTTTGCTTAGTTCAGGCGCAGATGCAAATGTATGTTTTTGAAAAAAAAAATCCTGTATAAATAAATTATTATTATTATTATCTAACAATACTAAGGAACCGATATCCAAATAAGTTCCTGACAAATGCAATGTTGAAATGTTGTTATCGATAAACAATTCTAATGCATCGGTAGATGAATTCATAGTTACTAGAACATCGCCAACCATGTTTTTTTTTCTGCCAGATTTGATTATAAATGTTTCAAAACTTTTCTTGTGGAAACTAGGTCTGCGTTCTTTATTTCTTTAGAAATATATTTTTTCTGGTGTCTGAATTTTCACAGATTAGTCTTTCCGGGGTATTCCCGACTTATTTTGAGTAATTCACTACATGATGATCAAATTCATTAAGTTCACATTTTCTGAAACAATTTACTTATTATATTTCTTTGGAGGAGCCATCTGAAGAAAATAATGTCTTATTGAATCTTCTTCCTAAAACCAAAGCAGTATTCAATTTTCGGCTTCCCTTTTCTTTCATACAATTTTAAGTTGGCCGAAAACTAAATAATAATTTTAGACTCAATCTAGTTTTCGGCCACAACTAAAATAGGTATTTTAGTTTCATCAATAACCATTCAAACTGCAGTATTTGGTGGCCGAAAACTGAAAGCTAGAGTCTTCGCAAGGATACAATTAATTATATATAAGAAAGAAGACTAATAGTGGGTAACCAAATAAATGAAAGAGACAAAGTATTTAGGCTAAACTCGGGCTACTTTCCGGCCACATGGCCGATAACCAAATAATAGGAAAATTTTATGTGTCACTTTCCGGCCACCTAATTTATTAACTTTTACAATAAAATATTATAGTAATCTATGTGAAAATTTAAAATTAAGTTATTTATACAGTGAAATATAAGCACAATATTAAATAATCATTGTAAATACAACACAAAATTTACTTTAGAGTGAAACGCGCGCCACTATTTTTTTTGCACGATCTTACACTATTTGACAGCTCCTGTGCCGGCGTCAACCTGAACTATTTATTATAAATCGCGTGTTGTGTTTACCCGATGAAGTAATGTTGCAATATATAATGCAACTATTTACAAATGCATTAAACTTAATTTTGGACGATAATATTTATTAAAATCGTTATTAAATCAAATTTACTGCATCAGCTGGTGCCAAAGGCCGAAAACTAGACCCGGTCGGCTTACCGGCGCAACGACCCTACTTAGCGTTGGCATTAGTGAGTTGTACAGAAATAATAAGTTTTTTTTAAATTTAAAATAATTAAACAAAACGTGAATATTTACCATGCAAATACACGTTACGACATAAAAATAAATAAGTATTAAAACTTACCAATTAAAACTAAACACTTCTAGTATATTCAGTTCTTCCATAATATTATATAACAAACTACCTGACATATGAAAAAAAATAGTAACATCATATTTACAAAAAAACTAAAACAATACCTGACTAATAAATTTTACTATAGTATGAATGAGTATTTTATAAATAATACATATATATATATATATATATATATATATATATATATATATATATATATATATGTTATACAAAATGATCACTCATTTAAATTGAAAAAAAATATCAATAAACCACAATGACATTCTTATAATTACGCTTCCTCTCTTTTATAGCCCTAAATTGCGTCCAAAACAGAGTCCAATAACACTGGTTTCACATTATTTTATAACATCTTGTGTACATTATGTTTTAGCAAAAAATATTTGAGTTTGAGTTTAATATTAGTGCCAACATATTTAAACATTATAAAATGTTAAGAAAAAAGAGGTTTAAAAGACAGTTGATTGCTGAGACAAAAGAGTGCCTTAAATTGCTTAAGCAAATACTTTCAATCCGCCAGTAGCATGCTAAAATAATCTTAGTTAAGTCAGCGAGTTGCTTCACAGAGCTGTATAAAGTTCGCACCGGGAGAATTATTTAAACTGATTTCATTAGCTGAATAAACAGACTAACCAAGTATATACATAATATGAATATTAATACAGAGACAAATAACAAATGTTAGCTAGAGAGTTGGGGATCTCCAAATACGATAAATTATCCAAGAAGCAATTTAATACGAAGCTCGGAACATTCGAGAAAACGCTATCGGAATTTCACTTCGAAAACTGAGTAATTGATATATGTCTTTTAAAATTAAAAAAGCAAAGAGCAGTTCACCCGACGTAACGCACCAATTCATCTACCGACATTTTCTCATATGAAAAAAGTTTTGTCAATTTTGTCGCAAAGAATTTTCTCTTATCTCGTTATCTTCGTGGTAAGATTAGTTTATTTATTAACACATATCTTTCTAGCAGCTGTTAAATATATGTGTGTTTAAGTCGTATATGTGTGTAGGTATTTATATAATAAATCAGGACCGTACTTTAGCAAATCTATGGGAGAGCCCTATGTTCAGTGATGGACTTTGAATAAGCTATACTGAATGAATGAAAAGAATTATCTACATGGTAGAGCCACGTTGCAGTAAGATTATGGTTGTAGCACGAATGGGTCGGCTCAACCGGGTATGGACCACGCTCTCACAAAATACGAAAACAACGCAAAATAGCAGATTAATACTATTATGTTTCGAATTCGGTGAGTGTAGAGAACCAGAGACCCTTTGTACTTGAAACGAGGCATTCCATCGTAGCCCTCAAACTCATCACAAATGTAGATGTCTATAGGTCACATTAACTACTTACCATCAGGTGGACTGTGTCCTCGTTTGTCACTCCCATTCTATAAAAAATATAATAGAATACTATATATTAATAAATTCGCGTATAGTTGTTATTGTTTTTGAACTTTCGCAGCCTTAGTGTCTGGTATACAGATCGTTCGTATCGTAAGTTATATTCGTACGTATTATACAACGAATAACAATACATCTTATTATTTGTATAAAATAGAATTTAAGGACTATTTAATTGTTGTCTAAATAGTTCTTTTCTTTTCCAGTCTATAAATGACGTTTATTTTTACGAAGTACCTATTCTTTGATACAAAGTCAATTATCATATTTAAAAAAAAAAACAATATGTACTCGGCAACGTCACTTTCGCAAACACATTGATTTATAAAGAATGTTGTTACTTTCTTTCACAAACAGGACCATTATATACGATTATTCTAAAAATATTTATTTTCAACATTTTCGTCAGTAAATTCAATTTTATAAAAAAACTTCCAAATTGTTGTGTTATAGCGCATTTTTATTGAAATCGTTATTTTAGGCAAATTTACATCGGAAGGATTTTTATAAGGAGAGTTTTGGCCCTCATTGTTTATACGTCTAGGTAGAGTAGCGTGGCCTTCTGAATAATTTAGACCGGTTGGATTGAAATACTCACCCATAGAAAGCCACGAAAGGCTGTTCAATGTTGAACAACAAATTCCTAAAACGTATTAATTATTGATAACTGTGTTCATCGGAAGTTCAAGTGATACGCCTTGCCGGCATATACTAGCGGTGTTAAATAAAAGTTGACTTTCAATAAGTATTACGTAATAATTTATATGGGATAAAAATATTCTATGCAATACTATTTTATTCTATTAAAATTAAAATGTTAATTGCAGTATTAAGTGCTGATTTACTACGATCTCAGTGCTCAAGAAAAGCATCGTGATGAAACGACAAATCCTGCAAATCTGACAAACTAAAAAAATATTTAGTAGACATATGAATTCAGCCAACATACATCACACCGTCTTAGCAATAAGAAGATAAGAAATCTATCGCATTTCCAATCAAAAATGCTCTAAAGAATTGTTCGGATTAATTCGAGCCGCCAAATTTCACCAATGCACATCGAAACAAAACTCAAGATATCATTGTACCACTGTGTGTTTTGCTAGGAGTTTTCTTCCTCGCACTCTCTTTTTTAAAAAGCTGGTAACGTAACCCCGATTCCCCTGTTGTCGCAATAGTTCATGGACGATGGTCAACACTTACCATCAGGTGAGCTGCTTGCTCCTTTTCTCTATTAAAGTAAAATGCTGTGTTGTATGTGATGTATGTAGGCAGTTATTTTTTAAGTTACCCATAAACCTGCGCATAGATCAACCTCTGTAATAAACAATTCCCTTTATATTCCGACAATGCTTGCAAAGCTGTAATAATAGAAGACCAGTGTAACATAAGCGAGACAGGCTGTCGCGGGGGCACAGAGTTAATTAAGAGGTTCGTCAAACGGAAGGACGTGTGGAGGAAAAAAATGTGTAACGAACTGTGCAGTTTGCGTTTACTATTTCCGATGGTACAAGTTACAGCTTTACAGCGATTTTTTTCTGTTCACATTTTTACTCTTATTATAGCCAGCCAGATATCCAGCCAATGCTTGACTACAATCCCACCTGATAGTAAATGGTTAACGAGACCTAGACCGTACGTCGCATTGTTTTGAAATTATTTTTTATTAAATAGGATGACAAACGAGATAACAGTCCACCCGATGGTAAGTGGTTGCTGTGACCCATAAACATCTACACCTATCCTCAATCAAGAATCAAAATGCAGTTGCGTTGTCACCTGTGAGGACTAAGATGGAATGCCTCGTTTCCAGTAGGTCTCCGGTTCTCTACAATCATCATTCGAAACACAGCAGCATTAAGCTACTATTTTACGATGGTTTTCTGTGATAGTGTGGCCTATAGCGCTAGTGTGGTTGACGGCTCCATGGCACAGTGGCTTAGCAATGAGTTGCTGCGCTGGGGGCCGCGGGTTTGAATCCCGCACGGGACAAGTATTTGTATGGCCTCCAAATAGTTGTTCCGCGTCTGGATGTTAAATCCTTGTACAATTTGTGTTTGTAAACTGCCTCCACGATACAGGAGAAAATCCTAGTGTTAACGTTTTTTAAAAGAATAGAATAGAATAGAAATGTTCTACTGCACCCGTTCAGGTACTCTAGCTCATATAAATCTACATTTATGCTCAATTAAGAATGAAAATTCGATGCATGTCACCCCCAAGGACTAAGATGGAATGCTTTTTTCCAGTAAAGAGGGTATCCGGTTCTCTACTTATCTCTCTTATCATTTGAAACACAGCAGCATTAAGCTACTATTTTACGCTGGTTTTCTGTGAGAGTATGGTCCTTGCCCGGTTGAGCTGACCCATTCGTGCTGCAACCATAATAAAGCTGCAGCGTGGCTCTACCACGTAAGGCAACGGAAGCCTATTCAATCTTGCCTTGGTCTTCAAAGCAGGATTGAATTCGGACGGAAAGACAGATGCTGGCAAATTATTTCACTCCCTCCACTTCTTCAAAACTTCCTTAAAAACGAGCCATTGTAGCTCGGGAGTTGTGCATTTACCTTAAATTCATATATCGCGCGTAACACGAGTTCAATCGCTGCTGGCATCAATTAAATTGGTAATTGTAATTTTAAGTACAATCCTGGTAACCTGCTCGATGGTGGTTGAAAAGGTCGTCAGGAAATCTGCATTACTGAGAAATCGAATCAGCCATCGTCATACTAAAAGGAATTGAACGAAATTATTTATTTTCTACCCTCATGTGTGGAATTTTACCTCCAAATTTATATATGAACACCCTTGAAGTATATCCAATCTGTTTAATTAAAAAAGAATCATTAAAATTGGTCCAGAAATTTGGAAAGACATCGCGTAACCTACATATAAAAAAACATAAACTCGAATAGAGAAGCTCCTCCTTTTTGAAGTCGGTTAAAACTCAAAATTCAGAGATTTACAAAACACACTTGTAATTTCTTATGGGAAAATTTACGGACTACTGAGGGTAGACCAAATCACTGCCAAACTAATTTTACATCAATGATATTACTCTAAAAAAATCGCTTATAACTTATACCACCAAACTCATCATGTTTACGAAGCGATTTCTCGTACAAATGAAAACATCAAAGACGTTTGCATTACAATTTACCGCCTTAGCACGAAGCCCGAAATATATTTTATCGTGTATTCGAAATGCCGGACGAATTTTTATTACTTATGCTCAGCAATTTTCCTTTTATCTAAATCAACAAATTAAGTTATTTATATTAAATAAAAATATAGTCAGCTAATTATATATTATAAATATATTATATATAACACGCTTTATTTTTTTTTGTAACGGAGTCTGAAAAACTCAGATAAGCAATATTAAATGTTGATTGTTGCTGTATAGTCTAGCGCGAAAGAATCCACTATCTCATAAACCATCCTATGAGATTTGTAAGGAGCAACAGAGGAAAATTGAAACTAGTAATGGACAACAGAACTAAGCAATTGAAAATAAGAAGAAAGGCGGTTGTCAACCCACCCACCAAGCATGAGGACTACGGCCAAATATTTCCTATGATTCAATCCGTTGGAGCGTCAACATTGGACTTTGATAAGATTTAATGAATAAAAAAAATTGTGCGAGCCCAACCCCATATATCCCGGGTCAAGCCGACCCATTCGTGATGAAACCTTACGTTGCAACGTAATTCAACTAGGTATAACTTATGTATACATATAAATAAAAATAGAAGTATCTGTCTATAATATTAAAATAACTGGCTTCTATTAAGCTCAGTTCGGAATGAATGAACCGATTGTTGGCTTTTATTTAGCCTAGTTCGGAATGAATTAACCGATTGTTGGCTTCTATTAAGCTCAGTTCGGTATGAATGAACCGATTGTTGACTTCAATTGAGCTCAGTTCGGAATGAATGAACCGATTGTGATGAAAATTTACGAACAGATAGGGAGTAATGCCTCGAGGTACCTAAGCTGTTTTAGTTTAAAAAAAAATATTGATAAAATGCTGCAGCTATATTATGGTAGCAGCACGAATGTGTCGACTTGACCGGGAAGGGACCACGCACTCACAGAATACCAATGCTGTCCAATGCTGTGTCTTTGGTATGATGTGTTTAAGAAACGGAGATTATTTTTACTGAAGCCGAGGCATTCCATCTTATTCCTTCGATGTCACCTCTAAAGACTAAGATGGAATGCAACTGCATTTTAATTTTTAAACAAATTCTTTTGATAACTGCGTGCTCGTTTGTCACTCTTATTCTATAAAGTATACAATAGTAAAGTGTTCGGAAGTACACAACTCTTATAAATATTATAACACCGCAGAAAAGATAACCAGTATTAGAAACGCGCGTCGTCCCCGGAGAAACTATATTTTATATTCCGCTCTGTTCCCACCTGTACTGTTTTTCATATCTGTCAACTTATTTTAGTGCTCTGAAATCGTGTTATAACGTAACATTTTCCTAAGGCATTGTTGTATCACCTTGGAATATTTTTTTTTTCACATATATATTTATAGGTAAGTAACGTATTGTAAAACCAGACGCGTTTCATGTAGATTTTACTCGTAAGTGTGAAGGTTTTTTTTATAGGATAAGGGTGACAAACGAGCACACAGTCCACCTGATGGTAAGTGGATGCTGTAGCACATAGACATGTGCATCTATCCTCGATTACAAATCAAAATGCAGATGCGTTGTCACCTGTCAGGACTAAGATGGAATGCCTCGTTTCCAGTAAAAAGGGTCTCCGGTTCTCTACGCTCACCACACGAAACACAGCAGCGTTAAACTGCTATTCTACGCTGGTATTTTGTGAGAGCGTAGAACCATTTGTGCAACAAATATACCAGTAATATAACTGCAGCATGGCTCTACCACGTAAAAAACTTTAAGGTGACAAAGAAGTACACAGTCAACCTGATAGTAAGTGAATGATGTGGCCCACATACATCTACATTTATGGTATATATAAAACTGCGAGACGTTTGGTAGTGCATTTTCCAGTTTGACTATCGGCATGAAGATTACGATAATTGTCACTTACTGTAGGATAAACTCGTGTTCAATAGTTACAAAGAACAATAAAGAAGAATAAATACAAGAAAAAACAGGAATTTTGAAACTTATACGTAGTAAAGTCACGCTGCAGCTATTATAGTTGTAATATAAGCAGGGAAGGACCACGCTCTCACAGAATACCAGCGTAAAATAGCAGCATAATGCCGCTGTGTTTCGTATGGTGAGTGTAGAGAACCGTAGACTCTTTTTACTTGAAACGAGACATTCCATCTTAGTCCTCAGGGGTTAAAACGCATCTGCATTTTGATTCTTATTTGATTATAAATGTCCACAATGTAAATGTGGGCCACAGAATCCACTTACCATTAGGTGGATTGTGTACTCGTTCTCACCCTTGTCAGTTTGTTTAAATTATCACCGAATCATCATTATAATCATTACAGACATTCACAAGGCAAAACCTAACATTTACTTCCTACATGTTGTACCAGGTCGTCACTCCAACGAGTGGGGGTTTGCTTTAAACTTTCTTTACTGGAACGAGGCTGCCACTCGAGAACCTTTCTTCGCAATCGGCTGACTTTAAGATATATAGTCACCGAATATATTATTCAAATTCTTAACAACATGATTTATTAAATAATGAAAAAACATTTTTGTTGGATAAGTTGCTGGCCGGAATAAAGAAAAATAAACATTCGTTGTAAACCGAACAAAACACGAGCGTTGCGCAGATAAATGGCCCAGTCAACTCCACATTCAGCGTCATACAGCGCTTAAGATAAAACGTCTGAGCAAACAAAAACTACTCTGTGGAAGATATTACTCTGTACTCTTGTTAACAGTGAGCGCTTGAACTTTATGATGTAATTAACATTTAAGTTTAAGGGGTAATTTTAGGTGGGTAGCATCGCTTGTTGATTTTTTTTTATATAAGTGGGGAATGGCAAACGACATAGTTAACTTAATAGTAATTGGCCAACACCATCCATGAACATCCAACACTAGAGAAATTTCAAGTGCATTGCCGGTCTTTTAAAAAACAGCAGAGTATACTTTTCTTGTAAACATTAGAGAGAAGATTATTCAATAGAAAAATACAAGATATATATTTACATATTAGTCACATTCACTAATGTGGGCATTAAGAGGGCGTTTAAAGGCTCCGTCTCAACGGAACGATTGTCACTGATTGCCAATCGGCGCTCAGTGATTGGTGAAACAGGGTGAAACAGATGCATACGTGTAACGAGTGCGATCGAGATAGATGACTGTGTCTTTCATAGAAGAAAAGTGATGTATGCGCCACTTTTTTTCCGCACATTCCGTAAATTAGAAAAACACTAGCTGGTACACGGCGCGTTGCTGTCGCTTACGAAATAATTGCGAAAATATCGTTTTAAATTTCGAATGATTGTATTGTTTGCTTGAGAATAATAATACATTAATTATAATTGAATGACATAAAGACATATAGACATTTATTCCGACACTTCAGATTACTAACAAATTACAGTACAAATGAATAAACAAAATTAATACGAATAAGAATAAAATAAAATGAACACAAGAAAATAAATAAACACAAAATAGAGGATATAACAACAATTCATGACTTATTAATCGAAACAGATGAAGTGGCGGAAGGGACCGCCTCAGCATAAGCCGCGAGATAGCGACGCTGATTTTCAGTCGGCTCCATACGGAGACCTACCGTAAGGGTCAACATTAAGCGAGTAGTAGATACATATGATAATAACAAGTGATAAATGATAATAACAAAATGGAAAATACGTATTGTATAGTTGTGCTGAACGTAAGTTGCTGAACGCTACGTGAGACGTGACGGGAACATTAGTGTCATAATTTAATTTAAGAGTGTATAATATAAATGATATATAATTGATATCTTTGATATATAATATACCTATAATGATATATAATTTTCATTTCAATTTCTCAGTACGACACGCGCGCCACCTACTGTAAGATAATTGTACTATGCCTATAACCTTCGCGCAAGTGTAAGCATATACGTAGTACTATTATTATCTGTGTAAAGAACATCGGTCAAATACGACCTGAACAAATTATGAAACGACCACCAATGATTGATACGTTAAAAAATTGTGACTTAGGTGTTTATTAAATTACGAGGTCCAGCTTATTTTATTGGGGCCGGTAAAATAATTTAACTTTTAAATAAAAACCTCATTTCCTTACTACTTTTTGTAAGTATTGAACGCATCTAAACTTTCCGTTTTTATCTGTGGTACCTACACGTTTCATCATTCTCCGCTAAGAGTAAAAGTATTCTGTGTTCATCATAACATTAAAGTAACACTACGATTATTCGTTTACTTTTTTAATACTTGATTTTATTGTAGATATTTTATTTGTTTTTGTAATCAATTACATTATTTTTAGATGTCTTTGTCTTTTAAGCTGACTTCGAAATCCTAAAAACTTATCATATGACGCATCAACATATTGTAAATAGTTTTATAAACTAAGTTACTTTCAGTTAGACTGTATAGGCTGAAATACCTTTGCCAGTAGTAATAAGAAAACATAAAATGTCAAAGGTGTCTTAGATATATAACAGTGAAAAGATTAGAAACGTTATTGATTAATTTTTGTGGTTTTAGCCATTTACTTATATAGTTAAGTATATATTACTGCATAGTTTTCATATCATTGGTTTAAGCAGAGGTTGTATTCATGGCTGCAGACTTATTACATCATAACCTCAAAAGTGACGAAAGACATAAGCGTGATGTTCTATGATCCTCGGCTTTTAAATAATATATATTTCAATTTAGGATTGAGATTGTGCATAAAGGAACGGATAAATCTATACACTATTCATGTTCGCGATATTTTGTAGCCAGGTCACAGCATGTATGGGCCGTGACCGATGTTCTTTTACAGCAATCTGATGAATGATACGACAGCGAATAAACAAAAACGAGTTTTTATACGAGTAGGTACATTAGATTTAATAAGCCGTTCGTGTTACCACACAAGCAGTTTTATTCTAGCGAAATAATAATAATATATTCATATTATGTATTTAAATAATTACAGCACCAAATGATAATGAAACATCCTTAGATGTCTTTATTTTTGATTTTTACCTAAATGTACTATCATTATAGACTATCAAGGCTTTTTTCAGCACTGGTGAACATAACCCTCCCCACAGATTGCCTCACGTAATGCCCTTTTCTTTACATAGTTGTCATGCTTGGTACTTAGTACTTAGTAAGTGGTTGCTGTGACCCATAGACATCTACATCTATCCTCGTTTGCGAATCAAAATGCAGATACGTTGTCACCCGTGAGGACTAAGATGAAATGCCTCTATTCCAGTAAAAAGGGTCTACGGTTCTCTACACTCACCATACGAAACACAGCAGTGTAAAGGCGCCTAATGACATGCCTGCCGCAGGGGCAATCTAGGGAGCACAGCGATCGGAGCAATATCGGAGCTGTCCCTACACACACGCCTGCCGTTCAGTATGAGAGTGTACGTCTTGCTGGACGCACGCGTTGAGAATGGTGCCAGTTTAATCTAAATATCAATAAATCGGTATATATACCCTTGGCTCTTTTATATATAGAATAAGGGTGACAAATGAGCACAGTCTACCTGACCGTAAGTGGACACTTTGGCCCATAGACACCCACATTTATCAATAAAACAACTAATTAATTAATAATTACAACCATAATATAGTGCTTATAAGCTGCAGCATAGCTCTGCCACGCTTTTTTTTTCGGCTATCAAAGACAATTAAATATGACTAACTTCCCTCGTCATAATTTAATATAACCACTTTATTCTGTGATTTAACTTAACTAACTAGTGCTTAGTAACTATAATTTAACTAGTGTTACAAATAGCCAGGATAGTTTTCTAATGATGGCTTTAATAAAATTTAATTACTAAAGTTTGTATTTATGTTTAATTATTTAGTTAATGACATTTTATTTATATTCCAGCAATTTTAATATTATTGGAATATTTTCTTTCCAATACAAGCCCTTATGATAAGTTAGGTAACAAATCCCAGTAATGTTACTTGTAAGTTACAACGTTCAAATAACGTTCTTTCTGCGGGTCTGACTTATACTCATACGTGTGTTCCGCGCGAAAGTCGCAACGAATTGATAGAAATTGCTCCAATTGGGCTACACACGCGACAGCGGCAGGGCCAATCTAGAGAGGAAGGAAGGTATTGCACTCCTGCCGCCCTGCCGCAGGGCTGACTTAAAATTGCCCCTGCTTGCCTAAACACATCACAATTAAGGAGGCAATTAAGGGTCATCCCCACTCCTACACCCTAGATTGCCCCTGCGGCAGGCATGTCAGTAGGCGCCTTTAAACTGCTTTTTTACGCTGGTGTTCTGTGAGAGCGTGGTCCTTCCCCGGTCGAGCCGACCCATTCGTGCTACAACTATACTACTAATATAGCTGCAGCATGGCTCTACCACGTATGCCGCTGCAGCTATATTATGGTTGTAGCATGAATGGTACAGCTCGACCGGGGTATGACCACGCACGTGAGTGTAAAGAACCAGATACCCTGTTTACTAGAAACGAGTCATTCCATGTTAGGGGTAACAAAGCATCTGAATTTTAATTTTTTTTATCTATACAATATTTTATTATATACAATATTAACAACTATAATTTAAAAAAAAAACTAAAACTAGTAATTTAATTATCATACAGCCCTGCTCCCCGCGGTATCGTGCCAAGAACGCTGGCTGCGTTTCCCCGCTGAATTGCTATACTTAGCCTTTGAGCGAGAAAAGAACCAGCCCTCTTATCACCAACAGCAACGACGAATTTTAATTCTTAATTAAGGATTAATGTAGACATTTACGGGCCATAGCATCCACTCACCATCAGGTGAACTGTGTGCTCGTTTGTCACCCTTGTACCATGAAAAAATTAGATTTGATTTAGTATACTAACTTGTTTGTGCGCAGCTTTAAAAGTAGATTCAACAAAATATACATAATAAAAACATAAAATATATTATAACATCAAACCAAGACCGGGGAAGGACAATGCTTTCAAAGAACACCCGCATAAAATAGCAACATAACGTTGTTTCGTATGCTGAGTAAAAGTGAAGTGAAGAGAACCGGAAACCCTCTTTTTCTGATAATGAGAAATTTTATTTTAGTCCTCAGGTAGTGATACGCATTTAATTTTGAAAATAAAAAATAAAACACGTTTCCGCGCACGTCATTCAACGTAAACTTATAAAAATTTCACTAAAACAATATTAATGAACATTAAGCAATGTTACGTATTTAGCATCTGTGTTTTTCGACAAAAACCATCCATACCAATTTATCTTTTACCAAAAACATAAACGCAAGTCTAATCTCTATCTAATATAGTGTATTAAGTAAACGCAGTCAACGTCGATCTAGCCTATTTGTTATGCCGAAAGAGCGTACAAAGTATTAAAAAAAAGGTATCATCTTTGAGGAAACAACTTTATTAGTCTATAGAAAACCATGAGATTTTTATTTAAAAGTAAGTGTTCCCCGCCACTTCGCTCGTGACAGACGAAACTTTTAAAAATTGTGTTTTTGTTACAAGTACCGGTATACTTATACTTTCATACGCATTTAATAAAGAGCTGTTATTTTTTCATTACAAACAGACACTTTATTTTTATTTATTTGTATGTATAGATATTTTAGATTATTATTGACAAATTAATATTACAATATTTACAAAGAATTTAAATAAGATTCATTTGCTGATATACTATTAGGACAGTATTATAGTTCTTGTGTGCCTAGACACAGGTGTACTCTCTTATCCTTCCCGCTTATAGTCCGATAGGACGGAAATTCGACACTACCGGAGAGAGAGGAGAGACCGGGCTCCGCTTTTCGTACTTCGCCTTTTCTGTACACTGTATAAGCAGGCTGCTGTGACGTCATCGGACTCAGATCTCATTTTCTACCGACTTCAAAAAGGAGACTGTACTCAATTCTACTGTATGTTTTTTTTAATTTCAAAGCTGGTGCTTCGCATGTGGTTCCTTATAAATTTTATCAAGGTCTGACCAATAGTTTTTGAGTTATTCTTAATAATTGATATTGAAATCGGTTGTACAAAATGTTTAATTTTAAATTATAATATGCACGAGTAGTACGGAGTATTATTTATTTTCATAATTTCTCATTGTATTAGGTTTGATTTAGGAATATATAATACATTTAAATTAATACATAATTTAAAATTAAAATTTTGTACAACCGACTTCAATATAAATTATTAAGAATAACTCAAAAACTATTAGTCAAACCTTGATCAAATTTATGTGTGACCACGTGTGATGTACCAGCTTTCAAATAAAAAAGAATAATTGAAATCGGTTCAATCAGTAAAAAGTTATGAGGTAACACTTATAAAAAACGCATACAGTTGAATTGAGAACCGTCTCCTTTTTGAAGTCGGTAGAAAATTAAGTTTGAATGACAATATCTGATAATTTTATTTACAGTTGTAATTGATATGCACATCGTCATGATTATCATCATCACAGCACTTCCAAAATCCACTGCTGACCTATGAATGGAATGCCTATAAACACGGTCCTGAGCCACCTGCATCCCTCGACTTTCTGTATGACTTAGCGGGTCGTCACTTCACATAGTGAGGGGACACCCTCCTCTTCGAGTGTAAAAATATGTATGTTTTCCTGGTCCAATATTGTCATATTTGTATATTGTAAGTGTGCTTATTAAATATATAAATAATTTTCATAACAAACTCTTTTTAACGACAGTTGTCGGGTCCGTCGGGCCCGATATTATGAGCCATAAACAAAATGATGGAATGCGCGGTTAAACAAAATAAATTCACACAAACAAAAATGGCGCCGCAATGAACCCCTCCTAATTTACGTGAAAGCTGTGAATTTTTTGACATATTGTTCGCAGGACAATGAATTTTTCTCATGCAAATTGCTTTTGTCCGTTCAAACAAATAGGACGAAGATGAAAATGGGACATTTGAGTAATTTGGGGTAAATACAATTTTTTTAAATAAAATGTTTTTTATTTTTATTTATTTATTTAATCTTTATTGTTATCACCTTTAGAAATAAGTTAAAAGGACGGATTTAATCGAATCTTGCCACGAAACAAGTAACTAATTACGGCCTACAAATAATTGTTATGGGTCTGGAACACAAACTACAAATTAATGGATGTACACCGTCTCTACGATACAGTAGAAATTCCTACTATGGGGGCTAAGTTTTTTTTTAAATAAAGATTGTGATAAACCCTGTGTTACGTGGTTCATAGATCATGTATAAATCCATTGTTTTCATAGCACATACATGAACACTTACACCTATAACCCAGAGGTGTAGGCAGAGAATACGGACTTCCATTTGGCATGATCCTGACACACCTTTTTCACCTCCTGTAGATTCATATATCTACGCATACATGCTCGTCGGTTAAGGGTACTCTTAAGCTGACCCATCTTTAATAATTTGGTCGATAAACTTTCGTCTAGAGCGTCTTCTTTTTCGTTCACTTCTGCAACATAAATTAGCTTTGCCACTCTTTTCCCTTTCATTCTTTCTACATGACTTAACCACCGAAGCATTCCTTTCTAAATTCATGTCACAATTCTCGAAGTCTCGATTACTTATCATGAAATAAAATATAAATTTTTTATTTTCGATATATTGGCTACCTACTGACTATAACTTCCAACAATACGACCAAAAATTTAATTATATGACACGTTTATCACTCCATAAGGGGACAATATAAGTTTAAGCTTCAAAAATGAACCAATTTATCATACATACTAGAAATTTACTAATTTTTTTTTTTTTTTTTTATAGAATAAGGGTGACAAACGAGCACACAGTCCACCTGATGGTAAGTGGTTGCTGCGGCCCATAGACATCTACATATATCCTCTATTACAAATCAAAATGCAAATGCGTTGTCACCCGTGAAGACTAAGATGGAATGCCTCATTTCCAGTAAAATGGGCCTCCGGCTCCGGTTTACCTCTGCGTTTCGCTTGGTGAGTGCAGGTGGCACTCACCAAGCGAAACGCAGAGGTAAACCTCTACTTCACGCTGGTTTTCTGTGAGGTCGTGGTACCACCCCGGCTCGAGCCGGCCCATCCGTGCGACAGCAAAACCTGCCGCGTGGCTCTACCACTGTTATGGCTCCTAAATTATTAATGGCTCCTAAATTATATTCTGTGTATAATGTGAGAATAATAATGTAAATATAATGTAAATAATATAGTGCAGTGTAAATAATGTAGTGACTGAACTTATTAAACATAAAATATTAATAAATAAATGGCACCCACATAAAGTAAATCCCTACAACATTTAAATCAAAATCAACTTGTCTAAACGACTCACTGCGGACGTTATAACGTGGTCACTTTATCAGACCGCAGTTGGCAGTATACTCAGATTTTGACAGATAAGGGATTTGCCAAAACCTATGACTTATGTCTCTAGTACAGGCGAGCTTGTTTCGAATATAAGATAAAAGCGATGAAAATTAATAAAAGTTGCCAGCATCTGTCTTTGATTGATGATATTTGATGATTATTAATGTACGCTTTAGTTATGGTTTGTATCGGGATCTAAAGTATGTTTCTAGGGCAGGCGCAAAAACGTACATTGACCTAAAGTATTATGTTAGCACCGAAACAAAACGACAGATACTGCTTCCATTGTTATTGTTAATGTAATAATTAAATTTGTATTAACTCTTATGGTTTATAAATAATAAATTTAAATTAATGTTTATTTGCTTTTTGATTCATATAAGTACAGGATAATTTTCTTTCTTCATAATAAAGTAATAGACACAGGACCTGCGAAGAACTTCGCAATCGGCACTCTTATCTTTCACTCTGACGATGTTTGTAACGATACAAGGATAAAAAGATAAAACCTAAGAAAAAGGTTGGCTACCCCGATGATATTGTCAAAGGTCAATGTACGTTTTTCCGCCTACTCTAGAAACATACTATATTTCAAAATCAGCGCTGCTTTCATTCAGTTCAGCAGCATAATATGAAGAATAGAAATAGGAATTCTTGTCTTTTTTTTAACTCTGGTTATTTTTTTGTGAAATAATGTTTTCTTTCCTTTTTCTATCTTTATTTCTTTCTTTCCATTCAGATAAGGGTGTCTGCAATACAAGAGTGAATAGGTTTTTGATAGCTAAGTCAGTGTGACTTACGAGATTCGCCTACTTCACCACTTATCACCAGGTGTCATAGTAATCTAGCGCTGGCTTAGAAAGTTAAAGTTACAGCCTATAGAATAGAATAGATTAATTTTTTATTCAATATACATTACATGTGTAATTCTTATTGAAAGACATTTTTTTTTACTTTATCACTGGTTTGAAAAAAACCCTCAGTCCTGGGAAGAACCAGCAAGAAACCCAGCGGGACCTGTTTCTTAAAATAAATTTTACAATATAAATGATTACGAAATATTTACAAAATTTATTTTAGAAACTGCTTGGACGCGACCACCTCATTTCCAGGGGTTATTATCAACCATGTATTCATTTATACTATAACAACCCTTTTTATACAGTTTTAGCTTAATAAAACATTTAAAATTGGTAATAGAAAGTTAACTTAAACTAGAAACTTTCCGGGACCTTGTTGTAATAGCGTATACATTGCCCCAAGAATGAATTACTGACTCTGTGGAATCGCTTGTGTTTACACTAGCTTGTGTTTGTTCCTAGTGTTTACAGAATGTATATCACTTTTTTTACTAACACTTCATTTGTTTTTGTGAACATACATTAAATTTTCGTACTACTACTAATACTGAGAGGCCAAAGTTACCTCTTCTGTAAAAAAAATTGTTTCTGTATCAGCCGCATTTCCCCATAGCAAAATCCCATAAGACATTATCCTATGGAAATAACTGAAATAAACTAATCTAGCTGACTCGACACTAGTGAGACCACTAATCTTTTTTACAGCATAGGCTGCAGAACTTAGTCTGCTTGCTAATTTGGATATATGGGGGCCCCACTGAAGCTTTGCGTCGAGAGTGATGCCAAGAAAAACAGTGGATACAACAGGGCTCAATTCCTCCCCATTTAAAAACACATTGGTATTCAGATTTTTAACATTCTTTGTTGTAAATTTAACACAATTAGTTTTATTTCCGTTCAAATGCAGATTATTAACGTTAAACTAATGCACTTATTTTGATATAGCTTTATTCACTTCGTCACTAAACTAAACTTCGTGAGGACTAAGATGGAATCCCTGTTTTCCGGTAAAAAGGGTCTGCGGTTCTCTACACTTACTATACGAAATACAACAGTGTTAAGATGCTATTTTATATGTACTACTAATATAGCTACATGGCTCTATCAGCTATAATAGTAATCGTGCAACTTCAAATCGACGTCGACAACAGAGATAATATTGCATATTGGTATAATTAACACAATATACTTGTTTTGCTAAAACGATGGTTAATTACTATTTTATTATTATTATTATATTATTATTATTAAATTCTATTATTGTGGACCAATACGACGGATTTTTAAAACATATTTTTAACCCATATTTTTTGGTTACATATGGTTCCATTAGCTTGCTGCTCTGTGGAATTTGTCTACCCCCTTAGAAGTGTAATACTTTTTATATACGTATAAAAACACACAAAACAAATTATTGAAACTCCCTTAATATCATAACTTAAAAGCCGAGGCGGAATATAAACGCTGTTGCGTACGCTCTTTCTCATGACTCGCACACCATTAGGTCGAAAGCTCGGGAGAGAATTTGAGTGAAATTGCCTTGCGCCGTGTGGGATGAAAATGACGCGGCATTACGGGGTTTTAGCACGTCGGGATAGCATGCAAACAAAAGCCTTTTTACACGGGGGAACAAATGTACACAAGCCGTAGTGTTGATTTCAGTCTTCATTTATGTCATACGGATTTGACTCTTATATTTCGGTAAAAAGTTTAAAATAGCATTAATATAAATGAGAAATATCTATTGACCTTTTGGGGCTGAATTCAAGAATGATATTTTACGTCATTTATGCTTGAATTAGTAATGTAAAATTACCAACTAGCAATAAAATGAAATTATAAAATTTACTGAGGCTACATTATTAAGTTAAAGAGTTCGTAAGTTCAAATCCACACTACTGGAACACGAGCTTTTTAAGTCTTGTTTTTTTGAGTTCGTTTTAAAACTTATTTTCGGGGGAATAACGTTTACACACATATATATATATATATATATATATATATTGTACTATACAAAACAAATAAATAAATATTAAAAAAGAATGGACATTAAATGACTCAATATCACTTCAAGAGCACTACCACTTACAACATATTTTATAATTTCTTAAAATTAACTTTCGATTATTTAATTTTGACTTAAAGCCGACTGATAAACTAAAAAGTAAAAAATTTCACATACTAAATTCGGTGCTAATAGCAATGATAGATCAGTGACAAAAATGTCCTTACCGAATGAGCGCCCACTCGAACATTTGGGTGCGCTTTTAATTTATACGTAGCTTTGTGAATACAACTTTAGGCAATATATTTAAGGTTGAATTTACATTAATGTTTATTTATTTCTTCTAGAATTACGTCAAAACAATTGGCGACAGGTTTAGAGAACTTTTGCATGGGAATATATATGTTATTATTTATTAGTGATCGAAGGCTAATACACAAGAATAATTAAATATCTGAGTTCAGACTTTTTATTAAAAGTAATTTTGGACCCTTTTGAACAGAATATCACATATAAATCACGCCTCTTTCCCGTAGGGGTAGGCAGAGACCACTTCTTTCCACTTGCTACGATCCTTACATACTTGGTTCGCTTCGTTCACTTTCATTATTCCCTTCATACATGCTCTTCCGTTTAGGGTACTCTTGATCTGGCCTTTTTTCAAGACGTCCCTGATTTGATCTAAAATCATCGGCCTAGGTCTACCCCTTCTAACACTTTCATTCACACTAATATACAGTACTAAATACTAAATAATAAAAATATCACAATCAATCAAAATAAAATAAATAAATAAAAAAATCGAAAACCCGACTGCAAAAAATAAAATTTAAAAGTAATGCACTAAAGAGACCGAAACAACATTGAGAATATTAAACAAAATTAAAATAAAAAGAACCCAAGATTAATGGAAGCATACGTCGCTCGATATTTCCTTTACCACAAATAGCATCAAATACAGTAATACAAGGCTCAATACGGACACCAATGCCGGGTGGGGGTTGCCAGTTATACTATAGTAATTTTGTTTTCTTTATTTAATTATTTATTTTATTTAAGACTTTTTAGTTGTCATAATTATAAAAGTGTAAAACAGGGGTAATTAATTAAAGAACAAACCACTAACACATTGTTTTATGTATTAATATAATACTCCAGAATCTGATTTCTTAAATTTACGCGAACACTATACATTGAATGAAACTACTTTTACGGATTTTATCGCGTCAAGTGCAATATTCCTCTACAAGATGCAGGAGTGTACAAGCTTGATTATGAATGTGGTCTCTCATATATAGGGCAAACAAAACGATCAATAAAAACTCGCGTAAAATAACACATAGCTGACGTGAAGCATCAACGTTTCGGGAAGTCTGCAGTTTGTGATCATATCCTAGACGGCCCCCGCCATTACATTAGATTTGATAAACCACAAATTCTCGCGAAAGAACATCGATTCCTGCCAAGGATGATACGTGAAGCTATTGATATTAAAAAACATCCTAATTTCAATAGAGAGGGAGGCTGGGTACTACCACCTGCTTGGGATCCTGTAATTCATAAAATTAAAACTACACCCAAGCATACCACTGCAAGACTTCAAGACACAGTTAGTTCATTCTGCGTAGATCGGACCAAATTATTAATTAAAATAGCTGAAGGTACTCCGGGTTAACTCTGACATCGGGACGTCTATCACCTCAGTCTCCCGTGACCACGGTTGCTGGAAAGCAACCGAAACGTCGGGAATATAAAATAAGTTAATTAAACGCCATAAAATCCGTAAACGTAGTTTCATTCAACTCTAGAAACTGATAAACATTTATTAAAAAACAACTTCTCAATTAAATTACATTGTGTAACAAAAACCTTTACCTCAGTGTCAACTAGCGACATCTGGTGAGCAGAAAATTACTAGCCCTCATTGTAAATAAATACTGTTTCTAATATAGGTTTTCTTTTTAGAGTCAGAATTTCAGACATATTTGTTGACCACTTTACTGTAGACCAGTGAAAGTCTTAGAAGGCTTCAAATGCCTTACTCAAGATTTCTCACGACGGTTCCATTCAAGTGCTAGTTTTTCATGAATCCGCTATTAGGTAGATTTTGCAGATATTTTTGAGGCTCGTGCGAAAGACCTCGATTTAAAAAATGTGTTGCGACTACAGAAATAAACAAATTCTTATTTCATATTGTGACAAGGTTTTGTCACATTACTTTTACAGTCTTTTTGTTTTTAAAAAAAGCACTTTTTTTCTAAACTAGGAGCCGTCCCAACTTCACCTGGGTAGGATATTATATAGATCTATTATTATGGCGTTACTTAGAATTAAGAAAATCAAAGACCATTAATTGTATTGATTTTTAGTTTTCTGGATAAATCATAGGCTAGATCTTTCCTGGAATTACTCTCTATCTGTTCGATAAGTGTCATCGCAATCGGTTCAGCTATTTTGAAGATTATCCCGGTCAAACGATGACAGGGAGACAGATAAAAATTTTAAAGTTGATTACGACTACGAGTCTGTTTGACCGGGCTATTTTTTATAGAATACAAACAACAAAACAAGACAAACGAGCACACAGTCCACCTGATGGTAAGTAAATGCTGTGGCCCATAGATATCTACATTTATTTTATCTTCGATTAAGAATCAAAATGCCGATGAGTTGTCACCCTTGAGGACTACAATGGAATGGCTCCTTTCGAGTATAAAGCGTCTCCAGTTCTCTACACTTTCCATACGAAACACAGCAGTATTAAGCTGTTATTTTACGCTGGTATTCTGTGAGAGCGTGGTCGTTCCCCGGTCGAGCAAACCCATTCGTGCTACAACTATACTACTAATATAGCTGCAGCATGGCTCTACCTCGTAAAAAAATCTAATCTAATCCTCTTTTAATACAGACATGCAAATAATCCTTTCAACTTTTTTCTTTTCTTGGAGAAATATTTTGTTCAACAGTGGACTTGTGAAGGAAGGATTGTAATGATGATGATGATGATAATATATATATATATATATATATATATATATATATATATATATATATATATATATATATATATATATATATATATATATATATATATATATATATTTGTAGTATATGTCTATATGCAGACTAGCGAACATTTACGATGAACATTTACACTTTCATAAAATACAATATAACTTAATATAAATAACGAATATATGAAGACTATACGAATTTCGATAACGCACAATAAATGCTAAACCAAGCAATACTGCGGTAAGGAAGGGCACAATTTTGTCCCGACGGGGCTAACTTCACTCAGCATCCTTCCCTTCCATTACGACCTATAACCCTTCCCTGCAAATTATTCAAATGATTCACACATCGCATTACTATATATAGCTCGGGGACAGTATTTAAACGAGACATATTCCTTGAGGAAAACCGCCGGTTATCATAATTCCCGACCCCAAATATTCTAGACATGCTTCGTCGACATTTTTATTTAGTTTAAGTGTGGCCTTACGTTAGGCAAAACATTTATTACTTTATAAGTACGTTAGGGTTTTCAATGTTATTTTTTGTGGAATTTAGTGCTAAAGGTAATAATAATAAAAAATAAGAAATTCCGTATGACGAGAACCTCGTGAAAGCAGAAACAGATAAGCGAACAAAATATCTGGATCTAGCTCACGAGGCGACTGACATGTGGGGTGGACTGCCGACCGAGATTATACCTGTAGTCGGTTCTCCGAACAGGTTAATCCCAGTCAGCCTCTCGGGTCTTCTGAGGCGACTGACTCCGTGACGGATCGCTCCAAGCTCAAATGCAAAAGGCGGTGCTCCTTCATACCGCCCGCATCGTCCGCCAGTTTCTTTCACTTTCCCCCTAATCCTCGACCGTTTGTTCTCCCTTGCCGAGGGCTTCCATCTGGTTGGGTTTTTATTTATTTATGTATTTGTTTTATTTTATTGATATTTATGTATGTTTATCATTTTTATTTACAATTATATATTTATACAGCCCAACCAGATGAGTAAACGATACAAGGCTCTTCTTTATCACCACATAATAGTTCATTATAGGGTCCATCATCATTATTATCATCATCATCTCAACCTCTCAATAGTCCACTGCTAAATATAAGATCACAAGAAATGCATGTATCAATACAAAAGCAAGAACTGATTTATTTTATTGTCTTTATAACATTTATTTGCATCATATTAAAATATAAAATATTCATTACCGCAAAAACTAAAACCAAAAACCTCCATTATCATACAGTCCTATTCCCCGTGGTAATGTGCCAAGAACACTGGCTGCGTTTCTTAGTTAAATGGCTATTTTTAGTGTTTGAAAAGGAAAGAAATACCGGCGCTCTTATTACTAAATTCGTAGATAGAAACTTCACCGCACGTATAATATACGGACCTATAGTCTCTTCAAAAAATGGCACAAATATCTTGTAGTCATCTAGTAGATGCTCATATTGCTACATTTTGCTTCATCATTCGTCAAGCGTATGGCATAGGAGAGAAATAAGTTGCCAGCATCTGTCTTTTCGTTCGATTATACTCAAAATGTCTTCATCAAGGCAAGAGTGAATAGGCTTTTATTAAGTCAGTGCAGTTTACCATCTTTGGCTGCATCCCCACTTGCCATCAGGTGGGATAACAGTCAAGTACTGGCTTAGAATAGTAAAAAAATACATTCACTATTTACTAAGTTCAGACACCCCTGTTGTTTTAAAACCAACGTTCAGTTATTTTTTCCTCCGAATGTACCTTGGCAAACCGTCATCAATCATAAAAACACCTTGGAGCAGCCGCTTGAAGCCGACTCGACTGTTAAAATGTTTTTACTTTTAAATTAATGAGCTTAGTGTAAAGTACTAAAAGCAGTCCGTCTCGCGCCATTTAGGAGTACTGAAGTTGTTTGTTGCTTGATTTATTTGTTAAGGAAGCGAAAAACGGACAGGGCTTCTTGGCTGTCCTTTTTTATTGTTGTTACAATTTACATTACGATACGCCATCTTTACAAGTTGAATATTTCATTTTATTTCATAGTTTGTTTTATGTACACACATACTTTGATTGGAAAGTGATAAAAAGAATGCGCGTAAAAAAAATTGATTTAATATATATTTCTATATTTTTGCTTATAACTGTTCTTTTGACCAAAATCATAGCATATGCATATTTCATTTATTTAAGAATTTATGTGCACATATACTTTGATAGGAAGATTTAAAAAAAAACTTATACAAAAAGTGTTTATTTGATGTATCTTCCTATATTTTTGCTTGTGACTGCACTATAGACCAAATTCATAACATAATATATTAGCGTCATTTGGCGAATGAAATGAATATATGTGTAGAGTTAAATTTGAAGTAAAATAACACTCAGTTTTTTGTCTTGTATGTGTGCATGTATTGCATGCCTTAAGCGCAAAGCGCGTAGGTATGTTCTACTAGCGCCTAAAAATCAAAATTCCAACGTTTTGTCGCATAAAATCGTATCTAACAATCATATTGAACATATAAATTATATAAAAAGCACATTATCAGAAAGATAAATGATTGTTGAAATTATTTATATTTTTTTAATCGATTAATTGCTATTTTTGCATAAAAAGCGGTTTTAGTGGCTTATGGCGTAGATTTATCAAGTCCGCATGGAGTGGTAAATACGTTAACTTTTGAAAATACCAATTGTTTAACTCAATCTATTTTTAATCTCTTCATCTATCATGTGGGAAGCCATAGAATGTAAATGGCTGTTGAATTTTCTTTTGTTTAGTTATAATTCATTAATCCGAAAATTTTCGGTGTTACAGCAAGCAGCCTTGTAATAATTTATTTTTATTAAATAGACTTGCCTCTGCCTCACCAGTGGTGCCAAGTAAAGAAATTTTTCGCCTTTTAGGCTATCTTAAAGGGTGTCGAGGCAACCGAAAATTGCGATTGGCGACTGGTCGCAAATTAGACTACTTCGGAAAAAAACAAGGGCGATTTTTGGCTATTTATTCTATAGTTTCTACGTATGTGTGTATGTAAGTATATTTGTGTATAAGTATGTACGTATGTCGCCATGTAGTTTCGGAGTAAGAGCAGCTACTAGTTCAGGGATAGCGAACTAATGGCACGAGTGCTATCGGTGGTACGCGATAAAATACTTTGGGCACGCCACCTATCACAAAGTTCACTATGAGTATATTACCTATTACAAGTATATTACGAACGAACGCGAGTGACGCGAGTGTTCGGGCGAGTTGCGCGGGGCGGCGGTAATCACGAAGTCAAAATTATTTTACGGCATGTCTATGGCCTCATTAAACATTTCTTTATAAAAATGGCACGTTGATACATAAAGGCTTGCCACCCCTGCACTAGTTCATATCATGCCGTGAATGTCGTTAGAAGTGACAGAGGAAAACTGGCACAAGAAATGGTATATAATAGATAAGGTACGTCATAATCAGAATTATTCTGATTATGACGTACCTTAATAGGCTAAAATGGATAAAATAGTGAATGAAACAACAGATCACAGCAGTAGGGTTTATTGCTTTTTTGTTTTTTTTTTAATAATGAGTGCTAATAATTTTCTGCTTACTGGATGTCGCTAGTTGACATTGAAGTAAAGTTTTTTGCTACGTAATGTCATTTCATTATGAAGTTAGCTTTTAGTAAAAGTTTATCAATTTCGAGAGTATTATATTAATACACAAAACAATGCCTCAGTGGTTTGCTCTTTAATTTTTTGCACATTTTTAACTTTTCTTTTTATTTTTCTACTTTTGTGAATATCTTATATTCGGTTTGTTTATTTTTAATCTAATTAATATAAAATATAACTAATAGTACAGAAATAAACATTGCCCTTTACATTTTCCAAACAAATTAACTTTCCTGCTATGAAATCTGTCAAATATTATACCTCACTTTTAAGTGGCGTTTATGAATGTATGTGTGTATGTCGTGGATGAATCTTGACAACAGCGCAACCTACCTATACTAATTATAGAGAATGTAAAACATCCAAGAATCCATTCAAAAACGCAAAAAATCTATCAAGATTGGTCGAGCCATTTTCGAGTTTTCGCGAGACTAAGGCACGATAGTTGATTTTTTAATATCGATTATTTGATTATACATAATACATATACATAAACACTCACGCCTGTCACCCAGAGGGGTAGGCAGAGACTATGGACTTCCATTTGGCACGATCCTGACAGACCTCTCTCGCTTCCTCCACATCCATATACCTACGCATACACGCTCGTCAGTTAAAGGTACTCTTGATTTGGCCCATTTTCAACATATCGCCAATTTGGTCGATAAACTTTCGCCTCTG
This sequence comes from Parnassius glacialis, assembly GCA_033319125.1. Classification (NCBI taxonomy): domain Eukaryota; kingdom Metazoa; phylum Arthropoda; class Insecta; order Lepidoptera; family Papilionidae; genus Parnassius; species Parnassius glacialis. Next base: position 4,011,421 of record JAVANC010000023.1, on the reverse strand, counting down.
GCGATCTATTTGATTATAAGATGAATAATTTCACTTGAATTCCTTTCATGTTACATAATATTGACTGTAAGTACAAAACCGTAGTTCGTTAAATATGTGACCACTTACCAACAGCCTTCTATAACTGAATTTTAACCACATTCGAGTTTCCACTTGCGCCTAACATTTCCGTTACATTCCTGACTTATTGTAACTAACGAAGCTCTATTCAGAATTCGTATAGTGACATTCTGTTCCGGATGTCATCTTTGAGTGGTTACAGCCTCTCATCTTTCATAGATGTAGATATATATAGAAATTCGCAGTAGCACTCGGGAGTCAAGAAGTTGACGATGTCACACCGCCGTGCCTCGGACGGCACCTAAAGCCATTGGTCTTATTTTTGTAATAGTATATAACACACATTACACTTAATTGTCCGGGGATACTATGACCTATAGACATTTTTTATTTATCTATATTCATACAAATAAATAAATTTGAAGTGTCTGTTTGTAATGTCAAAATTACAGCTTTTTACTAAATGCATTTGAAAGTATATACGGTACTAATAACAAAAATACAGTTTTTAAAGGTTTTGTCTGTCTGTCTGTCCGTCTGTCTGCCTGTTTGTTCCGGCTAATCTCCGAAACGGTTGGACCGATTTTGACGGCATTTTCACTGGCAGATAGTTGATGTCACAAAGAGTAACTTAGGCAACTTTTATTTTAAGAAAAAGTTGGGGTTCCGCGCAAAAAAAAAATTAAAAGCCCAAATAAAACGCGGGTACAGGCGCGGGGATCAGCTAGTATATCATATATCATCATCATCATCATCATTACAGCCCTTCACAAGTCCACTGCTGAACATAGGCCTCCCCCAAGGAATGCCACAAAGCACGGTCCTGAGCCACCTGCATCCATCGACTTCTTGCATGTCTTACTTGGTCGTCACTGCATCTCGTGGGGGGGGGGGGGGGGGGTCGCCCTACACTTCGCCTACCGGTACGAGGCTGCCACTATAAATATCTATCATATATAATAGATATTTATCCTCGGTTAAAAATCAAAATACAAATGTGTTTTGCGCCTGATATCTTTCCGTGCGTACTGGATTACCGTTCCATCGGCATATGAGAGTTTGCTCATACACTCTCCGTTGAGAGGATATCATTATTATTAGATGTAGATAATGTGGACTTGGCAATATGGCCGCCACTCTTAACCACAGCTTCGAGTCCCTCACCAAAAATGTGGTAATTATAAGCAACATCATTGTGACACCAGGGCGGTACAGAAGCAACGGTTATTTTGGCGCTTGATGCTAAAACGCATCATCGGAAATAAAGCACTAGTAACACTTTTTTATAGAATTTGAGCAGCGTGATAAAATGGTCGATGGTATTGCATTCATTATTGCTATATCGCAGTTATCAGGTAGAGCATTAAAAAGGGTGCACACGAGCACACAGTCTGCCTGATTGTGAGTTGATACTGTATTTTTTATATAAAACAAGGGCACATCCATTTCAAATCAAATCACCACTCAGGGGTGACAACGCATTTGAATTTTAACATCATTATTTTAAATCGAGGATAGATGTAGATGTCTTTGGGTCATTGCATCCACTTACTTAGGTAAGCTGTAAACTCGTTTTTTTTATAAGATAAGGGTGACAAACGAGCACACAGTGCACCTGATGGTAAGTGGTTGCTGTGGCCATTAGACATCTACATCTACCTTCGTTTGTGAATTAAAATGCAGATGCGTTGTCAGCCGTGAGGACTAAGATAGAATGCCTCTTATCCAGTAAAACGGGTCTCCGGTTCCTACACTCACCATACAAAACACAGCACCATTAAGCTGCTATTTTACACTGGTACTCTGTGAGAGCGTGGTCGTTCCAAGGTCGAGCCAACCCATTTATGCTACAACTATACTATTAATATAGCTGCAGCAAGGCTCTACCACGTCAATGTAGTGTAAAATGTAATACGTTGTCATGTGGCGAACACCCATTACTATAATATAATTATTGTATTCAAAAGACCTAATATGTGAGGACACTAAGTTACAAAGTTAATTACATAGTTATTAGCTTTTTGTTTGTACGTTAAACAATAGACAAATAACGCGTGTAAATGACGTGAAAAAAGGAGCGAGAAAGTAGAAAAAGGCTACAAACAAAGGAATAAACGAGGAAATGAAATGGGTGTTTACTTTTAACTAGCTTTTACCCGCGACTACGTCCACGTAGAACTTAACCAAAAAAAGAACTGCAGATTTTTTTTAAGACTTTACCCACATACTAGGATTTTTTCCTGTATCGTAGAGGCAGTTTGCAAAGAAAAGTTTACACAAGGACAAACATCCAGACCCGGAGCATATATTTATAGGCCATACAAATTCTTATTCCGTGCGGGATTCGAAACCGGGGCCCCCAGCGCTGCAACTCATTGCTAAGCCACTGCGCCACTATAATCTAATAGTTATAGAAATATAATCGTTTTAATTCAATATGTATAAATTATAAATAACACTTACTAGGATCCTGAGAAAAACTACCAAGAAACCGCGGCATATTATCTACAATTATAGTGAGTGTTATTTGGGCAAGTATTACAACTATCTAAAAATCCACTTCAAGGTCAGTTTTTAGGTACTATCTTTAAATTTTGTGTGGTATATTTTGTCTAAACTTAGTCCGAGTAACTCGCCGTTCTTTTGGACTCTGTCTAGGCGTAATAATAAAATAAAAAATAAAAATTATTTATTTCGGACAACAAAATCCATAGAACTTATTAGTAAAGAAAAACTTACATCTATGTTAGTAATATAATTTATACTCAATACTTTATTATTAAGCAGGACATAGTCCTGGCGATCATTTGTTTAATCAGTGGACAGTCCCCACTGGCGGCAATCTCACACAGCACACGGTGGCCGCTGCCGCGCACTCTGTTTAGCAACGATGCGGTCTTTTTTCTGATTATTGCATCAAAGCTATCCACACCCGCCAGTGCAAACATCGCAGACGCGCTACAGTAGCGCGGCAGCCGCAACAGCGCCCTAAATTCATTATTGTATTGAGTACGTAGGGCACTATAGGCCATTTTGGTGTAGTTGGTCCATAGGCTGCAAGAATAAAATGACGCACAATATGCTTTGAAAAGCGTGATCTTGACAGCGTCAGTGCAGCGACCAAATCTATGCACCAACATATTCGCCCTGTCCGACAGTGTCCTACGTTCTCTTTCAATGTCTTCATCGTCTTTAAGACTGTCAGTCAAAATATGTCCAAGATATTTAAAACTATAGACCCTTTCTAGTGGTTCGTTATAGAGCTTTATAGGGGGTACAACACTAGGACATTTACTGCCAGCCTTAAAAACCATGAACTGTGACTTTTTGGTATTGTATAGTAAACCATGTGAGACAGCAAACTTTTCGCAAACACCGAGTAAAGCTCTCAGCGCACTAACTGAGGGTGCCAGCAGAACCATATCGTCCGCATAGCTGTTATTGTTCACACAGACCTTGCCGATATGGCATCCGACACGCATGCTGCTGAGCTCTCTAATCAGTGCGTCCATAAACAGGTTGAAGAGCCTCGGCGATGTCAGCCCCCCTTGCCTCACCACGCACTCCATCCTGTATGGCTCGGAATATTCATTTGCCCATCTCACATGGTTCACCTGATTACTATACCAATATTTAAGCAAATCGGTGTAGCCGTCAGGTAAACCTACGCCTTCTAAGTTACGCCACATGAGGTCGTACGAGACAAGATCGAAAGCTTTACTCAGATCTAGGAAACAGGCGTACACCGGTGTGCACCTGTCCGTGTAATATTTGACAGTATGCTTTAAACTCATTATTGCTGTTTCTGTCGATAGACCACGCGTAAAACCGTGCTGGCCATCATGTAGCGTACAGTGGTTTTCTAGAATAGAGTTAAGCACACTGTCAAATATCTTGGCTATTGTCGTTGCCAATGATATTGGTCTGTAGTTCGATCTGTCTGATACGTCACCAGTACGGTTTTTTACAATGGGGACAACTGAAGTTCTCATTAAGTCGGCAGGCAAGTACGAATGCGAAACACAAACATTAAATAATAGTGCCAAAACTCTAGGTAAATGCACACCTGCATATTTAAAGTGCTCAAGTAATATGTGATATGGGAAATTATTTTTAAATAAAGATTGAATAACTGTTTTCGTTTCCATTAAGCCCGCTTTTCACTATGGGATATAATGTAATATATATTATATCCCGATATATAAATTAATATCGCTCACCGTACTTTTTAATAGAACCGTTTACACTGAGATGTAATATATACTACTTTTCGATTGACCAAGTGATATTTTTATATTATATTTCGCCCCCTGTACCCCGCATACCGACCCGCACCGCAGCAGAACGGTGTGCGGGGTACAGGGGGTACTCCAATGACGAACGCACACTGGCTAAAAGATATATCTCATAGTGTGAAAGCCTATCGCGCGATATACTTTATATCTCGGGATATAATATATATCATATCCCATAGCGAAAAGCGAGCTTTAAAGTCTATCAAAAGTCTACAGCTCGATATAGGCCTCCCCTATGGTATACATCATATATTTAAATTATTTTTTTTATTTTCATAGGAGAGGGGGCAAACGAGCATGCGGCTCACCTGATGGTAAGTGACTACCGCCGCCCATGAACAACCGCAACACCAGGGGAATTGCAGATGCGTTGCCGGCCTTTTAAAAAGGGGTAGAATCTTTTCTTGAAGGTCCCTAAGTTGTATCGGTGTAGAAAAATCGCTAGTGGTAATCGATTCCACAAGGAAGTTGTGCGAGGAAGAAAACTTCTTCTAAATCGCATAGTGGTGGATCACCAATCATCCAGGTGGTATGGATGGTATCGCAAGTTTTGTCCCGATGGGCAATGGTGAAATTGAGCGGCTGTAATTAGTCCGAACAATTTCTCTGAGCACTCCCCGTGATCAGAAAGAACTCGGTCGTCGACGATTCGAACCGCTCTGCGCAGGATGCGGTCAAGTGGAAGGAGCTGGCCATAGATAATATACTATATAGGGTATAGATGAGCCACTCTGACAAATTATTAGGTGTCGAAAAGAGGGAAGTCTCTTGAGCGCTCTTATAGATGGCGTTGGGATTATAAATTACTGAAAATTACACTAGAGGGCGCTATTAACTAGATTCAGTCTTATTTCGTACATATTTCAATAAAATGAAAAGGAAATGTAAGTAATTTTAATTCCCGACTAATTTGTATCAAACAAGTCTTTATTTAGTTTGTTTTTGATGAGCATGGTTTGAATTATTCGTTTATTCTTAGAGAATTATTCTATATATATACCGCTGTATTTTAAAACTTCGATAGCATGATTTAGGCTTCAGTATAAATAATAAATACCAGCAGTTGCGCCATCTTGTAATAAAATGTGTAAAAATATTGGGGAAAATAGTACTTTAGCTGACTATGAGATGGCGCTAGTATCAACGTAAAAGCAAGCTGCTGAGGACTTTCATACCCCTGAAGCTGGCACTGGGGTGCCCCGGCCCAGACATGAGTAAAGGTTCAAGCGATGTGCCGGCATGAAATACTGTCTCGCTCTGCTGAGCTGAGTTGAAATGACGCCGACTTAGCAAGTGCCGCATTTTGTCAAAGGCACCGCAGCAACTTTAAATGTTGCCGGTTGCGGCGTACACCCGATTTTCGAGGGGAATTTGGCACTCTAAAATGGAATAGAGGCTTTGTTAATATATTGCTCGACTACAGTACCACCTATCGGATCCTGGAATAGGCATGAATCATACAGTTTATCAGCTTGACAAAACAAATATATTGCGTAAATATGACTTCAATCGGTCAAGCCGTTTAAAAGTTGCACGATTACTAAAAGACGATCCATATATAGAAATAAAATTTAAGTGTCTATCTGTCAATCGAAATAACTGCTATCTATTAAGCTCAGGCAGTTCACCCATTCATTCATACATTATATCCTATTAAACTCCACTGCTGAACTTATGCCACCCCCGTAGATTGTCTCTTGGCAGGCGGGTTACTAGTCGCAGATTTTTTATTATTATTTATTATTTGTATAGATATTTATTTAAACTTAGATATAGGTACATAGCTTCACAAAATTTAAATATTTAATTATATACAATATATATATATATATATAGTTTTAACTATAATAAAAAAAACAATTAAACATCTTTATTTATTTGTATAGATATAGAAATTAGTAAAGCAACTGCTACGAAAATAAAAAGACATAGGAAGTCTCCTGAAATAAGAATAAACAACCTCAATCAAAATCTCCCACGCTAATTTGTTCAGCTTAAATCTTGACAACATAAAATTTTCATTAAAAGACACCGCCTAACAGTCACCCTAACTGTCGGATTTAATTTTGTTTTAAACAAACGAATTTTGTCCAAACGATTATGACAATACAGGCTATAATCGCGCGAACAATAACATAAGGTGAATAAATTGTCCTAGATTGTTGTACATTTGATCCGTAAAAGCGGTTCGCTTGACATAGAATTTCAATTAATTATACAAACCATTAATCTGTATTTATAGCATTATTAACAACTTTATGGTGTCAAAACCCCTTGCTCCGTAAGTTATACGCAGTCACCTAAATAGTTCAAGTTACAATGTCGCTTTAGTTATAAACTTTTTTGGTCATAAATCCATAGTTTAAAATGTTTCAGACTGCTTATATCAATTTGGATAAATACTTTCGTTGAATGTATGTATAAAAAACGAATGACACAAAGTTATTTGGAAAGTTCAAACCACTACAAACTAACATATTTTTCTACCGACTTCAAACAGGAGGAATAATTCAATTCGACTGTATGTTTTTTTTTCTATGTGTGTTACCTCATAACTTTTTTCTGGGTGAACCGATTTCGATAATTCTTTTTTTATTTGAAAGCTGATGCTTCACATGTGTCCCATATAGATATATAAAATCAAGGTCTGAGCATTGTTTTTGAGTTATTCTTAATAATTTATATTGAAGTCGGTTGTACAAAACTGCAATGACAGCAAATTACAGACTTTCTACTTCTCGTGCTTTATTATAATTTATGACCAAAAAAGAAGATGGAATTAAAGCGGAACTTCTGAAAGCGGGTGTAAAACTAGTACTCGAAAATCCTTCAGAAGCTCCTTAATTCCGTCCTTTTCAGACTTCTGATCCAGACTAATCTACGTAATAACTAAACCGATTGCAATACCTATAGTTAGAGAGCAATACCATTCCGTATTCCGCCAGGATATACAGACAGACCGATTAACAGACAATTTTTTTAAAATGGTTATTTATTTTAATTGAAGAAAAATAGTACCTTACCTTCTGTACTTAATAGAAGCCAGTGATTTCAAAAATACAGGCAGACACTTAAATTTTATTTATGAGTATAGAATATATATTTGTACCATTTGCTGTAGGTTAGATATTTTTAAGTGGTAGAGCTATGCTGCAACTATATTAGTAGTAGGTATAGTTGTAGCACGAATGAGTCAGCTCGACCGGAAAAGGACCACGCTCTCACAGAATACCAGCGTAAAATAGCAGGTTAACACTGCTGTGTTTTGAATGGTGAGTGTAGAGAACCGGAGACCCTTTTTTACTGGAAACGAGGCATTACATCTTAGTCCTAATGGATGACAACGCATCTGTATTTTGATTCGTAATCAAGAATAGATAGAGATGTCTATGGCCCACAGCAACCACTTACGATCAAAAGGACTGTGAGCTCGTTTTTCACCCTTATCCTTTAAAAAAGGTTGTAGACCATAGGTTACTTAATAATATAATTATAATGTCCTCCAGACCGAATTTCGGCTTGGCGGCCAGTCTCAACGGAGACTAGCCATCTGCGCAGGACAGGATTATAGTGCCTAAGTGTATGCGCAAGCACAGGTGCACTCTCTATTCCCTCACTCTCATAGTCCGATGGGACGGTAAACCGACACGACCGGAGAGAGATCAGGCGCAGGACCAACGGCTTTACGTGCTTTCCGAGGCACGGGGGTGAAACACCGCCAACTTCCTGACTTCGGGCAGATACTGAGAATGTCTTGATGGAAAAACTCAATAACTAATTTTTTGTCCCGACCCGGGATTCGAACCCGGGACCTCATGATCAGCAGTCGCACTACTACAACCACCAACGAGGCAGTCATATATAAGTCAGAATATAATTATATTAATGTGTCGTAGAGCATATGCGTAGCAAGATTCTAAAAGAACTGTATCGGTTAGTGACCTTAGCCGCTTTTTACGTGCAGTGAGCATACTCAACATCATACTGCAAGGAATATTATATGATGATTATAGGGATTAAGGTCGAACATTTGAGAATTTGTTGCGTGAATAAATTAACACAATTTTAAAAACTCAAATATTATGAAAGGCGGTAAAAATATTTAGCGTACTTAGAACGCACCATTGATAATGAGCTAGTTGGGATGAAAGACTTTTTTATAGCATAAGGGTGACAAATGAGCACACAGTCCACCTGATGGTAAGTGGTTGCTGCGGCCCATAGACATCTACATCTATTCTCTTTTACAAATCAAAATGCAGATGCGTTGTCACCCGTGAGGACTAAGATGGAATGCCTCATTTCCAGTAAAAAGGGTCTCTGGTTCTCTACACTCACCGTACGAAACAGCGGCTTTAAGCTATTATTTTACGCTGGTATTCTGTGAGAGTATCTTCCATCCCCGGTCGAGACGAACCATTCGTACTACAACTAATATAGCTTCTTATATCTGCATCATGGCTTCATTACGTCAATATTGTCAAATCCTTAAAATATAGTTATGCTTACTGCGTAGTTGCCATAGCATTTCCTCAGCAAGCAATTCCCAGCAATTAGCAATTTCCTAGGCTTTAAAAAGAATACTAATCGAATTTCCCTCTGATATCATTATTTATTGCCGTTTAGTGAAGGTGGTGGATGAGCCACTCCCCCGTATCATCTTGTTTTTTTTTAAACCTTACCCCCACACTATGATTTTCTCATGTGTCGTGGAGGTAGTCTACATATATAAATTTCATAGGGATAAACATCCAGACCCGGAACAATTATTTATAGGCCATACAAATACTTTACCTTACTGGATTCAAACCCTTCGCGCCGCAACTCATTGCTAAGTCACTGTGCCACAGAGCCGTCAATCATAAGGTAGGTGTCGTAGGAATATCCTCAGAAACAAGATATTCAGAAGGCATATGTTCAGCAGTGGACTTTTGAATTAATTGTCGTTTTTTTATAGGATAAGGGTGACAAGCGAGCACGCAGTCTACCTGGTGGTAGGTGGTTACTGTGGCCCATGGTTTGTCAATTGCGAAAATTCAGATACGTTGTCAGCCTTGTGGATTAAGATAGAATGCCTCTTTTCTAGTAAAATAGGTATCCGTGTCTCTACACTCACCATACGAAACATAGCAGCATTAAACTGCTATTTTATGCTGGTATTCCGTGAGGGCGTGATCCTTCCCCGGTCCAGCCGACCCATACATGCTACAACTATACTACGAGTATTAATATAGTTGCAGCATGGCTCTACCAAGTTGTTAACGGATAAAATTAATTTTACACAAATAAATAAGCACGTTTCGTTTTACGAATAAAAAAAATATCATTTTTAAAAAAAACATCAATTAATTTTATGCTTGTGAATAATCGATATTTCTCGTTGTCATAAATATTATGATCCCTTGACACAGCGTCATCTTTACACGAAAAGCAAGTATATCAGTCTATGGTAATACTGTAATCAAACGCTAATCTCTGGAGACGTGCGTGGAAATTTGATATTTTAATCGATTGAACGTCGCTACCGGTTCATTGTATCGAAAATGACTTTACGACAAAATGTTTAAGCGTGATATGGGAATTGGAATGAATAATCAAAGGTCTATCAGTTTATTCAGATATTGTTTAGTGTATAAGTCGAGTAAATATGTAATGAGGGTAGAATTAAATGAAACGCGTCTTGCGTTTTGTTTAGTATTAATAAAAAAATTATATAGAATAGAATTGAATCATTCTATTCGAATATAGAATAGAATATAATATAGAATAGAATCATTCTATTTGATATAGATTACAATAATAGTTATTGAAAGTAATTTTTTAATTTTACCACTGGTTCGATAAAAACCTCTGTCCTGGGAAGAACCAGCAAAATCCCAGCGGGATTTCTATTATAAATGTATTATAATATATTCAAACTGTACTGGTTTTTGATAACTTCTAATATTACCAAAGTAAAGTAAGTAATGATACGTATAATATGTACTTGCCACTATATACGTCCCACTCCTGGCCACAGGATTCCTCTCAATGCTGAGTGGATTTTAGGGCAAACTAATGTCCACCGCGCTGCCCATGGAAATTTATACGTCTTTGAAATATTGTTTTCATTTCTCAGACATGCTAATTTCCACATTTCCTTCACCGCAGACCACGTAATAAATCACCTCTCAAACTTTTTAACTAACAATTTCATTGGTGCCGACAAGAACGGAAACCAGGTTACTCACTTATTGTGAAATTTACAACGAACACTCAATTTAGCCAGCTTAGACTAACTCAAAGGTCCTTACCTAAACCACAATTATTTGGTAGTCTAGTTTCTCATAAAACTGTATTTTTTTATATAGAATAAGGGTGACAAACAAACACGCAGTCCACCGGATGATAAGTGGTTGCTGTGGCCTATAGACAGCTACATCTATCTTCGTTTGCGAATTAAAATGCCGATGCGTTGCCAGCCGTGAGGACTAAGATAGAATTACCTCTTTTCCAGTAAAAAGGGTCTCCGGTTCGCTACACTCACCATACAAAACATAGCAGCATTAAGCTGCTATTTTACGCTGGTATTCTGTGAGAGCGTGGTCCTTCCCTGGCCGAGCTGACCCATTCGGGTTACAAATATACTATTAATAAAGCTGCAGCAAGGCTCTACCACGTATAAATATATTACTGTTAATATATTTATCATTTTCAATTAATTACAGCTTATCAAATGTCTATATATATATATATATATATATATATATAGTCGCTCGGAGTTGCGCAGTCGAATCTGTTGATGAAAAAAAAAAAAACAGCACTACATACTACTTCTATTTATTGCTGAACTTTTTTTTTCTATAGTGTGCAGATTTTAGGGACACGTGTAAGATATGCACAATCAGTGACAATTGATTGAGTGCTGTCCATCCATCCGTTCATTAAATACGGCCTATAAAAGTTCACTGCTTAGCATAGGCCTCACCCATAGATTGCTTCATTAGGGGTATTTTGTCTTAGTTTCCACGGCAGGTTGGCGAGTTGCTTTTGCTGGCACTATAGATTTTTTTACATTTCGTATCGTTCGTAAGTTTGATTTACGAGATATTCAATTAAAATTATTTTGACGCATGCATCATTTATGTTTCGCCAAAGACACGATCGTCCATCTCCATCGTACTCGAACTACATGCAAGCATTTGTTTCGCTCTGTTTCGCCAATCACTGAATACTGATTGGTAATTAGTTACAGTCGCTCGGTTGACGTAAGCTTTAAACGTGCTCTTTATGTAAAAGATTTAAACGCCTGCATTTTCGATATCTCTTTATGGTTTTTATTACCGACACGTTGAACATATTATTTTTTAGATGATATAATAATGTTTGGGTCTTTGAAAATGTTTGCCTGATTACATTAGAAAAGCACTCAATGAGTATTTAAAAATTTGGTACGTGCGTATTAAAAACAACACTTCTTACATGAATCGTTCATGTCATATACGAGTATATTGCTAAACAAATGTATTTGTTCACAGTTATTTGTATCTACTAATTTTAAGTATATAAATATATATATACTTGTATATATGTATATGTATTTATGTATATATTTGTATATCTTGTGTTTATAGTTTTTCATTTTATCTTTTGTTCTATATTGCTACACCAACATCAAATTCTCACCAGTCCATGGGTTGACTAGTAGAGAATGCCTCAAGGCATTAAGTTTTGTATTCTTTTGTTTTAATAAATTAATAAATGTTCATTTGCCTAAGTGCCGTCATCTTAAGTGTCTTTATCATTTGGGGAAAATCCGTCCAAACACTGCAAGTCCAAATTTCACTGGCTGTTGCCAGAGAATTCCATTGCGAGGTTTTTCGACTTTGTGCTATCTAACCCGCTCACCCAGCGCGATAAGAGTATAGGCAAATCTTCAGAACAACCGCATGTGTGTGGGGTAACAGAGCCGTTTATAATGATATTAAAATTTAATTTTAATTGCAGAAAACACAATTATTATACAAAAAAAAACACGCGTTAGTGTCGTGGAACACTCGGTTAGAACGAAGTTTCTTTTGTAGTGTATTATTATTGATAAACGTATTATATTATTAATTAACAAATACAAATAAATGAATTAGTAGCATCTATTAAAATTAAGCGTCATTTAAAATAAAATAATACTTCTTTTATGGCTTAAAAAAAGTGCGAGGAAGATGGATTTTATTCCATCTCGCTCGCACTATAGAAACGGGGTTGTGACGGAAAATCTTACACTTTTTGTCGCCTAGCCCCCATCCGTCAAATTCGTACTATGCGATAAGGAACTTTGCTCCAATAATTTTGTTTAACGATAACTGTACAAAAAATCTAACGAAAGAACCATGCCCACTTTTCATACATTTAAAAACCTGAGTCTAAAATTTTATTTATAGTTATAAGGTACAGTAGAAAAACTTCCTGTAGATTTAGATAATAATATCATGTAGTCCTTTTTACGATTTAAACGCTACGAAGCCCAAAAATATTTATGTTACTCTTTAGATTAAGATTTGCCGTAACCAAATACTTAATTTTTCTATCTCTTATTAATGTCCTATCACCACTTCCTCTGAGATTATACTGAGAAAATCTTGTGTATCCCTACATATTTCTATTCTATATGATCCATGAAAAACACACAAAATGGCAAAATACACAACGAGACGCAAACACAACAAGTGATTATATTCTCTTTGGCAACATCGAAGGACTGCGCCGATGCCAATTGTAGAACTGACAAATGTAAAAAAATTCCGTTTCAGTTGTGTGCACTCAATGACATACTGCATGATTAATTTATTTATTTATTATATTATTTTAATTAATCTGTACCATACAAAGAGTAATAATACACACACACATATATATATATATATATATATATATATATATATATATATATATATATATTTAACAGTGGTAGAGCCACGCGGCAGCTGTTACTGTCGCACGGATGGGCCGGCTCGAACCGGGGTGGTACCACGACCTCACAGAATACCAGCATGAAGTAGAGGTTTACCTCTGCATTTCGCTTGGTGAGTGCAGGTGGCCGGAGGCCCTTTTTACTGGAAATGAGGCATTCCATCTTAGTCCTCACGGGTGACAACGCATCTGCATTTTGATTTGTAAGAGATGATAGATGTAGATGTCTATGGGCCGCAGCAACCACTTACCATCAGGTGGACTGTGTGCTCGTTTGTCACCCTTATCCTATAAATAAATAAATATATATGTGTGTGTATAAAAATAATATTTATAATACTTACTGGTTAAATAAAAATAATGTTTAAAACTTAGAAACAGATTTCAATTAAGTCAAGTACCTAGCAGTATGTGAAATGGAACGTCCAAGAGAAAGGGTAGTTAAGGTGCGTTCAAAATATGGTGGTAATAAGTTTGACACTTGACGTAGAATTAGCATAAATAAATATTAAAAATATTTTTCTCCTGCGTTTCTTTTAACATTGTCAAACACGTATTTAATTTAGAATTCAGTTAGCTGAATTTTAAGATTAATTTCATTTCTATACATAGTCAGGTGAAAAATGGGCATCCTTCATTGCGAATTTAACCAAAGATGTATGCCATCAAAAACATAACTTGTAAAAAAACCCAATTCTTCTACCGTAAAAAGATGTAAGATCCATGTAATACCAAGTCGGTTAATTTATTCAGTCCATTCTTAAGGGTCCTTCTGTCTTAAGTTATTACGTAATTATCTATTAATCTATCTGATTCATTCACTGCAAAGGTAACTTTGTAATCCTATATATTTGTATGGGATTACAAAGTTATTTAGGCAGTTAGTGTATCTCAAAAGCTGGACCGAAATTGCAAAGTATTTTAATTTTTACTTCATTTATATATTAAACAATAATTGTGCTCCAACTTTGAAGCTTCTATGTCTGCTAGAAGTGCCTTAGAGTTTTGATGATCTGTCAGTCAGTGAGTGACAAAATTAAGAAACTTTGACTAGTTATAATTCTTAAACGACTGGTTCAAATTTAATGAAATTTGAAATATACTGAGATTATACAATTCCTACTTAGTTACTCAAATTCAGGCTTCTAATTTTATCCACAACGAAGTTATAGGGTTTCGAAAATGGCCTGAACTGCTTCGAGAAAAAGATGGTACGGCCGTGCCGCTTTTTTGCTTGACTTGGCGGGTGCACTGCCATGCCCCCAGATCTATTTTTGTACTGGCCTCGAATATAAATAAATACATTTAAAAGTTTTATAGGTTATTCTTGAACTCCTTAGAACGACGACCCTTTTTCTTCAAAATAAAAAAAAATAAAGTAAACTGAAATTACCCCATCATCTAGGGTTAAAAATACTTAGCACGTTTCCCACCGACAATAAATCACGTAGTGCGGTCCCGCTCGATGATTTGTGGCCGAGTCCCGAGTTTAACACTAAACTGCTTTCTAACGTCAGTTCTATAATTTATTAGATTTTTGTGATATTATTGCGTTTTTAGGAATTGTGATGTATCATGACATCAAATAAATGATATTAAATTTAAAATGAAACTATTGATACGGTCTGACTTTGCACGAGTAAGATTAGCTAGTGTGTCTTTATATTTTTGAGACAAAAATAAGAGTTTAAATCTCGCACGGAACAGATTTTTATATATACATATAAAAACTCTCACAACTGTCATCCAGAGCGGTAAGTAAAGACTAAAGTCTTCCATTTGACATGGTCCTGACATACCTTTCTAACTTCTTTCACATCTATAATATATCTATCATACAAGGACATGCTCGTCAGTTATTGGTACTCTTAATTTGGCCTATCTTCAATATATAATTTGGTCTCTAAACTTCCTACTAGAGTGCCAGTTCCCAATTCTGCTAATAAGAAAGTGATTTATTATTTCTTGCATGTCCTAAAAACAGTTGTTTAGGGTTTAAATGCTGGTACATGGGCCATGTATGGGAGTTTATGTTTGTAAAATGCCTCTAGAATACAGAAAAATTTGGTAGTGTGAGATTAAACACGTTATAAATAGAAAAATATATTGGAGGACACATTTAAAAACATAATTTTACTTTTATTTCACATTAAACAACAAATCAATTGATCATTTCCGACGATGTCAAATGTTTTCACGCCGATTGAATTCAATTGCATAAACATATTTAATACATAGTAGAGCCTTGCTGCAGCTATATTAATAGTATAGTTGTAACACGAATGGGTCGGCTCGACTGGGGAAGGACCACGCTCTCACAGAATACGAGCGTAAAAAAGCAGCTTAATACTGCTGTGTTTCGTATGGTGAGTGTAGAGAACCGGAGACCCTTTTTACTGGAAACGAGGCATTCTATCTTCGTCCTTACGGTGACAACGCACCTGTATTTTAATTCGCAAACGAAGATAGATGTAGATGTCTATAGGCCACAGCAACCACTTAACATTAGGTGAACCGTGTGCTCGTTTGTCACCTTTATTCTATAAAAAAAAGTCAACACTAATTAACGAACAATATAAAATTTAACCGTGGATTTGTCAATATGCCGCGAGGGTGTAACACCATCGGGATTTGATCTGTACAAGTTGGTATGTGAAGGCAAATTATCTGAGGACTGATATGGAATGTTTGATCCGAATAAAACTCTTTGGTTCTTGTCACCCACCGTGTAAAACCCAACAGCACTACAGTGTTTATAACATGACTGGTATTCTTTCCTGTCCCGGTTGAGCCAACCAATTTGAGCTTGCATATTTTGGTCAGCTCACAGTTTACTACAATTTAAAATAACACAAAAGATATTTACAAGAGTTGCTGGACAAAAAATTCTTCTATTAAACTTATTGTTCGACAAAACTCGATCTTTATATTTGTTTGATGTGTAGCTAAATTATTAAATAATCGCGAGTAAGTAAACAAGTGCAAGTTTGTAGTCCTCTAAGTGCGTGACGGCGTGGTCGGAGTACTTGAAAATTAATTAGATACTGTGGTTCATAGAAATCTACATTTATCCTCGATTGACCTCAAACGCAGATGAGTTATCACTCCTGAAATCTGAGATGGAGTGCTTCGTTTCCAATAAAGACGGTCTCCGGTTTTCTACACTCACCATACGAACAGCAGCCACTCACCATACGAACAGCAGCATTAAGCTGCTATTTTACGCTGGTATTTTGGGGAGCGTGTGGTCCTACTCCAGTTGAGACGACACATGCTACAACCAAATATGAAAGAGACAGGTTTAAAGATAATTAATATTTAATTTACGTAAGCGATAGTCAAAGATTATAAGTAAGGATGTATATATCCAACAAACATCTTGTAAAAAAGAAAACTGTAGAAAAAAGTTTGACTACGAAAGAACTACAACAAGGCCGTTATTGATTTATATTAATGTGCGAACTATCAACATATTTCCAGTAATATTTATGTGTAAAGTTGCTAATGTGCTAAAACTTCTTCTAATTCGATTAATGCGTCAAAAATTATGGGATATCATTAACATATTTACTTTAAAGAGAAAAAGAAATATTATAAAACGATGTATTTTTAGTCCCAATGTCCTCGAGGCTTGTTCAGGTAGAATACGCAGGTGTAAAAACGGAGTGGAGATGTTGCATCTCTTTCTATTTTTTATCAAGTCAGGTTGGTGCGGGACACGTCCCACGCATGGTAGGCCGCCGTTTACCTGAAGCCGATTTTTAAATAGAGATGGCAGAGAGGTAAGCAAAAGCACATCATCATCATCATTACAGCCCTTCACTTGTCCACTGCTGAACAAAGGCCTCCCCCAAGAATGCCACAAAGCACGGTCCTGAGATACCTGCATCCACATGGATGCAAGCAAAAGCACGGGTGATCAAAATTAGTGCCATAAGGACATTTTTTAAACGATTCTAGAATACGTGCGGTATAAATCATGAGTAACAATTCCAAGTGATAACATGTATGACATCATCATTCAGATTAACTGGCTGCTTAGATAGGTCCTTCAGGGCAGATATGTTAGTATACTCTGCGCTTTTTACACAATTCTAAGCGATCCTTGTACTCCTGAGTACTTGAAATCTAAATTTCTGTACCTAGAAGACTCTCATAATTATTTTCTCCGTTTTTTCGGATAATCTGAAAAGTTGCTAACGCCTTTATACGGTACTGGTTATATGTCCCACCCTTTGGTCTTACGACTATAAAACCCTGGAACGAAATACTTCTTGACATTTAAAAAGCTATCAACAAGTTTTTTTTTTTCAAAACAAAAGTACGTGAACACTATAGAAAAGCATTTGCAAGATTAAGTTAACGCTTTTTCCTAAAGAATGATTGGATCGTCACATATTTTCCTATTTATCATGACAGGTAGATTTATGTATCTTTGTACGTCTGTACAAATTTATTTATATTATATGCATTGTTTCTCATTATTAGTTTATTTTTGCTGCACTACCTCCTATAAGTCTAACTCTGCTTAGCCTAATGGTTGACTGGGAGAGAATGCCTTAAGGCATTAAGTCGGACATATGTGTGATTTTATTTTTTGTGCATATGAGTTTAAATAAACTGTTTTTACGGATTTTATCGCGTTTATTTTATTATTTTTATTCCCGACGTTTCGAGTGCTTCGAGTCACGGGGGGGACCGTAAAAAACAGTTTTATTCAATGTGTAGTGTTCGCGTAAATATAAGAAATCATTAAGTTTAAATAAATTAATAAACGTTTTTGTAATTAACTACACTTTGAATAAATATACCGTCGCTAGAGATAAGTAAAAACTATTTAAATTTTACTAGTAGTGCACCAGTATCTTCAGTTTGACGTCAACAAACATGAGCAGCTTCATGTTTGGTTTTTGTTGGTGAAGCTGCTACCTTTTACGAAAAATTTTCGCATGTGTGTTTTGAATGTGGACACTTACAACGGGTTTACGCATTACGGTTTACCGAAATGTTTTTGTTTTACGATTTCCAGTGGCGTATGCAAACATATGGGTGTTTCTCACCATACGGTCAAACCTTAAGAGCTAAGAAAACTTTTGTATGCATATAATAAAACTGTAGAAAAATTGTGTGTTCATGATTCACGCAAAAACTCCTGCACGAATTTCCATGAAAGTTTTTATGTTACGGTAGAGTTAAAAAGAGTTATTTTTTCTTTTTTTTTAGTTTATTTTCTATCGTATCTAGCGAATTAGCTATACATAAATTAAATCTATAGATAAGTGTGTGTTTGTGAAAATAAACACATCGCGCCAACAACTATAAAGGCCAGAATAACATTTGCCGGGCCAACTAGTATTTAATATTACTGCCGTATGACACTGAAAACTGACAGACTTAACAGACAGAAAGACGCGCGTTCAAAAGAGAAACAGTCTTAGTGGTTTTAGTATCTAGACCTAAGAAATTCACAGAATTCAGTTTTTCATACCATACGCCGCGCGCATCTGTATCAGATTTAACGGACTCTCAGAACATATTAATGGAAGTGAACGCCTTAAATTTTTGAAGTTGTACTTCTTTTGGCGCGTTTGGAAAGAATGATGAGAGTAAATTTTTACGATGCGCGCGTACACCGAGGCCTAAAACAACACCATGAAGTTTGTTAAAAGGCGCGCGCACACTGACACCTAAAAGCTACAACTTCATTCGTGGGAGATTTTCTCTCAAGTATTTTTTTTGTTTTGTTACGCTTGGAGTATAACTTCCTACGTACATAAGTATACACACACTTTTTTAGGTTATACGCCTAAACTGTAAAATAAAATTGAATCCATTAAACTGTAATAGTTAATGTGATTCTCCTGTTGCATGTCATATTAGTATTTTAATATTGATATGATGTATTTTCTGATTTCTTGAATGTCAGTGACATATTATACTAGTATTATATTATATATACCTATATATATTACGACACTATTCCGAAGATATCCCGGACGTCAGTCTGAGCGAGATTAGAATGGCTCTCCAGCACCTTAAAAACGGTAAGGCCCCAGGCGAGGATGGAATTACAGCGGAGCTTCTGAAAGCAGGTGGAAGACCGGTACTTGAAGTCCTTCAGAAGCTCTTTAATTCCGTCCTTTTCAGACTTCTGATCCAGACTAATCTACGTAATGACTAAACCGATTGCAATACCTATAGCTAGAGAGCAATACCATTCCGTATATAAGTCTGGATATACAGACAGACCGATTAACAGACAATTTTTTTTAATGGTTATTATTTTAATTGAAGAGAAATAACCTTCTGTACTAAATAGAAGCCAGTGATTTCAAAAATACAGACAGTCACTTAAATTTTATTTATGAGTATAGAATATATATTTGTGCCATTTGCAGTAGGTTAGATATTTTTACGTGGTAGAGCTATGCTGCAGCTATATTAGTAGTAGGTATAGTTGTAGCACGAATGGGTCGGCTCGACTGGAAAAGGACCACGCTCGCACAGAATACCAGCGTAAAATACCAGCTTAACGTTGCTGTGTTTCGTATGGTTAGTGTAGAGAGCCGGAGACCCTTTTTTACTGGAAACGAGGCATTACATCTTAGTCCTAATGGATGACAACGCATCTGTATTTTGATTCGTAATCAAGAATAGATAGAGATGTCTATGGCCCACAGCAACCACTTACGATCAAGTGGACTGTGTGCTCGTTTTTCACCCTTATCCTTTAAAGAAATGTAGACCATAGGTTACTTAATAATATAATTATATTAATGTGTCGTAGAGCATATGCGTAGCAAGATACTAAAAGAACTGTATCGGTTAGTGACCTTTACGTGCAGTGAGCATACTCAACATCATACTGCAAGGAATATTATATGATGATTATAGGGATTAAGGTCGAAAATTTGAGAATTTGTTGCGTGAATAATTTAACACAATTTTAAAAACTCAAATATTATGGAAAGCCCAAAATATTTAGCGTAGTTAAAACGCACCATAGATAATGAGCTAGTTGGGACGGAAGACTTTTTTATAGGATAAGGGTGACAAACGAGCACACAGTCCACCTGATGGTAAGTGGTTGCTGCGGCTCATAGACATCTACATCTATCCTCTATTACAAATCAAAATGCAGATGCGTTTTCACCCGTGAGGACTAAGATGGAATGCCTCATTTCCAGTTAAAGGGTCTCCGGTTCTCTACACTCACCGTACGAAACAGCGGCTTTAAGCTACTATTATACACTGGTATTCTGTGAGAGTATCTTCCATCCCCGGTCGAGCCGAACCATTCGTACTACAACTAATATAGCTACTTATATAGCTGCATCATGGCTTCATCACGTCAATATAGTCAAATCCTTAAAATATAGTTATGCTTACTGCGTAGTTACCATAGCATTTCCTCAGCAAGCAATTCCTAGCAATTAGCAATTTCCTAGGCTTTAGAAAGAATACTAATCGAATTTCCCTCTGATATCATTATTTATTGCCGTTTAGTGAAGGTGGTGGATAAGCCACTCCCCCGTATCATCTTGTTTTTTTTAAACGTTACCCTCACACTATGATTTTCTCATGTGTCGTGGAGTAAGTCTACAAATATAAATTTCATAAGGATAAACATCCAGACCTGGAACAATTATTTATAGGCCATACAAATATTTTAACTTACTGGATTCAAACCCTTAGCGCCGCAACTCATTGCTAAGTCACTGCGCCACAGAGCCGTCGATCATCCGGTAGGTGTCGTAGGAATATCCTCAGAAACAACATATTCAGAAGGCATATGTTCAGCAGTGGACTTTTGAATTAATTGTCGTTTTTTTATAGGATAAGGGTGACAAGCGAGCACACAGTCTACCTGGTGGTAAGTGGTTACTGTGGCCCATGGTTTGTGAATTGCGAAAATTCAGATACGTAGTCAGCCTTGTGGATTACGATGGAATGCCTCTTTTCTAGTAAAAAAGGTCTCCGGGTCTCTACACTACCATACGAAACATAGCAGCATTAAACTGCTATTTTATGCTGGTATTCCGTGAGGGCGGTCCTTCCCCGGTCGAGCCAACCCATACATGCTACAACTTTACTATTAATATAGTTGCAGCATGGATCTACCAAGTTGTTTATGGATAAAATTAATTTTACACAAGTAAATAAGCACGTTTCGTTTTACGAATAAAAAAATATCATCTTTAAAAAAAACATCAATTAATTTTATGCTTGTGAATAATCGATATTTCTCGTTGCCATAAATATTATGATCCCTTGACACAGCGTCATCTTTACACGAAAAGCAAGTATATCAGTCTATGGTAATACTGTAATCAAACGCTAATCTCTGGAGACGTGCGTGGAAATTTGATATTTTAATCGATTGAACGTCGCTACCGGTTCATTGTATCGAAAATGACTTTACGACAAAATGTTTAAGCGTGATATGGGAATTGGAATGAATAATCAAAGGTCTATCAGTTTATTCAGATATTGTTTAGTGTATAAGTCGAGTAATTGTGTAATGAGGGTAGAATTAAATGAAACGCGTGTTGCGTTTTGTTTAGTATTAATAAAAAATTATATAGAATAGAATTGAATCATTCTATTCGAATATAGAATAGAATATAATATAGAATAGAATCATTCTATTTGATATAGATTACAATAATGGTTATTGAGTATTTTTTAAATTTTGCCACTGGTTTGATAAAAACCTCTGTCCTGGGAAAAACCAGCAAAATCCCAGCGGGATTTCTATTATAAATGTATTATAATATATTCAAACTGTACTGATTTTTGATAACTTCTAATATTACCAAAGTAAAGTAAGTAATGATACGTATAATAGATACTTGCCCCTATATACGTCCCACTCCTGGCCACAGGATTCCTTTCAATGCTGAGTGGGTTTTAGGGCAAACTAATGTCCACCGCGCTGCCCATGGAAATTTACATGTCTTAGAAATATTGTTTTCATTTCTCAGACATGCTAATTTCTACATTTTCTTCACCGCAGACCACGTAATAAATCACCTCTCAAACTTTTCAACTAACAATTTCATTGGTGCCGACAGGAACGGAAACCAGGTTACTCACTTATTGTGAAATTTACAAAGAACACTCAATAAAGCCAGCTTAGACTAACTCAAAGGTCTTAACCTAAACCACAATTATTTGGCAGTATAGTTTCTCATAACACTGTATTTTTTTTATAGAACAAGGGTGACAAACGAACACACAGTCCACCGGATGATAAGTGGTTGCTGTGGCCCATAGACAGCGACATCTATCTTCGTTTGCGAATTAAACTGCCGATGCGTTGCCAGCCGTGAGGACTAAGATGGAATGCCTCTTTTCCAGTAAAAAAGTAACCGGTTCTTTACACTCACCATACGAAACACAGCAGCATTAACTGCTATTTTACGCTAGTATTCTGTGAGAGCGTGGTCCTTCCCTGGTCGAGCTGACCCATTCGTGCTACAACTATATTATTAATATATTTTATACTATATTTTTAACAGTGGTAGAGCCACGCGGCAGCTTTTGCTGTCGCACGGATGGGCCCGGCTCGAACCGGGGTGGTACCACGACCTCACAGAAAACCAGCGTTAAGTAGAGGTTCACCTCTGCGTTTCGCTTGGTGAGTGCAGGTGGCCGGAAGCCTTTTCTACTGGAAATGAGGCATTCCATCTTAGTCCTCACGGGTGACAACGCATCTGCATTTGGATTTGTAATAGAGGATAGATGTAGATGTCTATGGGCCGCAGCAACCACTTACCATCTGGTGGACTGTGTGCTCGTTTGTCACCCTTTTCCTATAAAAAAATAATAATAATAATAAAGCTGCAGCATGGCTCTACCACATATAAATATATAACTGTTAATATATTTATCATTTTAATTAATTACAGCTTATCAAATGTCTATATATATAGTGTTTATTTCTCAATAACACAACACATAAAATATCATATATAAATAGCGATCAGCCCCGGCTGCACACGCTTGATTTCTGGATCTCGAAAATTACGGAATTTATATAATATAAATTAATTATAAACCATTCTCTAGTCAACTTAATCA
This sequence comes from Parnassius glacialis, assembly GCA_033319125.1. Classification (NCBI taxonomy): domain Eukaryota; kingdom Metazoa; phylum Arthropoda; class Insecta; order Lepidoptera; family Papilionidae; genus Parnassius; species Parnassius glacialis. Next base: position 3,988,037 of record JAVANC010000023.1, on the reverse strand, counting down.
CAGACAGAAAAATTATATAATATGCATATTATACATATAAAGTTTTCTCTTGAATTATTCTATCTATTTCATCATTCATCATCATTACAGCCCTTCACAAGTCCACTGCTGAACATAGGCCTCCCCCAAAGAATGCCACAAAGCACGGTCCTGAGCCACCTGCATCCATCGACTTCCTGCATGTCTTACCAGGTCGTCACTCCATCTTGTGGGGGGACGCCCTACACTTCGCCTACCGGTACGAGGCTGCCACTCGAGAACCTTTCTTCCCCATCGGTTGTCGGTTCTTCGAGCTATATGGCCGGCCCACTGCCACTTCAGCTTACTAATCCGTTGGGCTATGTCGGTTACTCTGGTTCTACTGCGGATATCCTCATTCCTAAGTTTATCACGCAGTGAAACTCCGAGCATAGCCCTCTCCATAGCTCGCTGAGCGACCTTGAGCTTCCTCATACGGCCAGCAGTGAAGGACCACGTCTCAGTTCCGTAAGTCATCACTGGCAACACGCACTGGTTGTACAATTTTGTTTTTAGGTTTTGAGGTATTTCTGACGAGAAGATGTGTCGTAGCTTCCCGAACGCTGCCCAGCCGAGTTGAATCCGTCGATTGACCTCTCGGTCGAAGTTTGACTTACCTAGTCGGACTATTTGTCCCAGGTAAACATACTCGTCAACAACTTCGAGCTTAGTGCTCCCAACAACTACCGGCATAGGTGTGACATGGACATTAAACATAATCTTTGTTTTGTCCATGTTCATCTTAAGACCTATCCGTTGGGAGACACTATTGAGGTCATTGAGCATGGTGCTTAGTTCCTCCAGCGATTCTGCCATGAGGACTATATCGTCGGCAAATCGAAGGTGAGTGATGTACTCGCCATTGATGTTAATTCCGTATCCTTTCCAGTCCAGAAGCTTGAAAACGTCTTCCAATGCAGCGGTGAAGAGTTTCGGGGATATAACGTCACTCTGTCTTACACCTCTCTGCAATTGGATAGGTTTCGTACTCTGGTTCTGTACTCGGATAGCTATCGTAGCTCTACTGTACAAACACTTCAGCACTTCGATATACCGACAGTCAACTTGGCACCGCTGAAGGGACTGCAGCACCGCCCAAATTTCGACGGAATCAAAGGCTTTCTCATAGTCCACATACGCCAGACATAGTGGCAAATTGTACTCTTCGGACTTCTGTACAATTTGCCGTAGGGTATGTATGTGGTCTATGGTGCTAAAGCCCTTTCGGAAACCGGCTTGTTCGGGAGGCTGGAAGTCGTCAAGTCTGCGCGCGAGACGATTCGTAATGACTCTCGAAAACAGCACGTAGACGCGGCTCAGAAGGGAAATCGGTCTGTAGTTCTTCAAGAGAGCGTTGTCACTTTTCTTGAAGAACAAGACCACCGCACTTCTGCTCCACGCCTCCGGTGTAATGCCACCATGGAGGACGGAATTAAAGAGCCTCTGAAGGACTTCAAGTACCGGTCTTCCACCCGCTTTCAGAAGCTCCGCTGTAATTCCATCCTCGCCTGGGGCCTTGCCGTTTTTAAGGTCCTGGAGAGCCATTCTAATCTCGCTCAGACTGACGTCCGGGATATCTTCGGAATAGTGTCGAATAAGACTCGCTCTTGGATCGTTACTCCCACTTGCGTGTGGCTCCAACGATGACGTGTACAGCTGCCCATAGAACCTCTCAATCTCACTCAAAATCTCAGGTGCCCCGGAAACGATGCTGCCACATTCGGTCTTCAGCCTTGACAGTTGGCTCTTTCTGGCAGACAGATCTCTGGCAAAGACTTTGGAGCCTTGGTTCCGCTCGATCGCTTCTTCAATACGAGCTGTATTGAAGTTGCGTAAGTCTCGCCGCATGCATTTAGAGATCTGTCTGTTCAGTTGCCTGTATGCTGTCAAATCTGTTGAAGAATGTAGCCTCATCTCCCGTCTAACAGCCATGAGATTAAGAGTGTGATCGGAGAGTTTTTGTGTTCTTCTGCGGCGGGTCTTGCAGAACTTAGCTCCGACCGCATGGACAGTTTCCACGAGCTTGTCATTCATATCGTCCACTTCATTGCAGTCTACTAGGCACTGAAAACGGTTTTGTAACTCGAGCTGAAAGGTTTCGGGACTTTGGATTAGAGCACGAGGGGGACGGAGCGTTGACTTCATCAGACGAGACCTCTCCAACTTAACATTTAGGTTCAGTGTGCCTCTAACCATTCGGTGATCGCTGCCGGTTTCCACCCTCGCGATCACTGAGACATCACTGAACAGTTGTCGTCTGGTCGTCATAATGAAGTCAATCTCATTTTTTGTCGAACCGTCGGGGCTCGACCAGGTCCACTTCCTGTGGGGCCGCTTCTTGAAGAAAGAGTTCATCATAAAGAGTCCCTCTTTCTCCATGAAGTCGGCCAGCTGCTGGCCCCTTGGGTTCCGTTGCCCTATTCCAAATTTCCCTACTTTCAGCTCACCGTTCTCTCTTGTGCCTAGTTTTGCATTGAAGTCTCCCATTTACACCGTATATTGGGTTTTGGAGGAATGCATGGCTCTAGAGATATCCTCATACATTTCCTCCACCTCCTCATCGGGGTGTGCCGAGGTTGGTGCGTAAACCTGTATGACCTTCAGCGAATACCGTTTGGTGATTCTGAGTATAAGGTACGCAACCCTCGTCGACACACTCCCGATCTTTACAACGTTGTTAACGAGAGACTTGTGGACGATAAATCCGACACCTCCTTGGGACAGATGGTCGCCCTCCCGGTGATAGAGCAAGTTGCCGGATTCGAGGATTACCGTGTCCTCCCCCTCTCTTCGGACTTCGGATAATCCTTTAATATGCCAACGCAACTTGTCTATCTCTTCTTCCAGCTCCACGATCTTCTCGTCAGTCCTCAGGGTGCGTGCGTTGTACGTTGCCAGGTCGAGTCGTCGTAGGTGGCAACCGAACCTCCACCGGAGATTCTTAGCACCCCCTGCCCCGCCGTTACCATGGTGGCCACCGTAGCCAGGAATAGCGGGGCCGCCGGGGACTGGGGGCCGTTTCTTTGTCACTCTCATCATTGGGGGGTATTTGCCATAGTTGCCACGCTTGGCGAGCGGGTTGGCAACCGCAGTTTTTTTATTGTACTTTCGGCTATTATCAGGAAGATGCTGCTGCCCATCTCCCGCCTGTTTCCCTTTGTCGCCTTTTACGACACCCACGGGAGGATATGGGGTAGTGGATATTCTTGACCGCCACTACACGGCACTATCTATTTATGAACACTTAATCAAAATTTGTTGCGTAATTTAAAAGATATAAGCGTACAGATGGCGGGAAGTGACTTTGTTTTGTACTACCCCTACAGTTTTAACAGTGGCAGAACCACGCGGCAGCTTTTGCTGTCGCACGGATGGGCCGGCTCGAACCGGGGTGGTACCACGACCTCACAGAATACCAGCGTGAAGTAGAGGTTTACCTCTGCGTTTCGCTTGGTGAGTGCATGTGGCCGGAGGCCCTTTTTACTGAAAATGAGGCATTCCATCTTAGTCCTCACGGGTGACAACGCATCTACATTTTGATTTGTAATAGAGGATAGATGTAGATGTCTATGGGCCGCAGCAACCACTTACCATCAGGTGGACTGTGTGCTCGTTTGTCACCCTTATCATATAAAAAAAAACTATGTAAGATAGGAAGATAGTAAAAAAAAATATAAAAAACTATTTATGACACAAATCTAAACGTCAGCTTTGCTAGCTCTTTTTTATTTTGAATTTAGACATCAACGCTTAGGGAAGTACTTTTGCAAGTGATGTGTATTAATATAAAAATTTGACATTTTTTCCTTACTGCTTATAAAAATGGCAATTCATCTCAAAAAGATGACAGCTCAGTAGCTGTCGCTCGGAGTTGCGCGGTCGAATCTGTCGATTGAAAAAAGAACAGCACTACATACTACTTCTATTTATTGCTGTAACTTTTTTTTCTATAGTGTGCAGATTTTAGGGACACGTGTAAGATATGCACAATCAATAACAATTGATTGAGTGCTGTCCATCCATCCATTCATTAAATACGGCCTATAAAAGTTCACTGCTTAGCATAGGCCTCACCCATAGATTGCCTCATTGAGGGCATTTTGACTTAGTTTCCACAGCGGGTTGGCGAGTTGCTTTTGCTGGCACTATAGATTTTTTTACATTTCGTATCGTTCGTAAGTTTAATTTGCGAGATATTCAATTAAAATTATTTTGACGCATGCGTCATTTATATTGAGCCAAAGACACGATCGTCCATCTCCATCGTACTCGAATTACATGCAAGCATTTGTTTCGCTCTGTTTCACCAATCACTGAATACTGATTGGTAATTAGTCACAGTCGCTCGGTTGACGTAACCTTTAAACGTGCTCTTTATGTAAAAGATTTAAACGCCTGCATTTTCGATATCTCTTTATGGTTTTTATTACCGACACGTTGAACGTATTTTTTAGATGATATAATAATGTTTGGGTCTTTGAAAATCCTTGCCCGATTACATTAGAAAAGCACTCAATGAGTATTTAAAAATTTGGTACGTGCGTATTAAAAACAACACTTCTTACATGAATCGTTCATGTCATATACGAGTATATTGCTAAACAAATGTATATATTCATAGTTATTTGTATCTACTAATTTTTAAGTATATAATTATATATATACTTGTATATAAGTATATGTATTTATGTACATATTTGTATATCTTGTGTTTATAGTTTTTCATTTTATTTTTTGTTCTATATTGCTACACCAACATCAAATTCTCACCAGTCCATTGTTTGACTAGTAGAGAATGCCTCAAGGCATTAAGTCCGCCCTTTGTATTCTTTTGTTTTAATAAATTAATAAATGTTCATTTGCCTAAGTGCCGTCATCCTAATTGTCTTTATCATTTGGGGAAAATCCGTCCAAACACTGCAAGTCCAAATTTCACTGGCTGTTGCCAGAGAATTCCATTGCGAGGTTTTTCGGCTTTGTGCTATCTAATCCGCTCACCCAGCGCGATAAGAGTATAGGCAAATCTTCAGAACAACCGCATGTGTGTGGGGTAACAGAGCCGTTTATAATGATATTAAAATTTAATTTTAATTGCAGAAAACACAATTATTATACAAAAAAAAACACGCGTTAGTGTCGTGGAACACTCGGTTAGAACGAAGTTTCTTTTGTAGTGTATTATTATTAATAAACGTATTATATTATTAATTAACAAATACAAATAAATGAATTAGTAGCATCTATTAAAATTAAGCGTCATTTAAAATAAAATAATACTTCTTTTATGGCTTAAAAAAAGTGCGAGGAAGATGGATTTTATTCCATCTCGCTCGCACTATAGAAACGGGGTTGTGACGGAAAATCTTACACTTTTTGTCGCCTAGCCCCCATCCGTCAAATTCGTACTATGCGATAAGGAACTTCGCTCCAATAATTTTGTTTAACGATAACTGTACAAAAAATCTAACGAAAGAACCATGCCCACTTTTCATACATTTAAAAACCTGAGTCTAAAATTTTATTTATAGTTATAAGGTACAGTAGAAAAACTTCCTGTAGATTTAGATAATAATATCATGTAGTCCTTTTTACGATTTAAACGCTACGAAGCCCAAAAATATTTATGTTACTCTTTAGATTAAGATTTGCCGTAACCAAATACTTAATTTTTCTATCTCTTATTAATGTCCTATCACCACTTCCTCTGAGATTATACTGAGAAAATCTTGTGTATCCCTACATATTTCTATTCTATATGATCCATGAAAAACACACAAAATGGCAAAATACACAACGAGACGCAAACACAACAAGTGATTATATTCTCTTTGGCAACATCGAAGGACTGCGCCTATGCCAATTGTAGAACTGACAAATGTAAAAAAATTCCGTTTCAGTTGTGTGCACTCAATGACATACTGCATGATTAATTAATTTATTTATTATATTATTTTAATTAATCTGTACCATACAAAGAGTAATAATATATATATATATATATATATATATATATATATATATATATATATATATATATATATATATATATATTTAACAGTGGTAGAGCCACGCGGCAGCTGTTACTGTCGCACGGATGGGCCGGCTCGAACCGGGGTGGTACCACGACCTCACAGAATACATGGGTGAAGTAGAGGTTTACCTCTGCGTTTCGCTTGGTGAGTGCAGGTGGCCGGAGGCCCTTTTTACTGGAAATGAGGCATTCCATCTTAGTCCTCACGGGTGACAACGCATCTGCATTTTGATTTGTAAGAGATGATAGATGTAGATGTCTATGGGCCGCAGCAACCACTTACCATCAGGTGGACTGTGTGCTCGTTTGTCACCCTTATCCTATAAATAAATAAATATATATGTGTGTGTATAAAATAATATTTATAATACTTACTGGTTAAATAAAAATAATGTTTAAAACTCAGAAACAGATTTCAATTAAGTCAAGTACCTAGCAGTATGTGAAATGGAACGTCCAAGAGAAAGGGTAGTTAAGGTGCGTTCAAAATATGGTGGTAATAAGTTTGACACTTGACGTAGAATTAGCATAAATAAATATTAAAAATATTTTTTCCTGCGTTTCTTTTAACATTGTCAAACACGTATTTAATTTAGAATTCAGTTAGCTGAATTTTAAGATTAATTTCATTTCTATACATAGTCAGGTGAAAAATGGGCATCCTTCATTGCGAATTTAACCAAAGATGTATGCCATCAAAAACATAACTTGTAAAAAAAACAAGTCTCGCAACTCAATTCTTCTACCGTAAAAAGCTGTAAGATCCATGTAATACCAAGTCGGTTAATTTATTCAGTCCATTCTTAAGGGTCCTTCTGTCTTAAGTTATTACGTAATTATCTAACCTAACAACATCTTATAGTGACCATATTAATACTAAAAATCTTTTATATTTTAAATAAATAGATTGACTTGGCCATCGTATGAAAACACAATGTATCTCTCAAGTAATACATATTATATTACATTAGACTGTTTAGTCCGATTGTCAAGTCAATTTATTTATTTAAAACAGAAAAGATTTTTAATATTGATATGTTCACTATAAGATGTTGTTAGGTTAGCTAATTACGTAATGACTTAAGACAGAAGGACCTTTAAGTATGGACTGAATAAATTAACCGAATTGGTATTTCATGGATCTCACAGCTTTTTACTGTAGAAGAATCGAGTTGCGAGACTTGGTTTTTTCGATGGCATCTCATTTCTTTTTGTAGAAAGATATATTATATTATATTTATACATATATAGGTGCACTGATTCATTCACTGCAAAGGTAACTTTGTAATCCTATATATTTGTATGGGATTACAAAGTTATTTAGGCAGTTAGTGTATCTCAAAAGCTGGACCGAAATTGCAAAGTATTTTAATTTTTACTTCATTTATATATTAAACAATAATTGTGCTCCAACTTTGAAGCTTCTATGTCTGCTAGAAGTGCCTTAGAGTTTTGATGATCTGTCAGTCAGTGAGTGACAAAATTAAGAAACTTTGACTAGTTATAATTCTTATACGACTGGTTCAAATTTAATAAAATTTGAAATATACTGAGATTATACAATTCCTACTTAGTTACTGAAAATTCAGGCTTCTAATTTTATCCACAACGAAGTTATAGGGTTTCGAAAATGGCCTGAACTGCTTCGAGAAAAAGATGTACGGCCGTGCCGCTTTTTTGCTTGACTTGGCGGGTGCACTGCCATGCCCCCAGATCTATTTTTGTACTGGCCTCGAATATAAATAAATACATTTAAAAGTTTTATAGGTTATTCTTGAACTCCTTAGAACGACGACCCTTTTTCTTCAAAATAAAAAAAAAATAAAGTAAACTGAAATTACCCCATCATCTAGGGTTAAAAATACTTAGCACGTTTCCCACCGACAATAAATCACGTAGTGCGGTCCCGCTCGATGATTTGTGGCCGAGTCCCGAGTTTAACACTAAACTGCTTTCTAACGTCAGTTCTATAATTTATTAGATTTTTGTGATATTATTGCGTTTTTAGGAATTGTGATGTATCATGACATCAAATAAATGATATTAAATTTAAAATGAAGCTATTGATACGGTCTGACTTTGCACGAGTAAGATTAGCTAGTGTGTCTTTATATTTTTGAGACAAAAATAAGAGTTTAAATCTCGCACGGAACAGATTTTTATATATACATATAAAAACTCTCACAACTGTCATCCAGAGCGGTAAGTAAAGACTAAAGTCTTCCATTTGACATGGTCCTGACATACCTTTCTAACTTCTTTCACATCTATAATATATCTATCATACAAGGACATGCTCGTCAGTTATTGGTACTCTTAATTTGGCCTATCTTCAATATATAATTTGGTCTCTAAACTTCCTACTAGAGTACCAGTTCCCAATTCTGCTAATAAGAAAGTGATTTATTATTTCTTGCATGTCCTAAAAACAGTTGTTTAGGGTTTAAATGCTGGTACATGGGTCATGTATGGGAGTTTATGTTTGTAAAATGCCTCTAGAATACAGAAAAATTTGGTAGTGTGAGATTAAACACGTTATAAATAGAAAAATATATTGGAGGACACATTTAAAAACATAATTTTACTTTTATTTCACATTAAACAACAAATCAATTGATCATTTCCGACGATGTCAAATGTTTTCACGCCGATTGAATTCAATTGCATAAACATATTTAATACGTAGTAGAGCCTTGCTGCAGCTATATTAATAGTATAGTTGTAACACGAATGGGTCGGCTCGACTGGGGAAGGACCACGCTCTCACAGAATACGAGCCTAAAAAAGCAGCTTAATACTGCTGTGTTTCGTATGGTGAGTGTAGAGAACCGGAGACCCTTTTTACTGGAAACGAGGCATTCTATCTTCGTCCTTACGGTGACAACGCACCTGTATTTTAATTCGCAAACGAAGATAGATGTAGATGTCTATGGGCCACAGCAACCACTTAACATTAGCTGAACCGTGTGCTCGTTTGTCACCTTTATTCTATAAAAAAAAGTCAACACTAATTAACGAACAATATAAAATTTAACCGTGGATTTGTCAATATGCCGCGAGGGTGTAACACCATCGGGATTTGATCTGTACAAGTTGGTATGTGAAGGCAAATTATCTGAGGACTGATATGGAATGCTTGATCCGAATAAAACTCTTTGGTTCTTGTCACCCACCGTGTAAAACCCAACAGCACTACAGTGTTTATAACATGACTGGTATTCTTTCCTGTCCCGGTTGAGCCAACCAATTTGAGCTTGCATATTTTGGTCAGCTCACAGTTTAGCTACAGTGTGGTACTACAATTTAAAATAACACAAAAGATATTTACAAGAGTTGCTGGACAAAAAATTCTTCTATTAAACTTAATGTTCGATAAAACTCGATCTTTATATTTGTTTCATGTGTAACTAAATTATTAATTAATCGCGAGTAAGTAAACAAGTGCAAGTTTGTAGTCCACTAAGTGCGTGACAGCGTGGTCGGAGTACTTCAAAATTGATTAGATACTGTGGTTCATAGAAATCTACATTTATCCTCGATTGACCTCAAACGCAGATGAGTTATCACCCCTGAAATCTGAGATGGAGTGCTTCGTTTCCAATAAAGACGGTCTCCGTTTTTCTACACTCACCATACGAACAGCAGCATTAAGCTGCTATTTTACGCTGGTATTTTGGGAGCGTGTGGTCCTACTCCAGTTGAGACGACACATGCTACAACCAAATATGAAAGAGACAGGTTTAAAGATAATTAATATTTAATTTACGTAAGCGATAGTCAAAGATTATAAGTAAGGTATATCCAACAAACATCTTGTAAAAAAGAAAACTGTAGAAAAAGTTTGACTACGAAAGAACTACAACAAGGCCGTTATTGATTTATATTAATGTGCGAACTATCAACATATTTATGTGTAAAGTTGCTAATGTGCTAAAACTTCTTCTAATTCGATTAATGCGTCAAAAATTATGGATACCATTAAAATATTTACTTTAAAGAGAAAAAGAAAAAGAAATAATTATAAAACGATGTATTTTAGTCCCAATGTCTCGAGGCTTGTTCAGGTAGAATACGCAGGTGTAAAAACGGAGTGGAGATATTGCATCTCTTTCTATTTTTATCAAGTCAGGTGGTGCGGGCACGTCCCACGCATGGTAGGCCGCCGTTTACCTGAAGCCGATTTTTAAACAGAGATGGCAGAAGGTAAGCAAAAGCACATCATCATCATCATTACAGCCCTTCACTTGTCCACTGCTGAACATAGGCCTCCCCCAAGGAATGCCACAAAGCACGGTCCTGAGATACCTGCATCCACATGGATGCAAGCAAAAGCACGGTGATCAAAATTAATGCCATAAGGACATTTTTAAACGGTTCTAGAATACGTGCGGTTATAAATCATGATTAACGATTCCAAGTGATAAACATGTATGACATCATCATCATCATACATCACAAATATGGTCATGTTATATTCTTTTCGTATTCAGATTAACTGGCTGCTTAGATAGGTCCGTCAGGGCAGATATGTTAGAATATTCTGCATTCTATACACTATTCTAAGCGATCCTTGTGATCCTGAGTACTTAAAATCTAAATTTCAGTGCCTCGAACAGTGGTAGAGCCACGCGGCAGCTTTTGCTGTTGCACGGATGGGCCGGCTCGAACCGGGGTGGTACCACGACCTCACAGAAAACCAGCGTGAAGTAGAGGTCTACCTCTGCCTTTCGCTTGGTGAGTGCAGGTGCCCGGGGCCCTTTTTACTGGAAATGAGGCATTCCATCTTGGTCCTCACGGGTGGTGGCGCATCTACATTTTGATTTGTAATAGAGGATAGATGTAGATGTCTATGGGCCGCAGCAACCACTTACCATCAGGTGGACTGTGTGCTCGTATGTCACCCTTATCATATAAAAAAAATATATATTTTCTCCGTTTTTCGGATAATCTGAAGTTGCTAACGCCTTTATACGGTACTGGTTATATGTCCCACCCTTTTGGTCTTACGATTATAAAACCCTGGAAAGAAATACTTCTTGACCTTTAAAAAGCTATCAACAAGTTTCTTTTCAAAAAGAAAAGTACGTGAACACTATAAGAAAAGCATTGGAAGTTTAAGTTAACGCTTTTTCCTAAAAAATGATTGCATCGTCACATATTTTCCCATTTATCATGACATAAATGTTATGTATATATTTATATATTGTATGTATTTAAGGAGATTTATGTATCTTTGTACGCCTGTACAAATTTATTTATATTATATGCATTTATTTATTTATTTATATAAAAAATTTAAATGTAACACCTTAAGGTAAAGGGTACATAGGGCGGACTTAATGCCATATGGCATTATCTGCCAGTCAACCCTGGGTGCCAAAGACAATTGTAGGCAGGTGCGAAAATAATACTTAAATAAAGTGTATTTATATTAAAATATAATATATATATATATATGTATATATATATATATATTTAAAAATATATAACATATATTTACATACAATAATACATATATACATATATGTAATGTATATACATGCTTATAAACTTCATAAATATCCGTTTTAATATATAAATAAATAAATATTTGAAAAAGAAAAATGTCAGTTAGTAAGTGGCTTCAGGTAATGTTGTCGTAGAAGTAATTTAAATGAATTTCTATTTGTAGCATTCTTAATATCATCGGGGAGGGTATTCCAAAGATGTATAGCTTGTATCGTAAACGAGGACCTGAAAAAATTAGACCTATGCTGTGGAAACCTTATCCTCAGACGGTTTGATTGTCGTGGTAGTCGACCGTCAATCGAATGAAGAAAATGAAAGTTATCCTTAAGATAGGAAGGCGACCTTGGGTCGTTTAAAATTGAATGAAGTACAAGTAATATTCTAGAGCATCGCCTTTGACGTATAGGTATCCATTTAAGCTTTGAACGATAGGAAGATATGTGGTCATACTTACGTAAACCGAAAATAAACCTTATGCATTGTGTATCATTATTAGTTTATTTTTGCTACCTTCTATAAGTCTATCTCTGCTTAGCTTAATGGTTGACTGGAAGAGAATGTCTTAAGGCATTAAGTCGGCCATATAAGTGATTTTATTTTTTGTGCATAAAAGTTTAAGAAAATAAATAACCTATTTTGTAATTAACGACACTTTGAATAAATATATCGTCGCTAGAGATAAATAAAAACTATTTAAATTTTACTAGTAGTGCGCCAGTATCTTCAGTTTGACATCAACAAACATGAGCAGCTTCATGTTTGGTTTTTACTGGTGAAGCTGCTACCTTTTACGAAAAATTTTCGCATGTGTGTTTTGAATGTGGACACTTACAACGGGTTTACGCATTACGGTTTACCGAAATGTTTTTGTTTTACGTTTTCCAGTGGCGTATGCAAACATATGGGTGTTTCTCACCATACGGTCAAACCTTAAGAGCTAAGAAAACTTTTGTATGCATATAATAAAACTGTAGAAAAATTGTGTGTTCATGATTCACGCAAAAACTTCTGCACGAATTTCCATGAAATTTTGTATGTCTATGTTAAAAAGGTTTATGTTTTTCCTTTTTTTAGTTTATTGTCATTATGGACGCTGATGGTTCTATTAGTCCTAAAGAGGATTTAGCTATACGCAAATGAAATCTATAGAAAAGTCTGTGTGTGTGTGTGTGTGTGTTTGTAAAAATAAACTCATAGTGCCAACAACCACAAAGGCCAGAATAACATTTGCCGGGCCAACTAGTATTTAATTTTACTGCCGTCTGACACTGAAAACCAAGGAGGTTAGAATCTCCTTGCTGAAAACAGACAGACGTAACAGAGAGAAAGACGCGCGTTCAAATAGAACAACAGTCTTAGGGATTTTAATATCTAAACCTAACAAATTCACAGAATTCGGTTTTTCATACCATACGCCGCGCGCATCTGTATCAGATTTAACGGACTCTCAGAACATAATAATGGAAGTGAACGTTTTAAATTTTTGAAGTTGTAGTTCTTTTGGCGCGTTTGGGAAAACTAATGAGAGTAAATTTTTACGATGCGCGCGCACACTGACACCTAAAAACAACACCATGAAGTTTGTTACGATGCGCGCGCACGCCGACACCTAAAAACAACACCATGAAGTTTGTTACGATGCGCGCGCATACTGACACCTAAAAACAACACCATGAAGTTTGTAACGATGTGCGCGCACACCGACACCTAAAAACAACACCATGAAGTTTGTTACGATGCGCGGGCACACCGACACCTAAAAACAACACCATGAAGTTTGATACGATGCGCGCGCACACTGACACCTAAAAGCTACAACTTCAGTGGGTAATTGTCTTTTCTGCCGACTTCCAAAAAGGAGACGGTACTCAATTCGAGTGTATGTTTTTTTTATGTGTGTTACCTCATAACTTTGTACTGGGGGAACCGATTTCGATGACTCCTTTTTTATATGAAAGCTGATAGTTCTCGTGTGGTCACATATGAATTTGATCAAGGTCAGACCAATGGTTATTGAGTTATTCTGAAATAACTTATATTGAAGTCGCTTATATTGAAGTTGGTTGTACAAAATTTTTAATTTTAAATTATAAGTTTTTTGTTTTGTTACGCTAAAGAAGTATAACTTCCTACGTGCTACATAAGTACACACACACACACACACACACTTTTTAGGTTGTACGCCTAAATTGTAAAATAAAATTGAATCCAATAAACTGTCATAGTTAATATGATTCTCCTGTTGCATGTCATATTAATATTTTAATACTGTATTTTCTGATTTCTTGAATGTCAGTGACATATTACTAGTAAATTCAATATTTTATTCATTCATTTATAACGGCCTTCTTTTTCTAATTGCTTCATAGTGGAGAATTTTACATAATTGCCACACATGTGCATTGTTCAAGATATGTCCAAGTCAGAGATGTGGCAGATCAGCATTTAACTTTTGCAATTAAAAACAAAATTGGTGTCCCTTCGGATCGTACCAGGTTGATCGAGGCTTACTGTGAAAATTACAACCGACATTTAGTTCCTGAACTACCACGGCTCAGTTAGAAATAATAAAGGCAACAATATAATACAATTGAAATATTAAAAAAATATGTGCTGATTACACGAATGTTTGTGTTAAGGAATGTTTTCTCTAAGCCTAAATGAAGAAAAGGAGAAAAGATAAAGTCGCAACTACAAATCCTGTAAAAACTAAATTTGCTAAACAACAATACTCTACACATTCTGTATATATTTATAATAAGTTAAACAGACAAATTGGTATTTTTCAATTAAAATCGAGTTTATTAAAGGAAACTGTAAGTAATGGTTTTTAGGAATGATGTACCATGATATGAAGTTAATGCGTGAAGAAATTAACTGAATTATACACACAAAATTAAGACTATTAAGATTGTTGGTTTTTTCTTCATGTTTTATGCAACTTTAGAAATATCAAATTTAGATATGGAAGAGTGGGGCCTCCTGGCACAGGTATACATAATACTTAAGCTCAAACATTTGATTGTAATAAAACAACTGTCATAGTTATAGAAATAAATATTTTTTGATTTCATTTTTTCTGGAGTCTAGACGTATAGAATCAAGACCGCCTGCGCAGAATCTATTCTAATAATAGCGTTCTTTAAATTGAAATTTACATATACCAATTAAATGTAATTTTAATTATAAAAACGTAAGAATAACGCACCGTAAATTGACTAGAAAGGCAGTAGGAAGTAAACAAAATGATCATTACGCACAGCGGGTGGTTAAACGATATAATAAGATACATTTACTGTTGACGACAATATTAAAATATTTGGTAACTGAAAGTCGATAATCTTCTTCATCAATCCGTACAATCTAAAATGGGACATAGATCTTATGTATTGTATGAGGTATTTTACCAGCCGAATTTACAATTGCGATGGCACTAAAAAAAGGTTTTTATTTATAACATTTTAGTGGCAAATGAACCTATAATCCACCTGTTGGTAACTCTGCGACTCACGTACATCAGCAAAACCAACTACAAACAAAAAAGAATCTGTCGCCTTACTGAATTATTATTAAACTAAAGTGACAAACGAACTAACAATCCCCAAATGGTAAGTGGTTACTACAGTCGGTGGACACCTGCAAGTACTTAAAACAAAGAAGGCTCGAGATGCGCTGTCACTTCTGTGGACTAAAATAGAACGCCTCACAGCCTTTAATTATACTAGCCGTCCATTACCCTTACTGTTACAGCCTATTAAAGTCCACTGCTGAACATAGGCCTGCTCAATAGCCTCATAAGGCGGATATTTGCACTAGTTGTAATGTTATTGTTGATATAATAATTTCACCTCTCAGTGGGTCATGTGCTCCTGGTAGATTATCTTCTATACATCCATCCAACAGCCTACCAGTCCACTGCTGAACATAGGCCTCCCCATAGATTGCCTCATATGGAGGATTTTACCGTAGTTGTAATGTTACTATTAATTTAATAATTCCACCTCTAAGTGGGTCATGTGCTCCTGGTAGATTATCTTCTATACATCCATCCAACAGCCTACCAGTCCACTGCTGAACATAGGCCTCCCCATAGATTGCCCATAGGGAGGATTTTACCGTAGTTGTAATGTTACTATTAATTTAATAATTCCACCTCTCAGTGGGTCATGTGCTCCTGGTAGATTATCTTCTATACATCCATACATTACAGCTTATTAAATTCCACTGTTGAACATAGGCCTCCCTCATAGATTACCTCATAGGGATGATATTTCCCATAGTTGTCATGTTACTACTAATTTAATAATTTCACCTCTCAGTGGGTCATGTGCTCCTGGTAGATTATATTCTATACATCCATACATTACAGCCTATTAAATTCAACTGCTGAACATCTTCCTCCTCCATAGATTGCCTCATAGGGATGATATTTCCCATAGTTGTCATGTTACTACTAATTTAATAATTTCACCTCTCAGTGGGTCATGTGCTCCTGGTAGATTATATTCTATACATCCATACATTACGGCCTATTAAATTCAACTGCTGAACATCTTCCTCCTCCATAGATATTTATTTATTTATTTTTTATTTATTTCCCATAGTTTATTTATTTATTTAAAATAATAAGCTGAACATAGGCCTCCCCCATAGTTTGCCTCATAAGGGGATATTTGCCATAGTTGTAATATTATTGTTGATTTAATAATTTCACCTCTCAGTGGGTCATGTGCTCCTGGTAGGTTATCTTCTATACATCCATCCAACAGCCTACCAGTCCACTACTGAACATAGGCCTCCCCATAGATTGCCTCATAGGGAGGATTTTACCATAGTTGTAATGTTACTATTATTTTAATAATTCCACCTCTCAGTGGTTCATGTGCTCCTGGTAGATTATCTTCTATACATCCGTACATTACAGCTTATTAAATTCCACTGCTAAACATCGAACTCCCCCATGGATTGCCTCATAGGCGGAATATTTGTCATAGTTGCCACGACTGAAGTGGGTCGAAAACCGCAGTTTTTGAAGTTATACTTATTTTGAGGCGTTTGGGAAAAATGATGATAGTGAATTTTTACGCTGCGTGCGCACTCTGATTCCTAAAAACGACACCATGAATTTGTAACGATGCGCGCGCACTCTGAAAGCTACAACTTCAGTGGGTAATTGTCTCTCAAGTTTTTTTTAGTTTGTTGCGCTAAAGAAATATAATTTCCTACGTGCGTAGATAAGTACACACACACACTTTTTAATCCGTTATTAGGCAGACGCTGCTGCCCATCTCCTGATTTACTTCGCTCTGTCGCCACTTGTCGTTCTCTCTCACCCACGGGATGATATGGGGTAATGGATATTCTTGCACCGCAACTATACTGGCTGCTTTTTAAATCAGACCAAAGTGGGGTGCGCACTGCTGCTTGTCCATTTTTTTTTTCTTACTGGTAGTATAGTAGTCTCAATGGGCGTTCCTCAGGGCTCGATTCTTGCCCCATTCCTGATTTTAATCTATATTAATGACTTACCTTATCTTGTAGGGGACAATCACGATATAGTATTATTTGCTGACGATACCTCTTTAATTTTCAAACTCAAACGACAGTTAATTAATTAAGACGATGTAAATAATGCCCTATCAAAATTGGTACATTGGTTTAACGCCAACAATATGCTCTTCAACGGCAATTAGACAAAGTGTATTAAATATAAAAAGGTGGTGGTAGAGCCACGCAACACTTTACGCTGTTGCACGTATGGGCCGGCTCGAGCCAGGTTGGTACCACGACCTCACAGAAAACCGGCGTGAAGTAGAAGCTTTGCTTCTGCGTTTCGTCTGGTGAGTGCAGGTGGCCGGAGGCCCAATTCCCCCCCCCCCCCCCCCATCAACATGGTAGCGGAATTACACAAAAGACTACCCCAGGAGGGTACCAGTACCCCTGGAGAATCCCTCGCTGAGCATCCACGACCATGTTATTCTAATCCTGAGCGTGGGTGCTCAGGCTGCCCCGCGTATTCTGGGGGGTGGGGGGGGCAAAATTCCGCTCAAAAACATAACTGCTCTGGGCAAACTGAGCAATAATACCAAGGCGACCCCTGCCACGCTATCCGTGAATTTCTGCAACATCAGGGGACTTCACTCTAACCTGAACGCCGTCCACTACCATTTCGAGACGGCAAAGCCGGCCTTGCTCTTCCTGACCGAGACGCAGGTTTCCTATCCGGCTGATATTTCGTATCTCTCCTACCCGGGGTACAAATTGGAGCACTCCTTTGTGCCTCGGGCTGGAGTTTGCGTGTATGTCAGAGAGGACATCTGTTCTCGACGCCTCGGCAGTCTTGAAGGTTCGGACCTGTCCATCCTTTGGCTACGCATAGACAGCGACGACCATCCGCGCGTCTACGGGTGCCTCTATAAGTCCCATAGCGGTAATACCGAAACAGACCGACTCATCGACCACGTCCAAATGGCTACAGATTCCTTTGTACAACAGGTCCCATCCGCAGAGATCGTGATCCTTGGCGATTTTAACGCCCACCATGCCGAATGGCTGGGTTCACGTTTAACCGATCATGCGGGGAGAGCTGTTTAGGACTTTGCCTTGGCATATGGTCTGACACAACTGGTTACTTCGCCTACGCGGATTCCAGATGTGGAGGATCATACACCTTCCCTGTTGGACCTTCTGCTGACCTCTCATCCGGACGGATATCAGGTTTCCGTCGATGCCCCTCTCGGCTCTTCGGACCACTGTCTGATCCGGAGTGTGGTGCCACTCACGCTCCCTTCGCGGTTGCGTTCTGCAGGTTGCCGCCGTGTTTGGCATTACAGGTCGGCGGATTGGGACGGAATGCGGTCTTTCTTTGCATCCTACCCATGGGGGCGGGTTTGCTTCTCGCCGGATGATCCCAGCGCTGTTGCTGACTCTGTCACTGATGTGGTGCTACAGGGAATGGAACTTTTTATTCCATCATCTGTGGTACCCATCGGAGGCAGATATCAGCCTTGGTTTGGTCGCTCCTGTAAAACTGCATTACGCAGTAAGCAGGAGCGTTATCAAGCCTGGGCTGCGGCTTCGGCGACTCGGGATGTAAACACCAGCATACTTAAAAAGAAGTATAACTTCGCCTCCAGGGCGGCAAAGTCAGAGCACATAGGCAGAATTGGCGAGAAACTAGTTCGCCTTCCTTCGGGAACCCGTGCATTCTGGTCTCTCGCCAAGGCTGTCCAAGGGAATTTCTGTAAGCCATCACTACCATCTTTGCACAGGGAGGACGACTCACTGGCCCATGACGCAAAAGACAAAGCCGACCTTTTAGGCTCCCTTTTTGCGTCCAACTCGACTCTTGATGACGGGGGAAAAACACCGCCGACCATCCCGCGGTGTGAGTGCTCCATGCCGGATGTGCTGTTCTCACAGCGCTCGGTTCGCAAAGCACTTCTCTCCCTGGACATCCAAAAGTCGAGTGGGCCTGACGGAATCCCCCCAATTGTGCTGAGGACGTGTGCTCCGGAGTTGGCTCCGGTCCTAACGCGTCTTTTCCGGTACTCCTACTCCCAAAGCGTAGTCCCGAATTGATGGAAGACAGCTTTTGTCCACCCGATCCCTAAAAAAGGCGACCGCTCATACCCGTCCAACTATAGGCATATCGCGATCACCTCCTTGTTCTCCAAATTAATGGAATCCATTGTTAACTGCCAGCTCATCCGGTACCTTGACGATCACCAGCTGATTAGTGACCGCCAGTACGGTTTTCGTCGGGGTCGATCAGCTGGTGATCTTCTGGTCTACCTGACCCATAGATGGGCGGAGGCAGTAGAGTCCAAGGGGGAGGCGTTGGCCGTTAGTTTGGACATTGCGAAGGCCTTCGATCGGGTTTGGCACAAAGCGCTTCTTTCGAAGCTCCCTTCCTATGGGCTTCCCGAGAAATTGTGCAATTGGATCACCAGCTTCCTTGCAGATCGGAGCATCAAGGTCGTTGTAGACGGTGCATGTTCTGACTGCAAGCCTATTAACGCTGGTGTTCCACAAGGCTGTGTGCTATCACCAACGTTGTTTCTTCTGCATATCAATGATATGTTGCTAACTGGTTACATTCATTGCTATGCGGATGACAGCACTGGTGATGCTCTATACACCGGCCGTGCTAATATTTTTCGGGAAAACGTCTCCGAGTACCGGAATAAACTTGTGTCTGAAGTCGAGTCTTTGCTGGACAAAGTCTCGGACTGGGGGCGACTAAATCTAGTCCAGTTTTATCCTCAGAAGATACAAGTTTGCGCGTTTACCGCTAAAAAGAACCCCTTTGTCGTATCTCCTCAGTTTCAAGGCACTCCCCTAGTTGCCTCAGCCAGTATCGGAATCCTTGGCGTCGACATATCGAGTGACGCGCAGTTTCGTGGTCACTTGGAAGAGAAGGCCAAATTAGCCTCTCAAAAGCTTGGCGTGCTCAGCAGAGCGGGACAGTATTTCATGCCGGCACACCGCCTGCAACTTTACAAGGCGCAGGTTAGGCCTCACATGGAATACTGTTCCCATCTCTGGGCAGGGGCTCCCCAGTGCCAGCTCCTTCCACTTGACCGCATCCAGCGCAGAGCGGCTCGAATAGTCCACGACCGAGCCCTTTCCGATCGGCTCGATTCATTGGCACTGCGAAGAGATGTTGCATCTCTTTGCATTTTCTTTCGCATCTACCATGGGGAGTGCTCTGAGGAATTGTTCGGATTAATCCCAGCCGCCAAATTTCACGAACGCACATCGCGGCAGAACTCCCGATACCATCCACACCATCTGGATGATTGGCGGTCCACCACTGTGCGATTTAGAAGATGTTTTCTTCCTCGCACGACTTCCTTGTGGAATCGATTACCAGCAGCGATTTTTCCGGACCGATACGACTTAGGGGCCTTCAAGAAAAGAGCGTACTCCTTTTTAAAAGGCCGGCAACGCATCTGCAATTCCCTCCCTGGTGTTGCAGTTGTTCATGGGCGGCGGTAGTCACTTACCATCAGGTGAGCCGCATGCTCGTTTGCCCCCTCTCCTATAAAAAAAAATTTAGAATACATAATGTAAAACATTCGAATACCAATGTGCTGTTAAATGGGGAGGAGTTGAGTCTTGTGGATACCACTGTTTTTCTTGGTATTACTATTGACGCTAAACTTCAATAGGGTCCCCATATATCTAAATTAGCAAGTTATCATAGCTTAGTTCTGCAGCATATGCTGTAAGAAAGATTAGAAGTCTCACAGATGTTGAGACAGCTAGATTAGTGTATTTTAGTTACTTTCATAGCGTAATGTCTTATGGAATTTTGCTATGGGGTAATGCGACTGATATTGAAGCTATATTTGTTTTGCAAAAGAGAGCCCT
The DNA here is from genome assembly GCA_033319125.1 of Parnassius glacialis. Classification (NCBI taxonomy): domain Eukaryota; kingdom Metazoa; phylum Arthropoda; class Insecta; order Lepidoptera; family Papilionidae; genus Parnassius; species Parnassius glacialis. The sequence goes on along the minus strand of JAVANC010000023.1, from coordinate 3,967,105 downwards.
ACGGGCGATTTATAACCTAAATTGTAAAGAGTCACTCAGAGAAAAATTTTAAGAAATAAACATATTAACTTTGGCATCGCAATATATTTATGAGAATGTAATGTATGTGCATGAAAATATAAATAGCTTTAATAAGAATAAGGATGTGCATACTTTAAATACTAGGAACAAACATAAGCTTGTAATGCGAGTTACTAGACTCCACAAAATCAGTAATTCATTTATGGGGCATTGTATACGCTTTTACAACAAAATCCCAGAACATATATCAAAGTTTATCAATAAACAAGTTTAAAAGTTTTATTAAAGAAAAACTGTACAAGAAGGGTTTTTATAATATCAAGGAATACATGAATGAAAATAACTCCTGGGAATAGGGTGATCGCCACCATGCTGCTTCTATGAAAATATCATTTAAAAATTGTATAAACAAAATTATAGTAAAGTGAAATTATGTTTAAAAAAAAGTCCCGCTGGGTTTCTTGCTGGTTCTTCCCAGGACTGAGGTATTTTCAGAACCAGTGGTAAATAAAAAATAACTTACAATAAGTATTATGTAATAATCAATATTGAATAAAAAATTATTCTATTCTATTCTATTCTATACAAGGTATATGGTAATAGAGCCAAGTTTAAATATTTAATTAAATAATAGCTGTATAAAAAGGTTATTATAATATAAATAAATACAGGTTGACCCCTGGGAATTAGTGTATTCTGTGTCTGGAAAGTGGTCGCATCCAAACTGTTTTTAAAATAAATTTTGTAAATAGTTTGTAATCACTTATATTGTAAAATTTAATTTAAAAAAGTTCCGCCGGGTTTTTGCTGGTTCTTCCCAGGACAGAAGATTTTTTGGAACCAGTGGTAAATTAAAAAATGACTTTCAAGAAGAATTACTTGTAATCAATATTGAATAAAAAAATATTCTACTCTATTCTGTATACCACTGTTGCGCAATGACTCCTCTTATATCTGTAAGGGTAATAGATTGCTAGCGAACTTCATATACCCTTTTTTTAAAGATAAACGTTACCTCCACACTAGGATTTTCTTCTGTATCGTGGGAGCAATTTATGTTTACAAACATAAATTGCACAAGGCCAAACATCCAGACCCGGAGCAATAGTAGTCCATACAAATACTTGTTCCGTTAGGGATTCGAACCCGCGGCCCTTAGCGCAGCAACTCAATTGCTAAGCTACTACGCCACGGAGCCCTCAAATACATTCCTCAACATGCAGATTTCCTCACGCGGAATCGTAGTAAATTATCACAAAAAAATCCAATAAACTACTATTATAGGCATTCTGAAATAAAAAGGTAACTTTAGTGCCTACGTTTTAACTTCTTCGAACGTTACAACAACCTGTGTAGTGACTGTGTAGGAACATCCTCTATCCCATATCGTCACGTGGATATTGCAAGAAGCGACAGAGGGAAACAAATCAGGAGATGGACAGCAGCGTCTTTCTAATAACGACTAAAAATAATAAAACCAACTATGCCAAATGTCCCCCCTATGAGGCAATCTATGGGGGAGGCTTGTGTTCAGCTATGGACTTCGATAGGCTGTAATGGATTGATGTATAGAATATAATCTACCAGAAGCACATGACCCACTGAGAGGTGAAATTATTAAATCAACAGTAACATGGCAACTAAGTCAAATATTCCTCCTATGAGGCAATCTATTGGGGAGGTTTGTTTTCAGCAGTCTACTTTGATAGGTTGTAATGGATGGATGTATAGAACATAATCTACCAGGAACACATGACCCACTGAGAGGTGAAATAATTAAATCAACAGTAACATGCCAACTAAGTCAAATATTCCCCCTATGAGGCAATGTATGGGGGAGGCTTGTGTTCAGCAGTTGACTTTGATAGGCTGTAATGGATTGATGTATAGAAGATAATCTATCAGGAGCACATGACCCACTGAGAGGTGAAATTATTAAATCAACATTAACATGGCAACTAAGTCAAATATCCCCCTATGAGGCAATCTATGGGGGAGGCTTGTTTCCAGCAGTGGACTTTGATAGGTTGTAATGGATAGATGTATAAAACATAATCTACCAGGAGCACATGATCCACTGAGAGGTTAAAATATTAAATCAACAGTAACGTTACAACTATGGCAAATATCCCCACTATGAGGCAAACTATGGGGGACGCCTATTTTGAGCAGTGGACTTTAATAGGCTGTAACGGTAACAACAACAATTAATTAAAAATTACCTCATAAAATAAGTCGTCTCGGTCACGTGTCGTTGCGTATTAAATAGTTACATGCAAATATCATAAGGTTCAGCCTTACAACATACGAGTACATCCCGTCGCGCGGCCTGGAAGCGGGTTCCGGCTCGTCATTAGCAGCTGTCACTCCCACATTCGTGTTGATAGCGCATTACGTTCTGATCGTAAAAATTAATGTTGACACAGAACGATATCTGCCGCGATATTCGGAGTCAGTCATTGACGCTTAATTTTATTACAAATATCCACACACATATTGCCGTGTAGTGTGCTGTAATGCCCTATGGCCTCGGCGTAAGAGAATTCACTACATCATATTGTTCCGTATGTGTCGTGAGAGACAACAGAAAAACATTTAAACAGACGAAAGGCAGCAGCACATTTCTAAAACAGTCCAAAATAATAAAAAAAAACTGACTGGCAACTATGGCGTGTACCCCATGAGTCTATCTATAAATGGCTTATGTTTTACAGTAGATTTTTGCCATAAACATTAGTATAGCAACTAAATTGAATCATAGACCACCTTAACACTAATTTGAACTGTCTATAATTGACTACACAGCCTTAAAGAGCCTGTCTAATATATTAAGCGAATTCAGAAATCTTGTCGTAGCTAGCTATATTATGATTGTAGTGCAAATTTAAAAATACCAGTGTAAAATAGCAGTGTAAAATAGCAGCGTAATGTTGCTGTGTTTCGTACTATAAGAAAGGCATTTTATACGTGATAGAGCCATGCTGCAGCTATATTAATAGTACAGTTGTAGTACGAATGGGTCGGCTCAACCGGGGAAAGACCACGCTCTCGCAGAATACCAGCGTAAAATAGCAGCTTAATGCTGCTGTGTTTCGTATGGGTGAGTGTAGAGAACCGGATACCCTTTTTACTGGACATGAGGCATTCCATCTTAGCCCTCACGGGTGACAACGCATCTGCATTTTGATTCTTCATTGAGGATAGATGTAGATGTCTATAGGTCACAGCAACCACTTACGATCAGGTGGACTGTGTGCTCGTTTGTTACCCTATCCTATAAAAAAAAGACAAAACAGCACTAAGGGTCTGCCTTGTTACTGGATAAGAGGCATTCCATCTTAGTCATCTGAGGTGAAAACGCATCTGCATTTCGATACTTAATTGTGGATAAATGTATCTGTCTATAGGCCACAGCATCCACTTATCATCAGTTAGACTGTGTGTGTGAAAAATTAAGTTCAATATAGATTTACCCTATTGTACGATGTATAATCCAATGTTTAATCAAAGAGCCAAGCTGATTAGTCTCAGTACCAACAAGCTGCTACATAATTATCTCAAGTAGTTCAGATTGGCTTTCGGTATCTTGAGAGCTTCTTTGGCAAAAAATTATCCAGACTGTTTAAAAGCACACAGTCTAAAGCCTTCCTGAAAACAACTTAAAAGTTGTTTTCAGGAACTATTAGTCATCACGAATCGAATAGCGAAGATAACGACTTTTTACCTCGGGGCCGAGATTTGAGGATTTGGCGATATATACGAGTACCACATGGTATGGCATATAAGACAGTAGTCTTTTTTCAATATATATATATATATATATATATATATATATATATATATATATATATATATATATATTAATAACTAATTAACTAACAGCTCTGGGTTCTAGCCCTTTTGAGACTGAAGTTACAATGTATAATTATCCTTCATAGTAAACTTCATAAAAAGTTGATACGTCACATTGTGCAGGTCTTGGGAGATTTTGACAGTAACTTGAGCCAGCAGACAGCTGACTGTTGGAGATGGTATTTCAAGGCGCCTAAGCAGACAGACACCTTATCTTGAGAATTACATCACCATTAGAGCACTTGTTTCATCGTTTCCACCAATAGTTCACATGTGCAGACATTTAATACACAAAATCGCACCACTTTTGCATGTCAAAATCCACTTCAAAACATTATTTAAGCAATAATATAGGAGGAGCAATCCGTCGCCGGTCAACTTCCCGGTAAAACTCTTTTTAGGGTTCCGTAGCCAAATGGCAAAAAACGGAACCCTTAACGTCCGTATGTCACAGATATTTTTTCCCGAAACTATAAGAACTATGCTGTTGAAACTTGGTAAGTAGATGTATTTTGTGAACCGCATTAAGATTTTTACACAAAAATAGAAAAAAAACACAATAAATTTTAGGGGGTTCCCCATGCTGAAAACTGAACCAAACTGAAACTCAAAAACTTTTTTCTATCAAACCCATACATGTGGGGTATATATGGATAGGTCTTCAAAAATGATATTGAGGTCTCTTATATCATTTTTTTCTAAACTGAATAGTTTGCGCGAGAGACACATCCAAAGTGGTAAAATGTGTGTGTCCCCCCCTCCCCCAGTAACTTCTAAAATGAGAGAACGATAAAGCTAAAAAAATATATAATGTATACTACCATGTAAACTTCCACCGAAAATTGGTTTGAACGAGATCTAATAAGTTTTCTACGTAGTAGAGCCATGCTGCAGCTATTATATAATATAGATGTACCACGAATGGGTCGGCTTGACCGGGGAGGACCACGCTCTCACGGAATACCAGCGTAAAATAGTAGCTTAATGCTGCTGTGTTTCGTATGGTGAGTGTAAAGATCCGGAGACCCTTTTTACTGGAAACGAAGCATTCCATCTTAGTCCTCACAGGTGACAACGCATCTGCATTTTGATTTGTAATCGAGAATAGATGTAGATGTCTATGTGCCACAGCAACTACTTACCATCAGGTGGGCTGTGTGCTCGTTTGTCACCCTAATTCTATAAAAATAAAAAAAATAAAGTAGTTTTTTTTAAACGTCATAAATCGTAAATGTTGCTGTTACGGAACCCTTCATGGGCGAGTCCGACTCGCACTTAGCCGCTTATTTATATATAGAATAAGGGTGACAAAAGATCATACGTCCACCTGATATTAAGTTCATGCTATAGCCTATAGACACCTATATCTCTCCTTTATTAAGAATCAAAATTCAGATGCATTGCCACGCTGGAATAAGAAAGAATGCATCATTTCCGGTCAAAAAGGTCAAAAAAGTTACTGAAGTTTTATACTTATGATACGAAAAACAGCAGCATCAAACTTCTATTTGTATGTATTATCAGCTCCTATCTCATTTTTTTATAGAATAAAGGTGACAAACGTGCACACAGTCCACCTGATGGTAAGTGGTTGCTGTGGCCCATAGAGATGTACATCTATTTTCGTTTGCAAATTAAAATGCAGATGCGTTTTCACCCGTGAGAACTGAGATGAAATGCCTCTTTTCCAGTAAGTAGGGTCTCCAGTTCTCTACACTCACCATACGAAACAGCAGCATTAAGCTGCTATTTTACGCTGGTATTCTGTGCGAGCGTGGTCCTTCCCCGGTCGAGCCGACCCATTCGTGCTACAACTATACTATTAATATAGCTTCAGCATGGCTCTACCATGTAATTTTTTTTCCTACGTATTCGTGGATTCTATGTATTATTTTACGTAGGAATTCTGTGCGAGCGTGAACGTTTCCCGGTCGAGCCGACCCTTTTGTGCTACAGCCCTAATATGCTTTGTTTTTTTTATTTTTTATGCAATTACCAATGGACAAATCTTCTAAAAAGTATGCATAGAAGATTAACCCGAACTCCTTGGAGAGGCGAGTTTGTGAACACAAAATAAAAACCCACAAACTGATAATAAGTATTTGGATATTTTAAGACCGTAGCCAAGAATTTTTTTTGTTAATAAAATTATACCAAACAATACATTTTTGATTTCTCTTTTAATTCGCTACTATTCATAAATGCTGCTTTCCACTAATCTAAAACGTGCCACTGACGCATACTAAGCAACCAAAAAGCAATATAACGAATTAATTAATTTAACGCAGTTTGTATTTAGATTGGAGTAATTAAGTTAATAAAATTATCATACGCGACGCCGAATTACGCCATCTTGCGATCGTTAAATTCAGAAGTTTCTTTGTTTTGTACGTTTTACATTCTATGGAAAAACGGATAGGTGTGTGGCAATGAAACATGTATAGTAACAGTTTAATGTCACAAATAGGGATTGGGGATGGATTACAAAAAAATACAAAATAAGCCTTTAAATATATATGTAATTTCATTTATAACATAGCTTCAATGTTCATTCAATTCAATTCAATTTTATTAATTGTCAGAATGTAGTACATACAATTATAATGATCTTATTTCTTACTTACTAGCTGGCCCGACAGACGTTGTACTACACTTTCTGGTTGGTGGAGCGATTGGTTTCATTTTCACAGACACATTTCTATAAATTTATTATACGTATATCTAAATCCTCTTTAGAACTAATAGAACTATCAGCAGCCATAATGACAATAATCTTAAAAAGAAATACAAAACATAACCCCTTTTCCTTCCGTAAGCGGATAAAAATTGTCTATATGTTACACACGGCCATTTACTGCCTATATACAACATTTCATGTAATTTCGTTGGGTAGTTTTTGCGTGAATCGTGAACACACAATTTTCCTACATATTTGTTATATGTGTAGGAGTGATATGTATCTACCAGATGTACAAATAAAAGGTAGTCCTGTACTAACACACTATTTAATATACACGCAAATACAAAGTCACACCGAAATCAATATATAGAAGGAGAATGCAACGTAAGTTCTAAACAAGGAGGAAGAAGTACAGTGGTAAAGAGAAACTCAAAATGTAACAATAAATTAAGAAAGATAGGCACACGTAAACAATTATTAAAATGTCTACAATACAATGAGATGATCTCTCCGCGTCGAAGCCCGTAAGCGACTGGTCGACTGATCATGGGGGCGGTGCTCTCCCACCGCGAGCCCGCAACCTCTGCCTCAGGATATTACCATATATGGTGTTGTATCGACGATGCCGCACGGGATCGAATCTACGAAACGTCGACCAATGGATAGGACGAGTGTATAGTGTAAATGTGCGTGTGTGTGTGACTGTATGATTGTATGTTTGTGTGAAATGTAGGAGATCCCCTACATATGTATAGATTAATAAGTCCTTCTATACTAAACTATTATTATTGTTACAATTTAATGAAATAATCCAGTGATAACAAGTACCCTTCCCAATAGATTGCATTATAGGAGGGATATACTGCCACAGTTACCACATTTAGCAGGTGTGTTTATTATTTGGAGTTTTTACCTAGAAAATTTTTCTGCCTATCTTTTTACAACAAGAAACAGCAACAGTAGCCCAATGGTAGTTTGTGGACTCCAAATTCAGAGGGCTGTGTGTTCGATTCCACCGTTTCACTACTGTGGTGAACCTCTGTTATACTTAGAATGGTTAACGGGAGTATTACTAGTACTACGGAATGATTTATGGACTCTCTTCCGCCGCCTCTACACGGCCATGTTTAAAACATAATAACAGTTTTGAGATGAATTTATTTTATATATATGATGATTTTACTTGCGTCTTCGGCCGAGACGTTGCAGGATATGGTAACTGCTATGAGTGGAGCTTTTGTTTGAAAGGAATGAAGATGAATCTAAAGAAGACGAAAGTGATGGTATTTGAAAAAGATGAGGTAGTGATAGATTGCAATATCGTGATTGGAGATGAACAAATTGAAAAGCTGAAGGAGTTTGTGTATCTGGGTTTAAAGTTTACAAGAGATGGAAAGCGTGGGAGTGATATCGAAAGAAGAGTAAGTGCAGGAAACATGGTGAATGGAGCTTTGCACTCCCTTATGAGCAGTAGGAAGGTGTCTAACAAGGCTCGTTTGGCTGTGCATGAGGGGGTGTTGATTCCGATACTCACGTACGGAAGTAAAAGTTGAGTATGGCAGAAGAACCATGAAAACAGAATAAATGCAGTTGAGATGAGAGCATTAAGAAGGATGATAGGAGTCAAATTGAGTAACAGGATAAGAAATAGTGAGATAAAGAAACATTGTGGTCTGAAAGAAGATGTAGTGACAAAAATTGAGAAAGGTATGCTGAGATGGTTTGGCCATGTCGAGAGAATGAATGAAGAACGATTGAAGAAAAAAGTGTATAAGGCGAGTGCCAATGAAAGTGTTGGAAGGGGTAGACCGAAGATCATGTATGAAGGGAATAATGAAAGTGAACGAAGCGAAAGAAGTGTGTCAGGATCGTAGCAAGAGGAAAGAAGTGGTCTCTGCCTACCCCTACGGGAAAGAGGCGTCATTATTTCTATGTATGTATGATTTTATTATATGAAAATTTTGAAAAGACTATAAAATAAAAATAAATCTGCTGTTGCCAACCCGCCTGCCAACGTGGAAACTATGGAAAAAAAACGCGAAAAAAATTCCGTAAAAGTAGTTTTATTCAATGTGTAGCGTTCGCGCAAATATAAGAAATCATTACTACATATGGAATAAAACTACTTCTACGGATTCTATCGCGTTTAATTAACTTATTTTTATTGATTCCCGACGATTCGGGTACTTTACATATAGGTGTCGTGAAACACCCACGTTTCGGGAAGTCTGCAATGTGTGAACATGTTAAAGTTCGTCTCCCTATTACGTTTAATTTGATAAATAATAAAATAAATTTTTAGTAGAAATCGGTGTTCTTTTGAACACCGATTCCTACCACGGATGATTCGTAAGGCTATTAAAATTAAAGAACATCCTAACTTCAATACAGAAGATGGATTGGTGCTGCCATCTGCTTGGGATCTTATAATTCATCATCATCATCATTACAGCCTTTCAAAAGTCCACTGTTGAACATAGGCCTCCCCCAAGGAATGCCACAAAGCACGGTCCTGAGCCACCTGCATCCATCGACTTCCTGCATGTCTTACCAGGTCGTCACTCCATCTAGTAGGGGGTCGCACTACTATTCACCTACCGGTAGGAGGCTACCACTCGAGAACCTTTCTTGCCCATAGGTTGTCGGTTTATCGAGCTATATGGCCGGCCCACTGCCACTTCAGCTTACTAATCCGTTGGGCTATGTCGGTTACTCTGGTTCTACTGCGGATATCCTCATATCTAAGTTTCTCATGTAAAGAAACCCTGAGCGTAGCCCTCTCCATAGCTCGCTGAGCGAACTTGAGCTTCCTCATACGGCCAGCAGTGAAAGACCACGTCTCAGATCCGTAAGTCATCAATGGCTACACGCACTGGTTGTACAATTTCGTTTTAAGGTTTTGAGATATGTCTAACGAGAAGATGTGTCGTAGTTAACCGAACGCTGCCCAGCCGAGTTGAATCCGCTGATTGACCTCTCAGTCGAAGTTGGACTTACCTAGTCGGACTATTTGTCCCAGGTAAACATACTCGTCCACAACTTCGAACTTAGTGCTCCCAACAACTACCGGCATAGGTGTGACATGGACGTTAAATATGATTTTTGTTTTGTCCATGCTCATCTTAAGACCTATCCGTTGGGAGACACTATTGAGGTCATTAAGCATAGTGATTAGGTCCTCCAGTGATTCTGCCATAAGGACTATATCGTCGGTAATTCAAAGGTGAGTGATGTACTCGCCATTAATGTTAATACCGCATCCTTTCCAGTCCAGTAGCCTGAAGACGTCTTCCAATACAGCGGTGAAGAGTTTCGGGGATATAACGTCACCCTGTCTCACACCTCTTTGCAGTTGGATAGGTTTCGCACTCTGATTATGTACTCGGATAGCCATCGTAGCTCTACTGTAAAAACACTACAGCACTTCAATATACCGACAGTCAACTTGGCATCGCTGAAGGGACTGCAGCACCGCCCAAATTTCGACGGAATCAAAGGCTTTCTCATAGTCCGCAAGTACGCAAGGCAAAGTGGCAGATTATACTCCTCTGTCTTCTGTACAATCTGCCGCAGGATATGTATGTGGTCTATGGTACTAAAGCCTTTTCGGAAACCGGCTTGCTCGGGAGGCTGGAAGTCGTCAAGTCTACGTGCGAGACGATTCGTAATGACTCTCGAAAACAGCACGTAGACGCGGCTCAGAAGGGAAATTCGTCAGTAGTTCTTCAATAGAGCATTGTCGCCTTTCTTAAAGAACAAGGCCACTGCATTTCTGCTCCACGTCTCTGGAGTAATGCCACCATGGAGGACGGAATTAAAGAGCTTCTGATGGATTTCAAGTACCGGTTTTCCACCCGCTTTCAAAAGCTCCGCTGTAATTCCATCTTCGCCCGGGGACTTGCCGTTTTAAAGGTGCTGGAGAGCCATTCTAATCTCGCTCAGACTGACGTCCGGGATATCTTCGGAATAGTGTCGTATAAGACTTGCTCTTGGATCGTTACTCACACTTGCGTGTGGCTCCAACGATGACGTGTACATTTACCCATAGAACCTCTCAATCTCATTCAAAATCTCAGGTGTCCCGGAAATGATGCCGCCACACTCAATTTTCAGCTTTGGAAAGACTTTGGAGCCTTGGTTCCACTCGATCGCTTCTTCAATACAAGCTGTATTGCAGTTGCATAAGTCCCGCCGTATGCATTTGAAGATCTGTCTGTTCAGTTGCCTCTATGCTGTCAAATCTACTGAAGACTGCAGCTTCATGTCCCGTTTAACAGCCATGAGATTAAGAGTGTGATCAGAGAGTTTTTTTATTCTACTGCGAAGGGTCTTACCAAACTTAGCTCCGACCACTTGGACAGTTTCCACGAGCTTGTCATTCATATCGTCTACTGTATTGCAATCTTCTAGATACTGAAAACGGTTTCGTAGCTCGAGCTGAAAGGTTTCAGGACTTTGGATTAGAGCACGAGGGGGACGAAGCGTTGACTTCATCAGACGTAACCTCTCCAACTTAACGTTTAGGTTCAGTATGCTTCTCACCATTCGGTGATCGCTGCCGGCTTTCATCTTCGCAATAACTGAGACATCACTGAACAATTGTCGTCTGGTCGTCATAATGAAGTCAATCTCATTTTTGTCGAGCCATCGGGGCTCGACCAGATCCGCTTTCTATGGGCCGCTTCAAGAAAAAAGAGTTCATGACAATGAGTCCCTCTTTCTTCATGAAATCGGCCAGCTGCTGGCCCCTCGGGTTCCGTTGCCCTATTCCGAAATTCCCTACTTTCAGCTCACCGTTCTCTCTTGTGCCTAGTTTTGCGTTGAAGTCTCCCACTGACACCGTATAGTGGGTTTTGGAGGAATGCGTGGCTTTAGAGATATCTTTATTCATTTCCTCCACCTCCTCATCGAGATGTGCCGAGGTTGCTGCGTAAACCTGTATGACCTTCAGCGAATACCGTTTGGTGATTCTGAGTATAAGGTACGCAACCCTCGTCGACAAACTCCCGATCTTTACAACGTTGTTAACGAGAGACTTGTGGATAATAAATCCGACACCTCCTTGGGACATATTGTCGCCCTCCCGGTGATAGAGTAAGTTGCCAGATTCGAGGATTACTGTGTCCTCCCCCTCTCTTCGGACCTCGGATAATTCTATAATATGCCAGCCTAACTTGTCTATATCTTCTTCCAGCTCCACGATCTTCTCGTCAGTCCTCAGGGTACGTGCGTTGTATGTTGCCAGGTCGAGTCGTCTTAGGTGGCAACCGAACCTCCACCGGAGATTCTTAGCACCCCCTGTACCGCCGTTACCATGGTCGCCACCGTAGCCAGGTATAGCGGGGCCGCCGGGGACTGGAGGCCGTCTCTGTTTTGATCTAATCGTTGGGGTTATATGCCATAGTTGCCACGCTTGGCGAGCGGGTTGGCAACCGCAATGTATTTATTGTAATTTTACTGTTACTAGGAAGATGCTGCTGCCCATCTCCTGCCTGTTTACCTTTGTCGCCTTTTTTGACACCCACGGGAAGATATGGGGTAGTGGGTATTCTTAACCGCCACTACACGGCATTATATCCTATAGTTAATAAAATTAAATCCAAACCCAAGTATACAACTGTCAGACTTCAAGATACTGTAAGTTCATTCTGCGTAGATCGAATCAAAAATTAATATTCAAAAACTGAAGGTAGCCGGGATAACTATGACATCGGAACGTCAAAAACCTCAATCTACTATGATGATCTCCTCCCCCCCTCCCCCCTCCGTGTCCGTGGGTGCTGTAAAGCCTTCGAAACGTCGGGAATTAAAAAGTTAAATTAAACGCGATAAAATCCGTACAGATTAGTTTCATTTAATCCGTAAAGAAGTTTTATTCAACTATGGAAAATATCCCCCTTATGAGGCAATGAAATGAAAAAAATAATACAATTATGCTTATATTAAAATTAAGCAAAAATATCATTTTTATGTACACCTCGTCGAAGGAAAGATAACAAGAATTTTGGTTGTATTTTCTCACCATTACTTCAATATAAGAAAACATAGTTCCGTCCCCCAACCTAACAGCAGGGGCCTGTTAGACCCCTAAGACGTTAAAACTCATACTAAAAAATTTCATACAGTAACACATTTTTGGTTTTTCAGTTTTATATTCAAAGATAACTAGTTTTTGTTTGCTTTTTATTGGCCCTAAACTTCGAGTACCCTTGGGCCTTTAATCTCCTCTGATCTACGACTGCCCTGAGAAAATTTAGTGTATGTTATAGATATTTATACTCTTCCAAGAAATGCATTTCTTGTACAAATATCAACAAAAACATCATTCGGCAAGTTAGCGCGTGCATAGTTCCCAACTTACACAGCCCCACAGTTCCTTATATCTATCTTCGATTTCAATACTTTAATAAATGTACGAAACTTTCATTTGTGACTATTATAACCTATTGATGATTTCTTAAAAACTATAGCCTGTAATTTATAATTGAATTTTAAATATTATTTGTACCTGTATAAAGTTCCCTTGGCGTTATAATTTTCAAGAATTTACTTCTAAAGTGAAAGGAGCTTACCTGAAACAACACAAAGAATAATTATAACATTTAGTAGAGAAATTACATAATTTTTTTAGATTACAATGAATTATGGTTGATAAATTTTATAAACTAAATTAATAAAATTATACACACAAATTAAGCGTATTCCAATTTTGATTTTAAAATTTTGGTTTTATATTTATCAGGGCTAATTCATCTGTCAAATCTGTCCATCTATGGCGAACACCTATGTTCAGCAGTGGACTATGATAGAATGTTATGGTAACTGTAACGGTACATTAAAGGTATTAAGGTGAGGAATTCCAAAGAGTTCAGGCAGCCCTCTACTACAATCAAACTTTATAGTAAACTGGTTAGAAGTAAACTAGAATACTGCAGTCAAATTTGGAATCTGCACTACAAAATCCATAGCATTAGAATCGAAAGAATACAAAAACGCCTGCTGCGTCATCTTGCGTACCGTTCGAATAGCTATCAAACTAATGATTCCTGCGAAAGACAGTTGGCACAATTTAACATCACATCACTACAATCACGTAGAAGTATCTCAGACATGATGTTCCTATACAAACGCTCAATAATAGTATTGATTTTCCAGCAATAGTTCAATTATTTCACTTTCAAGTGCCATCAAGACTGCCTAGAAAACCACACGCCTTTTTCAATGTTATGCCTTTAGCCAGACTGGTTCGCACTTGTAACGAACTCTCCTCGAAGATTTCTGGCCTCGATATTAATTGCGATAGTTTAACCACCTTCAAATCAAAATTAATCAATTTCTATGAATTCACGAATTAATTAATTATTAATTATAACATAGGAATTGTTTTTGCTTTTTATAATTTGATTAATATAATATAATATTACAATGAAGCTATTTATAATATTGTCAAACAATTATGTTTCTTTTTAACAATTTATATTTATTCAATGATGTAATTCAGGTTTTATTGCTTATAATTCCTTAATTTACAAAATAATCAACACATGTTGTGATTACCCATAAAAAAATACAATTATAATGTGTTTAATTTGTTATGAAAATGATCTTTGTATTACTGTTGTAATCCTCTGTTGGTAATCCTAATAAATAAATAAATAAAGGTAACTCCGAAACTATGCTTAAATAATTGTAAAAACACGCACTCACTCATACATAAGCATCAAAAATCATTTGCACCAAGGAACATAGTTTCATGCGCATGTGTGTGTAATGTGCATCGACTGAATTTTGACGTGGTGTTAAAAAGAAAAAAAAGACGAAAGATGTGTGCATGAGAGCGTGCCAAGAAGTTGTGCATAGTTTCGTCGTCACATGAAATATACGTAGTGGTCTATTCTATCTTTTTTGTTAGTCTGAGGCCAAACCGGAACTAGATAGGAAAGAATGTCATCTCTTGAATATTGTATTTGAAAAATAATAATATAACTAAATTAATGCAAAGGGAACTCTTCAAATATGTTTTTTTTATAGCTGAGAAGGCAAACTAGCACACGGCTCACGGTAAGTGACTACCGCCACCCAGGAACAACTGTAACACCAGGGGTATTGCAGGTGAGTTATCGGCCTTTTAGGAAGGAGTAAGCTCTTTTCTTAAAGGTACCTAATTATTCATTTTGGTCCAGAAAAATCGCCGATGGTAAACAATTCCACAGAGAGGTCGTACGAGGAAGAAAACTCCTAGTAAAACGTAGAAGTGGACCATCAAGCATCCAGATGGTGTGGCTGGTATCTGGAATTTTACCGCGATATACGTTCGTGAAATTTGGCGGCTGAGTTTAATTCGAACAATTCCCCAGAGCACTTCCCGTGATAAATGTGAAAGAAAATGCAAAGGGATGCAACATCTCTTGCCAGCGCGAATGAATCGAGCCGTTCGGAAAGGACTCGGTCGTCGACGATTCGAGTCGCTCTGTGCTAGATACGGTCAATTGGAAGAAGCTGGGGAGCCCTAGCCCAGAGATGGGAACAGTATTCCATGTGATGCCGAACCTGCGCTTTGTAAAGTTGCAGGCGGTGTGCTGATATGAAATGCAAGCTTTTTAGAGGCCAATTTGGCCTCTAAAAAGCTTGCCTTAATGTATATAGTTAGTCAAAAAAGAAATAAAAAAATGAATGTATAAATGAAATAACTGAAAGAATAAATGAGGAAAAGTGATAAAGTAATGGCATGCTGCAAAAGTAAGTGACGCCCTAGCCGGAAGCTTTCCGACCAATTTTTTTTTAAAGAATATAAAATCGAAATGCGTGAAGTCTAAGATGGAATGCCTCTTTACCAGTAAAAAGGATCTCCGGTTCTCACCGTACGGAACACAGCAGTTTTAAGTTTCTATTTTACGCTGGTATTCTGTGAGAGCGTGGTCCTTCCCCGGTCGAGCCGACCCATTCATGCTACAGCTATACTACTAATATAGCTGCACCATGGCTCTACCAGGTACGGCATGGCAATATATTTAAGATGGGCCAAGCTAAGAGTACCTTTAACCAACCAGCGTATATGCGTAGATATATGAATGTGAAACAAGCGGGGAAAATATGTCAGGATCGTACCAGAGTAGCAGGAGTAAGAGTATATGTGATGTTTTTATTCGGTCAAATATCGGGTCAGAAAAACATAAAAATATTATTTGTGCGATGCGCCTTTGTGTGGCAGCAGAGATATCGAAGCCGTAGCACACGGGTTGGTTGCTTAGAAATGTTAAAAATATTTTTGTGTTTTTAAATGTAATTAGTGTTTTTTTTTATATAGGAGAGGGGGCAAACTAGCATGCGGCTCACCTGATGGTAAGTGACTACCGCCGCTATCTATATATATCCTCGATTAAGAATTAAAATATAGATACGTGGTCACCCCTGAGAAATAAGATGGAATGCCTCGTTTCCAGTAAAAAGAATGTCTGGTTGTCTACACTCACCATACGGAACACAGCAGAATTGACCAGCTATTTTACGTTGGAATTCTGTGAGAGCGCCTTTAAAATTTTGTCAGGTAATTCTGGCTTAACGTCTCACTGGCTATTTGCTGTGATGCTGTGAAGCCGTGGTTCGACTCTCTATACATACATGGTACATAAGTGTTGTGTTTATATGGTTTACAAATAATTGTTCCGGGTCCTTATGTTTGTCCTTATACAGTTCGTGTACGTAAAACACCTCCATTATACAACGTCAAGTTCAAAATTTTATTCAAAATTGGTTTGAATGATTAAATGCAACTAATTTTTACGGATTTTATCGCGTTTAATTTAACGTTTTTATTTCTCGACATTTCGGTTGATTTTGTCCGTCGTATAGATTGGTGTCATGAAATGGTTCAAAGATTTAACGGAGATGACTCAAATGCTGTGTTTAACATACTTACGGGTGACGAAAGCTGGATTTATTGTTATGATCCTGAAACTAAGAGATAGTCTGCTGTCTGAGTGTTTCCTTCTGAGGAGTTGCCAACCAAAGTGAAGAGAGGTCGAAGCGTGGGAAAAAGATGGTGGCGTCGTTCTTCGGAAGGACAAGTCATTACGCAAAAATTGTTTTAGAGTATCGAAAAACAGTTACTGCAGACTAGTACACTAACAATTGTTAGCCATTTGTCTTGGAAAAAGTTCAGGAAAAACGACCTCGCAGTAGGATCCTCCTTCACCACGACAACGCCTCGTCGCACACCGCCAAGCAAACAATCGACTACTTGGCGGCATCAGACGTGGAATTATTGTCACCCGCCCTATAGCCCCGACCTCACCTACAGCTTACGATATTTAATTATTTCCGAAATAAAAGGAAAACTTCGAGGAAAACGTTTTTACGCGTTATGGACGCCGAGGAAACAGTGGCTGCGTTTCAAAATGCCGACGAAGAGACCCCTAAGGACTAGTGGGCAAAGTGCTTTTCTCAGTGGTTCTATCGGATGCAGCGATGTATTGATGTATTGATAACTTGATAGTTTGTATACTTTTTGATTTTTTAAGAACTTTCGGGGTCACCCTCGTAATCCTATACATTATATCTTATACCGACTAGCGAAGCTATTATGTGGAACTTATTTCATTATTTTTAGTTCTGCAAAGTCGGCTTTGACTTTGTAGTCGACTTCAAAAATGCGTAGGCTTACAATTTGACTGTATTTTTTTATATGTATCTTAATCAATTGAGAACCGATTTTAATGGTTCCTTTTTATTAAATAGGCTATACTCATGAGTGGTTCTACGTGACTTTGGAGAATAATTTCCATCTCTAAAAGTGAGAAAATAAGTGATGAAGTTTTTTATATTGTTACTAAGACACTTTTACGAAAAATTAATATAGATAGATTGAGATAGATTCTAAGCTGGCGCTTTAACAATTCTACATACCTACTATGTTTAGCATCTGAATTCTGAAGTCATTATGGGGAAATTATTTAAATTTCTTTTAGTTTTTGAAGCCGGCATTTACTTTTCTAAAAGTCTAAATTTTAAGTTTTCATCTAGGCAATATTACTTTATAATAGCTAGATAATATTGCTTTTTAAATATAATTTCAACACAGAATAAATTCAATGCAGAAAAAATGACTAAGCTTAAATCAAGATCCGAACTAAGTATAGACCCTGTGCGACTGTTATTATTTTCTATTACATGCACAACAGTTTTGATAAATAAAAAAAATCAAGCAGTGTGTCATCCGAATTGCCTAACACGAAGACGCAACCTCGAACCCCCGTCAACGTTACCCCCCGCTGCGCGGTACCGACCAATGAGATCAATCGATTTTGTTTTAATCGGTAATCTTGGTAATCGTAAATTTAATATCGATTTAAATTATTGACCGTTTAACCCAGATACCTTCACAAGGTTCACAGGTTAAGAAAATATTACATATTTCTTCGCTGCTATTGCAATTGGAATAAAAACTATATCTGTATGTTAATTTTATTTGAATTGGTTTAGAAAAAATATGAAAATAGGCACTCTTCAGTGCCTATAACTCTTAGCCAAAACGTGAGGTATCGAAAAATTTACAAATAAATAAACCAATGAAATAAAATGTTCGGTTTATTTGGATCGCAACACTGAAATTGTCAATTCATGTTGATTTACAACGTGCTTTGAAAATAGTCGTGAGAATACCTGAGAGAAATTTAATGAAATATGAAATCTGAGTCCCAATGCATTTTATCGCTACTGTCATTACTGAAAATCATCGTATCACCAAGACAAATACCTTTTTAACTTTTAAATTTGTACACTATTATATGATTCAATAGTCTGTGTCAAGAAAAGACAATAGTGCCAAACGTTTTGTGTGGCTAGTTGCTTTCGGGTAAAACTAGATATAGTAAAGTTTGAATAATAATAAATACAGCCTCGTACCGGTAGGCGAAGTGTAGGGCGACCCCCCACTAGATGGAGTGACGACCTGGTAAGGCATGCAGGAAGTCAATGGATGCAGTTCGCTCAGGACCGTGCTTTGTGGCATTCTTTTGTGGTGAGGCCTATGTTCAGCAGTGGACTTATGAAAGGCTGTAATGATGATGATGATGATGAATAATAATAATATTTAGCAAGCATACAGTCCACCTGATGGTAAGTGGTAGCTGTGGCCCACAGTCATCTACATCAACCCTCCTATAACAATGCGAAACACCCTAGCATTCAGCTACTATTTTACTCTGGTATTCTGTGATAATAATTAAAATAACTACAACTTCAAAATCCATAATATTAATAATAATTAAATTACTTACTTAGATTTTCTTATATACAAAATTAAAAAAATGTAGTAAAAAAACTAAAACTAATAACTTAATTATCATACAGTCCTACTCCCCGTGGTATCGTGCCAAGAACGCTGGCAGCGTTTTTTTTATAGAAGAGGGGACAATTGAGCATGCGCCTCATCTGATGGTGACTACCACCGCCTATGAACAACCGCAACACCAGGGGAATTGCAGATGCGTTGCCAGTCTTTTAGAAAAGTGTAAGCTCTTTTCTTGAAGCATTTCCTCACTGAATGGCTATACTTAGCCTTTGAGCGAGAAAAGAAACAGCCCTCTTATTACCAGAAGCAAAACCAGCCGCGGGTAGAGTTCCTTTAGGAACTTCACCACACGTGAACCCCACCGACGGATAGTCTACAGCAAATGGCACAAATATGTAGTCACTTACTTAGATTATATTTCCATGAAAACAACCAAAATCTAAGCTAATGCGTGGCGGAGTCTTCTATATTGAAAATGGGCCATATTAAGAGTACGTCAAGCATGCATGTGTAGATATATGAAAGCGAATGAAGCGAGAGAGGTGTGTGAAGATCGTGCTAAATTGAAGTCGGTATACTCTGCTTATAATTCTGGGATAAGGACGTGAGACTTTGTTTATTTATTTTTTTGGAATAGTAAAAGTTTTGAATGAAACTATTCAATTCCTGCCGCTTTACGGCGCTGATGGTCATGGGGGTAAATAAGGAATTTATAGTCCTGATGTCAGAGTAAACGAAGGCTAACAAATTCATAATTTATTTCTTCGGTGATAAGATATCTCTTTGTGGAATTGTTTACCACCGGCGATTTTTCCATACCGATACGACTTAGGGACCTTCAAGAAAAGAGCTTAATCATGTCTAAAAGGCCGGCACCTCACTTGTAATTCCCCTGGTGTTGCAGGTGTTCAAGGGCAACAGTATACACTTCATCAGGTGAGCCGTATGATCGTTTGCCCCCTATAGTAAATAAAAAATGTTAACTTTATAGAGATTTTAATCTGTAAAAATGTTACTGTACATACTTGTTTAATTTAATTTATATAATTTTAAATTTTGTACTGCCGACTTCAATATAAGTTATTAAGAATAACTCAAAAACTATTGGTCTGACCTTGATCAAATTCATATGGCACCACACGAGAAGTACCAGCTTTCAAATAAAAATGAATCATCGAAATCGGTTCACCCAGTAAAGAGTTATGAGGTAACACACATAAAAAAAACATACAGTCTCCTTTTTGGAAGTCGGCAGAAAACTGAAGTAACGAACGAACTTTGGACTACTGCGACGAACTTCAAACAAAGAACGGAGATGGAATGCCTCACGCCTTGTAATTATACTGGTTTGCTCTCTTGAATAATAAATACATAAACAAATATGTAAATATATAGCTTTTAGGTAGCAAGACAAACACAAAATTACATACAATACAGATCCGAAAAGGACTAACTTCATTTGTTAAAGTAATATAGACTTCATCGCCAAGAATCTAATATTGGTAATGCAAACATGCTGATTAACAAAACACTGAGGAAAACAGTACAATATTAGTTTTCATAACTATTTGAACTAATTATTCATTTGGTCCAAAAATAATATCAATAATTATAATTTCCTAAGTTGAACCTTCAGCATTGCATATTCCTTTAGGTTATTAAGACATTGCAACATTCCAAATACGCTGCATAAATTGTAAGAGAGCTCACCACGGCTAGTATTGTAATTTAAATTAACATATTATCGATATTTTTAAACATGGTGGAACTATGCTGCAGAAATATTACAGTTGTAGCACGAATGGGTCTGTCTGCTCGACCGGGGTAGGACTACGATTTTATAGAATTCCATCGTAAGACTTCAAGACAACGCATCTGCATTTTGATTCTTAATCGAATGTAAATGGACTATGTGTCACACACATTATATTAAAACAATAACTATTGAAATAACGTTGATACAATCAAAAATATTCTTCATTCACCTGTGAAATTAGCATGCTATTAAAGAATATTTTTATCAGCCAGGCTGTGCAGGCGGTGATTGAACGATTGCTTAAATCCATACCATGGCACTAATGGAATTTAAATTATTGTTTAAATTTTTTGATCATCCCATTTGGATCTATGAGTGTCGTATGACGCGACTATAGGTAACGCTTGGCAAATCTCATTCCATCCAAAGATAAGTATAATAATCCGTTAACGCCAGACGGCAAATATTCAGACCGGCGACAGGCAACAGCAGGCGAGGTGTCTTATACTGTGATAGTCAAACTGCTTTCCAAGCGCGACGATTTTTCTTTATTTATTTGGTAAAGCAAACACTAAACAATGTGTCTAACAATATACTCTAATTCCTTAAGTAATAGTTGGCCTCCTAGCGGTAATTGAATTCGCGGCCCGCAGCACCACCATCAATTACTGTGCTATCCAATCATCACTATATAATTATTATAATTCTCTGTAGTTACCAGTAAATAAGAAAATGAATTATAAATTAAATTATTTAATTATCGATATGTAACGTTTCTGCGCAACCCTAATTTCAAATAACTTCGCACGTGGCGTCCACTTTCGTTTCACATATTTCATATATTAATGAATTATTTATTAAAGTTTTAACGTATTTATAAATGCTGATGTTATTTAGTAGCAAGACATAATTAATTGGTAGTAATTATGAATTATTAAATACTGAATTCTTAGCGTGCTTCAAAACCTTAATACATGAAACTACTTGATTTCAATTTTTGGTTAAATATATTCGACAGATTACATTTTATATTTATTATTTATTATTATATTTATATAAATAGGTAAACGGCCTCCAAGATTCAGGAGAAAATCATAGTGTGGTTTAAAAAGTGAAGTGTGCGTCTAATTGTGTATACACGTAGGAAGTGAAACTTCTTTACGACATACCATTCTTAAAAGGTGACGTTTTTTATTTTCAATACCATAATAAAATTCTTCACATAAAGAACGAATAATATATTTTAAAGATATTTAAATATCAGAACATACAGAGGAGCATATACTCCTTTTTACCTTTCTATATCATATATGAAAATTAGCTCCAAGAAACAGGATGGCCAAGGCCAAAATTCATAAATTCAACTGGTTCAGTTTCTAATGTCACTATATAGAAGAAGTTATTGCCGTAAGCTTGTGATATATTTTAGTCCACGCAAAAGGGTCAAAAAATTAAGAGAAAAAACGGACTTCAAATAAATAAAAATAATATTTTATTTACGTATCTCTTCATTTCTAGACGTGGCAGAACTATACTGCAATTATATTATGGATGGAACACGAATGGATCGGCTTCACCGGGGAAGGACCACGCTCTTACAGAATACCAGCAAACATATTAATGTGGTAATTTATTTTTAACACGTGGTAGAGCCATGCTGCAGCAATATTAGTAGTATATTTGTAGCACGAATGGGTCGGCTCGACCGGGGAAGGACCACGCTCTCACAGAATACCAGCGTTAAATAGCAGCTTAACACTGCTGTGTTTTATATGGTGAGAGTAGAGAACCGGAGGCCTTTTTACTGGAAACGAGGCATTCCATTTTAGTCCTCAAGGGTGATAACGCATCTGCATTTTGATTCTTAATCTTAATTTTTCACCCTATCCTCTAAAAAAATAGAATAAGGGTGACATACGAGCACACAATCCACCCGATGGTAATGCTGTGGCTCATAGACATCTACATCTATCCTCGTTTGTAATAATTCAGGATTTAAGCAGACTTTTACTTTTTATTTAAAATAATTTTTTAAAAGACAAATATTTCCAATCGATAGAGTATCTCAATCATTATTGAGCAATCAATTTTAAACTTAGTTATTTATTCTCGTTATTAATAAACAAAATGGCGTCGTAAACAAATATTTTATGCATAACGACCATTAGCAACTGCTCGCACAATTAATCAGACTGCAAATAAGACACTTTTATGGTTCTTATTCCGTTGTATTAAAGACTCGATGATTGGTCGTATAATTTAAATTTGTAGAAAACATTAGAAGGTTTTAACAATTTATTAATTTAATAATATGCAGAAAGTTTATGTGCTTTCAATGGAAATTAGGGCCCAGATGTCGTAGTTATTGCGTATTTATTCAACATGTTAACTATCCATATTTTGTCAACACTAACCACCAACAAACAGAGATAGATCGATCTGGTATTCTTCTAGCGTAATCATTTTCAACTGCACTATTGAAAATGTAACTACTTCAAATATTTTAATCTTCTTTAACTTTTTTTATAAGATAGGGCGACAAACGAGCACACAGTCCACCTGATGGTAAGTGGTTGCTGTGGCCCATAGACATCTGCATTAATCCTCAATAAAGAATCAAAATGCAGATGCGTCGTCACCCGTGAGGACTAAGATGGAATGCCTCTTTTCCAGTAAAATGAGTCTCTGGTTTTCTACACTCACCATACGAAACACAGCAGCGTTAAGCTGCCATTTTACGCTGGTATTCTGTGAGAGCGTGGTCCTTCCCCGACCGAGCCTATCCATTCGTGATACAACTATACTACTAATATAGCTGTAGTATGGCTCTACCACGTATAAAGCTTAAAAAAAACTTCTGGAATCCTTACCTATTTTTCTTTTATTTACCGTTAGGAACATCAATAATCTGGATAATAGTCTGGACACAAATTTGATCATTACAGTAATCCAAAAATTTGTCACTCTAATGATCAAAGTCATACTGCCTTACTAAAAAATTCAAAGCGAAAGCCTTGCATTTTCTCTACGATTAGAGAAAATAAATTTTCTTTCATCCTGAAACACACTAAATAATTAATTGGCCTATGTTCAACATGAGATATCCGCTGGAGAGTCGGATTATAGGACATTAATTATACAAAGCTTTCTTAAGATCGATAGTTAGATAACGTTTTGTCCACTGAAATATAAACAAAGAAAAAACCAAAAGGAAAAGAAAACAAATTTTTTACGTGGTACCACAGCGTTTATATATAGTACATCCACATTGCAGCTACATTATGGTTATAATTTCACATTGTTATATTGAATAATATAATTTTTTTAGTATAACTGTTACTTTTAGTCTAACATTTTTGTAAATGTTTATTCATACTTTATATTAGAAGAATAAATAAACTTATTTGACTATCTATACGTGGAAGAGCCACGCTGCAGCTATATTATGGTTGTAGCATGAATGGGTCGGCTCGACCGGGTAAGCACCACGCTCTCATAGAATAACAGTGTAAGCCGTTTTTAGTATGTTGAGTGTAGAGAACCGGAGACCCTTTTTACTGGAAACGAGGCATTCCTTCTTAGTCCTCACGGGTGACAACGCATCTGCATTTTGATTCGTAATCGAAGATAGATGTAGATGTCTGTGGGCCATAGCAACCACTTATCATCAGGTGGAATGTGTAATCGTTTGTCACCCTTATCATATAAAAAAGACTATCTATACTGTGGAGTCATGCTGCAGCTATATTATGGTTGTAGCATGAATGGGTCGGCTCAACCGGGGAAGCACCACGCTCTCATAGAATAACCGAGTAAGCTCTTTTCGTAAGTTGACTTTAGTGAAGCGAAGTTTTAATAGTGGTAGAGCCACGCGGCAGCTTTTGCTGTCGCACGGATGGGCCGGCTCGAACCGGGGTGGTACCACGACCTCATAGAAAACCAGCGTGAAGTAGCGGTTTACCTCTGCGTTTCGCTTGGTGAGTGCAGGTGGCCAGAGGCCCTTTTTACTGGAAATGAGGCATTCTATCTTAGTCCTCACGGGTGACAACGCATCTACATTTTGATTTGTAATAGAGGATAGATGTAGATGTCTATGGGCCGCAGCAACCACTTACCATCAGGTGGACTGTGTGCTGGTTTGTCACCCTTATCCTATAAAAAAAAGAAGTCTCTTTTTACTAGTAACGAGGTATTCTATCTAAGTCCTCAGGTATAACAACGCGGTCTGTATTTTGATACTTAATCGAGGATGGAGGAGGAGGGAAGTGGTCTATGGGTCACAGCATCCTCTTTCTATAAAAATAATTAACCAGATTTAATGAGAGCGTGATCTCTTCAAGTCAACAATAAAGCCGAACCTCTCCGCTTCGCGTTCGAGGTGTGCAATTACATAAAAAAAAACATTAAGACAAGTAATAATTAGGGGCGAGATTAAAGTTAAAGATAAGTAATTCTGTACGTGCATCTTAAAAACCGTTAGGGACTAAGTTTCTTTATTACTTAAAGAAGTGGAAAATTCAAACAAAGCCTACTTTTAGGTGGCCTTTGTTTTTGAGAACTCCAAAAACAAAACGGGCTGGAAAACTTTTAATTAAAACTGCATTCTCTTACAACTTGGCTCGAACAGTTGAATAAGATCCGGCGAACTAATAAGCACTTGTTGAACAAATTATTTCAGACTCAAATCTGCTCTCCGTTGCTTGATTTTTAATTTGATTTTATTAAAAGTACATATGTATAAGAATAATAAATGAGAAAAGAACTCTCCTGCATACATATAAAATTTATAAAAATCCGCTTGATGAAATATCACTACAATTATTAAGCAAACGCTGCAAAATTTATATAAAACTTTGTTATAAGGAATATATTTCTAAAATTGAAAGTAGCATAGGCAACGATCCTAAGTATTTTAGGTCTTACATTAAAAATAAGCGTAATTTTGTAAATCAATATCCATTAACTATGATTCTTAATAACAAAATATGTTCGGAGGGGTCGAAGATATGTGACCTCTTTGCAACTCATTTTTCGTCCGTTTATACCAATGCCACAGTCCCCTTACCATCCAATAGCACTAATAATTCCATCACAAATTCATCTAATTGTTTTAGCTCCTTATACATCCCACAAAAAACAGTTTACAAGTATTTAAAAAGACTTGATAAAAATAAAGGAGCTGGTGCGGATAGAATTTATCCAGTTTTAATAAATATTTGTGCTTCTTCTCTTTGTAAGCCCTTAACCATAATTTTCAACGAATCATTGCGATCAGGTGTATTTCCAGAAAAATGGAAAATAACAAAAGTCGTCCTAGAATTGAAAAACGGCGATAGTAAAAATGTTATTAATTATCGACCCATATCTATATTGTCAGCTTTTTCGACGATATTTGAGGCCGTAATCTATCCTTATTTATCTAGATATTTTAAGCCCTACAACTTTTTTTAATAGAAAAAATCGACACTCAATTTCAAGTAGGTGCTATATACACAAACTTTTCTAAAGCATTCGACAGAGTGTGCCACCGAACTCTATTGCATAAATAATCTAATTACAGTTTTTGTGGGTCTATGGTTGGTTGGTTTGAGTCGTATCTACGTGATCGAACTAACTATGTAGTACTAAACGGTTACAGGTCTGATAACCGTTTAATATCCAGTTCTGGCGTTCCACAAGGTTCTCACCTGGGGCCGTAGCTATTTAACGTGTTTATTAATGATTTTGATCAACAAAAAAGAAATAGTAAGGTCCCGTTATTTGCAGATGAATTAAAGATAGCTAGAGTGATTAATTGTTCCAATGATTCACAGCTTTTACAAGATGATATTGATGGTCTAGTAAATTGATGTACCATTAATAATGTGCAGCTGAATCCAACTAAATGTTATCAAATCTATTTCACACGTAAATTATCTCCAATTAAAATGAAATATAAAATAAATAATGAAGAATTACAGATGGTGGATCTGGTTAAGGATTAGGGCACTTTTTTGAATTCCAAACTGACTTTTATTCTACAAATGGACCGCATGATAGAGAAAGCTTCAAGGACTTTAGGCTTCATATTAAGAAACAGTAAAACCTTTAAGAACATCACAACTAAAAAAATAGTATTTAATACCTATGTCCGCAGCATAATAGAATATGGGAGCGTAATATGGTCACCACAATACAAAGTCCATCAACTACGTATAGAAAGGATACAAAAACGGTTTATGATAAATCTAGCTTATTGTAGATAATTTAATAATAATTAATATATTAATAATAATTTAATTGTAGATAAATGACAAAAAATTGAGCTAAAAAATGAGCTATTGCGAAAAATAAAATTTAAAGTACCAAGGCGTTATCCGCGTAAATCTGTACCTTTGTTCTATCCACTTCCTTCTAAATCTAATCTAGGTCATAACAATAGTTAAGTTAGAATGTCACGCTTGCTGAATTTGATGTCGGATTCTGTGGACATTTTTAGCAATTCTTTGACCTCTTTTAAAAAAACAGTGCTACAGAACTTAAAAGATAATATTTAAGAGTTCGATATGTGTTAATTTTGATATTTGGTTTAATTGATTATTGTGTTTTTCCCCTGTGTTGTTTTAAGGTGGTCTCAGTTTATTAGTTTATGTTTTTTTAAATATTTTTGGTATTTCTTGGTTTTTGATTTATTTAAGGTTATTTTTCTAATATTTTGTAATTTATGTTATAGAGTATTACTCTTCTAGTGAAACATGTTGTGGCTGCCTTTAATAGGTTTTACATTTAAAAATTAAGCTTATATATTACGTTCTGTGAACATGTATTATTGTAAATACCTCTGGCTGTCCTTAAATAAATAAATAAATATGTAAATGGTTTATTTTATTTTTTTTTTTTCAAACTTCGTTGTACAGAAATGTACAAAGGCGAACTTAACGCTTTAAGGCGTTCTCTTCCAGTACGTTAAGTTTCACGAACGGCAGCTTCGTGCCGGTAAGCCACGTGTAAGGCAGGCTCATCCAGGGAAATGACGACAAGGTATGAGATTTTTTATAGAATTACGATGACAATCGAACACAGAATTAAAAAAATGTTTTTATACGTGGTAGAGCCATGCTGCAGCTATATTATGGTTGTAGCACGAATGGGTCGGCTCGACCGGGGAAGGACCACGCTCTCACAGAATACCAGCGTAAAATAGCAGCTTAACGCTGCTGTGTTTCGTATGGTGAGTGTAGAGAACCGGGGACCCTTTTTACTGGGCGAGGCATTCCATCTTAGTCCTCACGGGTGACAACGTATCTGCATTTTGATTCATAATCGAAGATAGATGTAGATGTCTATGGGCCACAGCAACCACTTACCATCAGGTGGACTGTATGCTCGTTTGTAACCCTACCCTATAAAAAAAAAACAGAATTCAACTGATGGTATGTGGATACTGTAGCCCGTAGACATCTACATTTATCGTCAATTAAGAATCAAAATAAATATGTGATGTC
Organism: Parnassius glacialis; assembly: GCA_033319125.1. NCBI lineage: Eukaryota > Metazoa > Arthropoda > Insecta > Lepidoptera > Papilionidae > Parnassius > Parnassius glacialis. Next base: position 3,939,020 of record JAVANC010000023.1, on the reverse strand, counting down.
AGTTGTCACCCTTGAGGACAAAGATGGAATGCCTCGTTTCCAGTAAAAAAGGTCACCGGTTCTCTACACTCCCCATACGAAACACAACAGCCTTAAACTGCTATTTTACGTTTATATTCTGTGCGATAGAGGTCCATCCCTGGTGAAGCTGACCCATTCGTGCTACAACCATAATATAGTTGGAGCATGGCTCTGCCACGTCAAGAAATAATAAGATATATAAATAAAAATATGATTTTATTCTTTTTATTTATTAAAAGGTGGCTTTAAATTTTAACTTTCTGACCTTTTTGTGTGAATTCAAGTATATTTCTACCTTTTTGAAGTCAGCATAAAGTAAATACCAATATATCATTAGATTAAACAATACAAGCAATAATTTATATGTATTTAAATGAACGGAATATATTTACTTAAATACATATAAAAAATACAGCCCTAAGAGTTTAGACACAGTTCTAGTTCTCGGTGAAAATGAAAAATATCAAACATTTAAAAAAAGTAAAAGACGACTTCTAAAAAAGGAATAGAATTTAATAATAATAATTGATATTTATTACTAAACAATAAATTTATTTAGTTTAACATTTATTACTTTTAAAATCATTACAATAAACAGTATAAGCAATAATTTATATAATGTGCCAAGTGAACCACATACCAAGCCCTACTGTAGTATTACGAGTACGTCCATCCCGTGCTCGGGTCGCTGAGTTGAAAATCACCATTTAAATGCTGCTTAGTGTAATTGTAAAAGTTTCAACGTGCCGAGATAGCGGCGCGATATACCTACTTGCTTTGTACATAAATACGACAGAATAGAAAAGATTAACTATAGACTTTTATTTAATCGTGTAGTGGTGGTGTGAGTAAATTTTAATATGAGAATGGGCAAACGAGCATGCAGCTCACCTGATAGTAAGTGACTACGCCGCCCATGGACAATATCAGGTGAATTAGAGATGCGTTTCCGACCTTTTAGAGAGAGTTAAGTAAGTTAAGAGTAAGTAAGTAAGTAAGTTAAGAGTAAGTAAGTAAGTAAGTTAAGAGTAGGCTCCCTTCTTGGTGGTCCCTAAGTCGTATCGGTCTGGAAAAAACACTGGTGGTTGTCCATTCTACAAGGAAGTTGTGCAAGAAGGAAAACTGCTTGTAAATCGCACAGCGGTAGACCACCAATCATTCAGATGGTGTGGATGGTATCTCAAGTTTTGTTTAGTCGCGGTGTGCGATGGTGAAATTGAGCGGCTGGAATTAGTCCGAACAATTCCTCAGAGCACTCCACGTGGTAGATACGATAGAATACGCAAAGAGATGCAACATCTCTTCGCAGCGCCAGTGAGTCAAGCCGATTGGAAAGAGTTCGATTAAAATAAAATAAGTCCAATGGTTAAAGCAGTAATTTAAAATAATTGGTGACTACGTAAAAAGTCTACTGAAAAGTTAAAAAAATATATTTTTTTTTGGTAAAAACAAGGGGGTTTATTACGAAGTCAGTATAAACTATCAGGATGAAAACTACTTCAGAATACAACAGATTTATTCTTTTATAGTAAAACATGCAAAGAGATGCATCATCTCTGCGCAGCGCCAGTGAGTCAAGCCGATCAGAAAAAGGTCGGTCGCCGACGATTCCAACCGCTCGTTTTGCACTCACAGGTTGAGTCGGCCCATTCGTGCTGCAACTATAATAATAACGTCCTCCAGAGTGAATTTCGGTCACGGCGGCCCGTCTCAACGGAGACTAGCCATCGTCGCAGGACAGAATTATAGTGCCTGAGTGTATGCGCAAGCACAGGTGCACTCTCTATTCCCTCACTATCATAGTCCGTGGGACGGTAAGCCGACACCACCGGAAAGAGATAGGTGCAGAATAAACGACTACGTGCTTTCCGAGGCCCGGGGGTGAGACACCGCCAACTTCTTGACTCGGGGCAGCTACTGAGAATTTCTTGACGGAAAAACTCAATAACTGATTTTTCTTGCCCCGACCCGGGATTCGAACCCGGGACCTCATGATCAGCAGTCGCACTACTACAACCACTAGACCAACGACAACAGACAACTATACTACTAATATAGCTGCAGCATGGCTCTACCACGAATGAAAGCTTGCAACCCCAGTTTCATTCTATAAGTGAAGGCGGAGTTTTAGTTTATTTAAGTAAGTGGCTTCTGCAGCCAATTGATACTTGAAACCAACTTCATTCTAACGCGGTTATAGATAGGTTGTCACTTCTGAGTTCTAAGATGGAATGCCTCACAACCTGTATACTAGCCCTATATATCTTTCAGATTTGAGCACAGTAGTAAAGTTTTAGCGGGAACTTGACCGGCGACGGATTGTTGCTCTTATATTATTGTTTAAATAATGGTTTGAGTGGATTTTGATATGTAAAAGTGGCGCGATTTTGTGTATTGAATATCTACGCACGTGAACTATTAGTGGAAACGGTGAAACAAGTGCTCTGATGGTGATGTGATCCTCAAGATAAGGTGTCTGTCTGTTTAGACGCCTGAGATACCATCACCAACTGTCTGCTGGCTCAAGTTGCCGTCAAAATCTCCCAAGAGCTCCTTAATGTGATGCATCAACATGTTGTGAAGCAGTGCACTACTCTAAGACTATGAAGGATAATTATGCAGATAATTGAGATAATTATTCAGGCTCAGAAGGGCTAGAAGCCAGAGCCGTATAGCCAGTTATTAAAAAAAAAACATAGTAGTGTTCACACTGCTACTTGGTGACATGAATGGGTTAGAGGATGGTACGCAGCTGGATTCCGAGGCATAATAGGAGTCTTGCCACCTCTTGTCCTGAATGATATGTTGCCATGTTCAAATTTTTATGAGACTAAATTAGAACACAGTTCCAAAACAACAAAAACAAACAGTAGAAATAATCGGATTCAAAGAAATCTCCACAAGCTTTCCGTGATTATTTAAAAACCAACGTTCTCTTTAATTATCTCAATTGATTGACAATTTGAATATTTCAAAGTTAAGATAAAGAACTTTGAATCTTTTATAAACACTGCAAACTGAGCTGAAAGGTATAAAAATTTGAAAATACACTTAAAAAAGTGAAGTTTAAAATTTATAGGGGAGGCATAATTAAATAGGGTGCATAATGTTAACATGCATACATACATACATACATATATCTATGTAGCAGTAAGATAGTTAAAGCAGTGAAATAGCTACATCCATAGGAATATATATATACCGGTTCATAGAATAGAATAGAATAGAATAGAATAGAATAGAATAGAATAGAATAGAATAATTTTTTATTCAAAATTGATTATTACATAATTCTTATTGAAAGTCATTTTTTAAGGACTTTTTTTTCAAACATATTTCACTTAACAATAATTTCATTTATACAATTTTTAAATGATTTTAATAGAACCAGCATGGTGGCGATCACCTTATTTCCAGGGGTTATTTTCATTCATGTATTCCTTGATATTATAATAACCCTTTTTGTACAGTTTTTCTTTAATAAAACTTTTAAACTTGTTTATTGATAAACTTTGAATATGTTCTGGGATTTTGTTATAAAAGCGTATACATTGCCCTATAAATGAATTACTGATTCTGTGGAGTCTAGTAACTGGTATTACAAGCTTATGTTTGTTCCTAGTGTTTAAAGAATGCACATCCTTATTCTTATTAAAGCTATTTATGTTTTTATGTACATACATTAAATTTTCATAAATATATTGCGATGCCAAAGTTAATATGTTTATTTCTTTAAATTTTTGTCTGAGGGACTCTTTAAAATTTAGGTTATAAATCGCCCGAACGGCTCTCTTTTGCAAAACAATTATAGCTTCAATATCAGTCGCATTACCCCATAGCAAAATTCCATAAGACATTACGCTATGAAAGTAACTAAAATAAACTAATCTAGCTGTCTCAACATCTGTGAGACTTCTAATCTTTCTTACAGCATATGCTGCAGAACTAAGTCTGCTTGCTAATTTAGATATATGGGGGCCCTATTGAAGTTTCGCGTCAATAGTAATACCGAGAAAAACAGTGGTATCCACAAGACTCAACTCCTCCCCATTTAATAGCACATTGGTATTCGAATGTTTTACATTAGGTATTGTAAATTTAACACACTTTGTCTTATTGCCGTGCAAGAGCATATTGTTGGCGTTAAACCAATGTCCTAATTTCGATAGAGCATTATTTACATCGTCATAATTAATTAACTGCCGTTTGAGTTTGAAAATTAAAGAGGTATCGTCAGCAAATAATACTATATCGTGATTGTCCCCTACAAGATAAGGTAAGTCATTAATATAGATTAAAAACAGGAATGGGCCAAGAATCGAGCCCTGAGGAACGCCCATTGATACTACCGATCCGGAGGAACCTTTACCATTTATCACGACTTTTTGAGTTCTGTTACTTAAATATGAAGTAATAAGTCTAACCGCTAAATTTTTTACACCGTAATGTTGTAGTTTCCTGATTAATGTTTCATGATGAACACAATCGAAAGCCTTGGAAAGATCACAGAAAACACCTAAGGCATCCTGTGAATTCTCCCAGGCATTAAAAATATATTTCATAAGCTCAACGCCGGCATCAGACGTCGAGCGACCCCTTGTAAATCCAAATTGGTTTTTATGAAGTAATTTATTTGTATTAAAAAAAATTAACAATTGATCCAAAATAATTTTTTCAAAAATTTTACTAAGAGTTGGTAGTACAGAAATAGGTCTAAAATTAGCGGGGTCCAATGTACTACCAGATTTAAATAAAGATAACAGAAATAACAAAATGAAATCTTATCAAATCTTACTAGACTAATCTAGTGAAATTATTATAATTGCATACTATGCAAATGTACAGGAGGAACAAACTTCGCGATATTGACATTCCTTCTGTGTTGTAGTTCATGTTTCTATTTTGAAAGCAGGTTAAAGTGCGGGTGGGGTGGCCTTTAGGCCACCCTAAAGCCGCGTACATTATAACGATATAAAATGTAATAGCCAAAAGTAGTTATGACTAACAAATTACAAACTACAATTATAATTATTTCACTAGATTAACTGCTTTCATTTAACTATATTACGGTACATAACATTATCACGGCCTTAACTATCTTACTGCGACCTATACATACATTTACACGTGATAAAGCCATGCTGCATCTATATTAGTAGTATAGCTGTAGCACGAACGGGTCGGCTCGACCGGGGAAGGACCACGCTCTCACAGAATACCAGCGTAAAATAGCAGCTTAACACTGTTGTGTTTCGTACGGTGAGTGTAGAGAACCTGAGACCCTTTTTACTGGAAACGAGGCATTCCATCTTAGTCCTCACGGGTGACAACGCATCTGCATTTTGATTCGAGAGCGAGGATAAATGTAGATATCTATGGGCCACAGAAACCACTTAACATCAGGTGGACTGTGTGCTCGTTTGTCACCCTTATCCTATAAAAAAATACATTATCATTAAAGCCTTTCACAAGTCTACTGCTGAACATTAGCTTCCATCGTGGAATGCCTCATAGGGGGAATATTTTGCACAGTTGCCACGCTTGACAGATAGTTGGCAATCACAGTCTTTTTTATTATTATTGAGTCACTAGCATTTGATTTGTCTCTATCTTCTCCTACGATACCAATGAGAAGATACTCATACACCACCACTATGATTAATAACTGTAAATGTCCTGTCTGTTCTTGTTGCCTAAAAAATAAATAAAAAATAAAATAAAATCAATTTATTTCAGACTGAGTCCAACTAAGTAACATCGACATTATAATAGATTTAATCTCATCTAATTTAATTTTATATAATTCTATCTAATCTTTTTAATTTAATCGCATTCAATTTAAATCAATTCAATATAAGTTAATTCGATTGTTTAACGTTATAATTACTTGAATATAATTTAAAATTAAAAATGTTGTACAGCCGACTTCAATATAAGCGACTTCAATATAAGTTATTTAAGAATAACTCAATAACCATTGGTCTGACCTTGATCACATTCATATGGGACACGAGAACTATCAGCTTTCATATAAAAAAAGAATCATCGAAATCGGTTCACCCAGTACAAAGTTATGAGGTAACACACATAAAAAAAAACATACACTCGAATTGAGTACCGTCTCCTTTTTGGAAGTCGGCAGAGAATTAATCTATAGTTTAATTCATGTAAGTTGAGTGATTGTATAAACACATTCATACATATACTATATATATAACTCAATATATTATAATAAAACTCTAACACGACGTCGGTCTGAACACGCATCACGTAAAAACCTGTGAACCAATTTGGATGGGACTTCCACTGGCAGACAGCTGATGTTGTAAGGAGTAACTTAGGCTACTTTTATTTTTTTATTTTTTGCTAGTTATTTCTAAGTGTTTAAACCATACCATTATAGCAACCAATATCAATAAGCAATGTTTGCATAAATAAGCATATCTTTTTGTCAAATATTGCTAACGTAAATTGACATAATTACCAATGTTCACGCAAAAGCGTTAGTGTCAGGCATCGACGTTAGATGGCACTCGGCTCGGTCGATACGGAATGACGTTCGTGCGTGTTGAACGTCCGAGCTTGCTGAAAGGTGGGAGTCGAGAGCGAAAGATTAGATGTCTTCTTCGCGTCGAAAGAGAAGGCAGTCCGTTTTGTTTGGGAGCTCTTAGATCTAATTTTATGTTAGGCGCGTATAGTAAATATACCACTGGGAATGGTAGCGCGTGTTGAGAGTTTACCCGGGACTTTAGGTTTAACGCAGAATCTGTATAAGTGGATTCGACTGTATTAGTTACTAGTGCGGTAGTTAATATTCTAGAAATAACGGTGACCTTTGACCCGTACGTTCTGTGTTCATTTTCGCGAGTCAATCGTAACAAAGGAAGAAAGTGACTGCGGAAGGCGACCTTAGCTTGGAGAGAAGCTGAGGGCCGAACTGCTGCAGGGGGAACGGTCAAATAAGGTCAATAACACTACCAGCCACACCCAAATACACATCACTGACCTTTACTTTCTAGCACAATACATCCACACGAGACCTGACCGAATCCTGAGGGACCAGGCGCCTTGAATAGAGGTAAGTAAGCTCTGTTCAATAATTGTAACGCTCCCCCCGGATTGTTTAGTGTAATTAGACTTTTAACCCGTGGCGTGAGGACGCCCGACCAGCATCTGCCTGTAGCTTCTTCGTCTATGGGCCGCGAAGGATTCTACTCCTGGGATAGGCAGCTGCCGGCCGTAACATTTGGTAGCAGAGCGTGGTTCTGGGATCGATTCCCGGTCGATCCACCGACCATAGTATTTGATAAAAATTAAATAATTTTGGTGGCAGGGAGCGTTGGGTTGATTGGTTTAATTTTGTGTCTACAATCACGCCCGTCCGTAATACGTAAAAATATTTTTTTTATTATATACGTAATAATAAAATTCCTTTCTTTGTTAGCTTGCTTTGTTGTTTGCGGGTAAATTTGAAAAGCCACGCCCGGTTTAGCGCGCAAGCGGGAGATTGCGTCATGTAGGTAGATGGTTATTTTTGCGTAATCGGTTAATTATCGTTGCGGATAGTTGTGGTGTATTACTTATCGAAGGGTCGATTTCCGAGCAAGGCATTGTTTGTTGATGTGTATCTTCGTTATGTATCTTTCGTATTGTAATTTGTATTTGAACTAAAGAGTGGTAATTTGTATTTACGTAATTTGAATTTAACTTGATTTGATCGCACTAGTATTTGTTATTGTTAATTTGATTTACCTTTTCTTTTGTACTAACTTGTGTTTGATTTGATAAATAGCGGTTCTTATTTGTGTACATTCTATTCAACTCGATTTGATAGGAACTGCATTAGTTAGCTGTTAATTTTTTTTGTATTTTTTATTTGTTATTTTTGTAATTGTGCTCGAGCGGCGTCGTAATTTGTATTTAGTAGTGATGTCCTCGCCCAAGATGCTAATCCGTTGCCTGCGGACTGAGTTACGCTGGGCCACCAGCGCCCATGCTTTGATAGGTCGACCGGATAGGGTCCATAATTTGATGAAGCGGTTCGAGCAGGTTGATGCTCGAAGGGCTGCAGTGGAGGAGGCTTACGCTGAGCTCGAGGATTCGGATGTGGAAAAGGGAGTCCTGGACTCCTGCTTCGCAGACTACGAGCAGTTCTTTTCGCTCACGGACGAGTTGATCGAGGCTGAAGGCAGGTATGCCGAGGAAGCGCGTGAAGCTCGGACGAGTGGCCTGCCCAAGTCCTTTCAGAAGCAGCCTCAGCCGGAGCTGTTGGGACGACTCCCAACTCTGGACTTGCCAAGGTTCTCCGGGGTCCTTTCCGAATGGCTGACCTTCATTGGTCTTTTCGACGGCCTAGTGGACGCCCGGAGTGACTTGACCCCGAGCCAGAAGATGGCGTACCTCCTGGCCTCACTGGAGGGGGAGGCCCTGGGCGTTGTCAGCCATTTGAGATTGTCGGACGACGCCTACCAGACTGCTCGGGACCTCCTAGCCAGAAGATACGCCAACGTCCGGCGAATTGCCGACGAACATGTTAAGCAGCTTCTAAGCCTTCCGCTGCTTAGTGACCGGGCCAGACTACGTCCGGACCTGTTGGATCCAGTCTTGGTGGCCTGTAATACGTTGAGGCGGCTGGATTTACCAGTAGGCGAATGGGCCTTCTTGTTGCTCCGCATCGTGCTGTCCCGTCTACCTCTCGACCTTCAAACGCATTTTGAGGAGAGGTACGGCGGGGACGAGGCCTCCTATATTCCGCCCTTCTATCACCTGCTGCGGTTTTTAGAGGAGCAGTACCGACAGATCGAGCACGCGGCGGGCACCGTCGACGACTTACGATCCGTGCCCAGTGAGAGGCGAAATCCGCCGGGCAAGTCGTCGTTAACCCCCCCCCCCCTGCTCCTATTGTCGAGCATCTGATCACCGGGTAACGTCTTGCCCAAAATTATTAAGTAAGCCAGTTTCGGCGAGGCGAACTATCGCCAAGGAGCGCCGCTGGTGTTACTCCTGTTTGGAAAGGCACCTCCAGCGAGACTGTCCGCACCAGCGGCCCTGTCTCCATTGCCAGGGCAATCACCATGTCGTACTGTGCCTGGGTGCGAACGGCGTCTCCTCTCGGGGCGCTGCCAGGCCCTCGACCCCCACGGGCGGGGGCGCTCCGCCATGCCCGTTGACGGGCGACGCTCGGCTCCCGCCGGCTAGCCACCAGGCCCCTAGGTTTGAAAGGGGTCCCTCCCCCGACCAGTCGGGGGGTAATTCCGCCAGGGGCGGGGGTGTCATCACACCCCCTCAGCGTGCGGAGAGGAACTTCACGGCCACTCATCAGTCCGCTGGACTCTTATCACTCCCGTTAGCTGAGTGGCCGCGACTGGTGTACCACTGTACCCCATTTGATGGAGGCTGCCCTAGCTAGCTGCCGCCTTAGCTCCCACCATGGCTGCCTCTACTGAGCCTTAAGCCGTCAACAGTCCACTTGTCAAGCTGTTCTGTTGCCGACGGCCTCAGTGAGGGCGTACAACCCGAGTGGCGACCGTTAGCGGTTGCGCTCTGTTAGTATCGGGTTCACGCGGTGTGGCCTCCACTTGGTGGTGGGAAGATTAGGGCCCCCTGGAGCGTTGAATCACGCTCTCAAGGGGTATTGGATTTGGTTTGGTCGAGCACTTAGTTAAGAATTCTTTGAATTAAAATTAAAATGCTTTGAGTTTTCCGTGAAATTAATATTGTAGCGGTTGTGATTAAAAGAATTGAATTTAAAATACTCCTTTAAATGCTGCTGCATATGTTTTGTAAATACATTTGATCACTGCGTTTGTTGTGGCACGGAAAATTGAGATTAAATTGTGTGCCCTTTTTTAATGCTTGTGCGTATGCTTGTAATTGTATTTGATTGTCGCGCCTGTGCTGAAGGGAAGTTTGGATTCATTTGAAATTTGAATGGCGCGCTATTTTGAAAATTATGTATATGTTTGTGATAGTGTTTAATCATTTTGCTTTGTGATAAGGAAGGTTGAAATTAGATAACACTGTGGTTGCCAAAGGAAATAAGAGTAAATTCTCTTTGTTTTAAATTTTGTTAGCACTGTCTAAGATATTTATTTGAAATAAGAAATAGGGCTGTCCCTTACGTTTATTGTTTTGTTTACTTGCCAAGTTGACCTATGTGCATCGGTGATTACTTGTTTTAATTAATTCTGTAATTGAACATTGATGCTTTCGAAAAATTAGTTGAAATATGAGCATAGGATCACCTGCTAGGGACCATCTGTGCGTTTCGTTCAGCTCTCCACAGACGACGTTCATGGGGAATTTGGGGGTGCTCTCTGCACTGAAGCTTGAAGGTCCCTCTGGGCCGCTTCGTGTCGCGTCGCTGTTTGCAGACCTGATCCGGTCGAATTGCGGAACTAATCATAGGAGCGCAGATAGGTGTTTGAAGGAGGTCGTCTGACTTCTGTCTAGGAATAGGACTTATTTATGTGCTGCGATGTCCAGGAAGGGCATCCAGTTCAACTCTCCGGCTAGCCCACGTTGGGGCTGCAATTTTGAGGCGTTGGTTAGTGTTGCAAGATCTGATTGGGTGCGTAAGGTGGCCTAGTTTGGTTGTAGATTCGATCTTGCAACTTGCCGTCGCGACCCTGTCCCGCTGACCGGTTTGCTCGCGGACCTAAATCCTTATGTCCGGGACGGGGGTTTGTTCACGCAAAAGCGTTAGTGTCAGGCATCGACGTTAGATGGCACTCGGCTCGGTCGATACGGAATGACGTTCGTGCGTGTTGAACGTCCGAGCTTGCTGAAAGGTGGGAGTCGAGAGCGAAAGATTAGATGTCTTCTTCGCGTCGAAAGAGAAGGCAGTCCGTTTTGTTTGGGAGCTCTTAGATCTAATTTTATGTTAGGCGCGTATAGTAAATATACCACTGGGAATGGTAGCGCGTGTTGAGAGTTTACCCGGGACTTTAGGTTTAACACAGAATCTGTATAAGTGGATTCGACTGTATTAGTTACTAGTGCGGTAGTTAATATTCTAGAAATAACGGTGACCTTTGACCCGTACGTTCTGTGTTCATTTTCGCGAGTCAATCGTAACAAAGGAAGAAAGTGACTGCGGAAGGCGACCTTAGCTTGGAGAGGAGCTGAGGGCCGAACTGCTGCAGGGGGAACGGTCAAATAAGGTCAATAACACTACCAGCCACACCCAAATACACATCACTGACCTTTACTTTCTAGCACAATACATCCACCTTGAATAGAGGTAAGTAAGCTCTGTTCAATAATTGTAACGCTCCCCCCGGATTGTTTAGTGTAATTAGACTTTTAACCCGTGGCGTGAGGACGCCCGACCAGCATCTGCCTGTAGCTTCTTCGTCTATGGGCCGCGAAGGATTCTACTCCTGGGATAGGCAGCTGCCGGCCGTAACAACCAATATTAAGCTTTATTTTGGTTGCAATGCCCAAGACAAGGGAGCCGCTTAGAAAATTTTAATTAAAAATCCTTTATATAAAAGCTTTTAGAAAAATTTACTTTGCAAATATCCGCGTTATAAAATAAAATGATGTGTCTTACCTAGTTTGAAGAGCACCTCCCGCCCTCCCTCAATTGCGTGCACTACCTCCGTCACCACTAATCCCAGCACCGCTACTCCCAACACCACTACACTAGGCAAGACACACCACTGACGATAATACGACACGTGTTTCGCCTCTACACGAGGCATCCTCAGGTGATATGGACTCTACGGCGACTAACCGCTAAGTCTTTAGTTTGACTTAGCGGTTAGTCGCCGTAGAGTAGAGGTTGAGGGAGGGCGGGAGGTGCTCTTCAAACTAGGTAAGACACATCATTTTATTTTATAACGCGGATATTTGCAAAGTAAATTTTTCTAAAAGCTTTTATATAATGGATTTCCGCAAAGTAACGCCTGATTCTATTAATTATATAAAAATCCTTTCTTTTCAAGCGTAGCATGAAGTAGTCAAATAAAAGTCCTGCATACAAATAAGCACTCGTTGAACAATTCATTCCAAGCTTAAACAATCCCTCTAGCTGGCTGCATTCCGAAACAAAGCTTCACGAAAAATTTGCATTTCAATTCTGATGTTTTAAACTATAGGCTCTTCAGATATAAAAGTGCGATCATAACTTTTTATTACACGCGTGCAATGAATGTTCTTACAAGACTAGCATTACTAGGACCTATATGATCTACTGTGTTTGTTGCTATGAACTTCAGGAGTTACATAGATGGAACTCTCGTAGAGATATATAACAAGTAATTGTGTCATTATATATTGTATTATATAAACCGATTCATATATTAATGTAGCAATGCTAGGTATCAAATATAATAAATAAAAATTAATTATTGTTTGTTCGTATTTTATGACGTTTGTATCTGAGTTCAAAGTTCACTAGAGATGGAAAGTATGAGAGTGATATCGAAAGAAGAAAGAATGCAGGAAAATGGTAAATGGAGCTTTGCACTCCTTTATGAGCAGTCGGAACGTGTCTAACAAGGCTCGTATGAGAATGTATGAAGAACGATTGCCGAAATAAGTGTATAAGGCGAGTGTGATTGAAAGTGTTGGAAGAGGTAGACCTGGGCGGACGTTTCTAGACCAAATCAGGGACGTCTTGAAAAAAGGCCAGGTCAAGAGTACCATAAATCGAAGAGCATGTATGAAGGGAATAATGAAAGTGGACGAAGCGAAACAAGTATGTAAGGATCGTAGCAAGTGAAAAGAAGTGGTCTATGCCTACCCCTACGGGAAAGAGGCGTGATTATATGTATTTTATGCGCTGCCATAGAAACGTAACGAACGCATAGTACAATTAACTTACAGTAGGTGGCGTGCGTATCGTACTGACAAATTCATTGGGAAGTTATATATTATTCAACTTCAATTAATGCATTATCATTCCTAATAAAACAATATAACTCTTCCAAATGGGAATCAGCTAGTAGATAATATTTACATATATTATTCTTTACTATCGGTCTGGATCGGTCGGCGCGCAGACTTGACGACTTCCAGCCTCCCAAACAAGCCGGTTTCCGAAAGGGCTTTAGCACCATAGACCACATACATACCCTACGGCAAATTGTACAGAAGTCCGAAGAGTACAATTTGCCACTATGTCTGGCGTATGTGGACTATGAGAAAGCCTTTGATTCCGTCGAAATTTGGGCGATGCTGCAGTCCCTTCAGCGGTGCCAAGTTGACTGTCGGTATATCGAAGTGCTGAAGTGTTTGTACAATAGAGCTACGATGGCTATCCGAGTACAGAACCAGAGTACGAAACCTATCCAATTGCAGAGAGGTGTAAGACAGGGTGACGTTATATCCCCGAAACTCTTCACCGCTGCATTGGAAGACGTTTTCAAGCTTCTGGACTGGAAAGGATACGGAATTAACATCAATGGCGAGTACATAACTCACCTTCCATTTGCCGACGATATAGTCCTCATGGCAGAATCGCTGGAGGAACTAAGCACTATGCTCAATGACCTCAATAGTGTCTCCAAACGGATAGGTCTTAAGATGAACATGGACAAACCAAAGATTATGTTTAATGTCCATATCACACCTATGCCGGTAGTTGTTGGGAGCACTAAGCTCGAAGTTGTTGACGAGTATGTTTACCTGGTACAAATAGTCCAACTAGGTAAGTCCAACTTCGACCGAGAGGTCAATCGACGGATTCAACTCGGCTGGGCAGCGTTCGGGAAGCTACGACACATCTTCTCGTCAGAAATACCTCAAAACCTTAAAACAAAATTGTACAACCAGTGCGTGTTGCCAGTGATGACTTAAGACGTGGTCCTTCACTGCTGGCTGTATGAGGAAGCTCAAGGTCGCTCAGCGAGCTATGGAGAGGGCTATGCTCGGAGTTTCTCTGCGTGATAAACTTAGGAATGAGGATATCCGCAGTAGAACCAGATTAACCGACATAGCCCAACGGATTAGTAAGCTGAAGTGGCAGTGGGCCGGCCATATAGCTCGAAGAACCGACAACCGATGGGGAAGAAAGGTTCTCGAGTGGCAGCCTCGTACCGGTAGGCGAAGTGTAGGGCGTCCCCCCACAAGATGGAGTGATGACCTGGTAAGACATGCAGGAAGTCGATGGATGCAGGTGGCTCGGGACCGTGCTTTGTGGCATTCCTTGGGGGAGGCCTATGTTCAGCAGTGGACTTGTGAAGGGCTGTAATGATGATGATGATGATGATCGGTCTGGATAGGTACCACCCAGTTTTTCTCTCAAAATTCACTAGGATTTTCTTTTGTATCATGGAGGCAGTTTATATACAAAAATTGTAATTCCAGACCTGGAACAATTATTAGTATGTCATACAAATAATTATTTCGCGCGGAATTTATACGAGCGGCCATGAACGCCCAAGTCGATTCTAATCCTCTGCGCTACGGAGTCCACAATTGCAATAGCTGTCGTCTCGCAACTTCGCAATGCTAACTTTTTTTTTCTAAATGAATGAGTAAAGTATCAAAGTATTGATAATTGAAATTGCATTTTTTGAACTTCCTGATCAAACGATTGACAGGGACTACTGCAACTACATAAAAACTACTTATTAAAAATTCTTTCTATTCAAGCGCAGCACGAAGCAGTCAAATAAAAATCCTGCATACAAATAAGCAGTCGTTGAACAATTCATTACAAGCTTAAACAATCTCTCTAGTTGGCTGCATTCCGAAACAAAGCTTCACGAAAAAAATTGCATTTCAATTCTGATGTTTTAAACTATAGGCCCTTGAGCTATGAGAGTTCAATCATAACTCTTTACTAATACACGCGTGCAATGAATGTGCTTACAAGACCAGCATCACTATTAGCGCACTATTATCTACTGTGTTCTTTGCTATGAACTTCAGGAGTTACTTAGCTGTATGGACTCTCGTAGAGATATGTAACAAGTTATTATGTCCTTATATATTATATTATATAAACCGATTCATATAATAATGTAGTAATGCTAGGTATCAAATCTAATACATAAAAATTAATTATTGTTTGTTCGTATTTTATGCGCTGAAATACAGTTCATCATTAAGAGTAAAGTACCAAAGTGTTGATGATTGCGATTGCGTTTTTTGAACGTCCGGATCAAACGATTGACAGGAACTACTACCAAAGTGTATAGTGATGTCCGACGACCGCGATTATCGAGTGAGTCTCACAGATCTCAGAGTACTGAATCATGAAATGTCTCACATGTCTATGAAAGAGATAAACACGTTTACTGATTTCATATTTTTAAGACACATTGAAAATAAGGAGTGTAGGGGTCTTTAGTGACCACGGGTGGCAGATAATCGTGCTACGCCACTGTTCATAGGTAATGCACTATGACATATTCTTGCCAGAGAGAAACAAGTAAGAGTCTTCTGTAAACCATTTCGTCCCGGCGATATCGTTAAACCTGGGAGAAATGTCAGTGTTCCCAAAAGAAAGCGGTATAACGGCTATCTAAACAAGAAGATTTTACCACCGTTGTGCCACTCGTAAAACACACAGATTAAGCCTGGTAGTAAAAATACAACCAGGCAAACAAAATTTAAAGAAAACATAGTTATTTTCTGTGGGAAACTGAAAAAAGGAGATAGGCAGTAGCTTCACCTTAAATACAACTAAAAAAAAAGCTGCGGTCGCCAACCCGCTTGCCGAGAATATAATTGAATATTTTTTGTTCAATATAGATCATTACATAATACTTTTAAAAGTTTTTTTTTAATTAGGATAACGATTACAAACGAGTGGACTGTTCACCTGATGGTAAGTGGTTGCTGTGGCCCATAGACATCCACATCTATCCTCGATTACGAATCAAAATGCAGATGAGTTGTCATCCGTGAGGGATATGATGGAATGCCTCGTTTACAGTCATAAGGACGTCAATGGTTCGCGGTTTACCACTAATTCGAAAAATATCTCTGTCCTGGAAGAACCAGCAAGAAACCCAAGCAGCATTTATATCCAAATCGCCCCTATCAAGGTTGCTTTATAGGGGCCATTTGGATTAGGGATTATTCATTAGGGAGGCCCTATGTTCAACAGTGAACATTTGACGGGCTGTGGAGAATTAATGATTAAAATTTAGAGAAGTTAAAGAAGTACTAGTATAGTATTTCTTTAACTGTTCAAATGCAAAGTGAATCTTGTTGTTTGACTTAGTACGCCTCACGGAGGAAATTGGCTAATTCGATCAAGACTATAATACGAGTATATATGTATAAACGTGGTCTATAGCAACGCTATTAGACGCTGCTACAGATTGCTAATTAGAAGGCATGACTTACACGCGATTAGAACAATCTCTAAATGCAACTTGGAGCGCATACAGGTACGTTAATTGGATGAAGTCAAGATAGAATTGGTCTATTGATCATTAGTGTGCCAGTCTTTAATTCGGGATCACCTTTTCTCTCAGTGTGTCTGTTTGCCTGTCACAAAAGTTCTTCTCAGAGACACGATAACAATACGTTTACTGTGTATTTTTTTACAGTATATGTAGGTAACACTAGTTCTACTGCGGATATACTAATTTTTAAGTTTTACACGCAGGGATACTCCGAGCATAGCCCAACGGATTAGTAAGCTGAAATGACAGTGGGCCGGTCATATAGCTCGTAGAACTGACAACCGATGGAGAAAAAAGGTTCTCGAGTGGCAGCCTCGTACAGGTAGGTAAAGTGTAGGACACCCCCCCTCCTCACTAGATGGAGTGACGTCTTGGTAAGATATGCACGAAATCGATGCATGCAGGTGGCTCAGGAACGCGCTATGTGGCATTCCAGAGGGAGACCTATGTTCAGCAGTGGACTTGTGAAGGCCTGTAATGATGATGATGTTAAGTAGATAAATATGAATTGAATAAAAAAAATTAAGAACATAATCAATAGTAAAGAATACAATTTGTGTTAAAGACATTAAAAAAAGCGCGGAACGATGTTACTTTTTATGGGCTTTATAATAGAGGCCAATGTTGTCGTTAAACGATTGTTTTGGCAATCCATCTCGTAGAGGGGATAATAAAAAACGCTATACCGCTCGTATATACTTCAGAGCGAGCGGAAAGAAATAAAAACTTGGAAATGAGATACTCTCAGTGAGTTTTAGTGACTTCTGCATAGTTACACAATCGGGTTTTCGAATAAATGTTCCGTAAACGATGACTGACAGAAAATGTGAAGCAAGTTTTTTCTGCGTGTGTTGGCGGCCTAAGTCGAAGTCAATTTAAGCTTATTACAAGCTTTCTCTACAAGCACAAAGCTTTCTTCTATCTTCAATAAACTTTCTTCTTCGCTTTAAAGAACTTTTTTTATAGGATAAGGTAAACAACAGAGTCCACCTGATCGTAAATGATTGCTGTGGCCCATAGACATCTACATCTATCCTCGATTACGAATCAAAATGCAGATGCGTTGTCACCTGTGAGGCCTAAAATAGAAGCCTCATTTCAGTTAAAAAGGGTCTTCTATTCTCTACACTCACCATACGAAACACAACAGCGTTAATCTTCTATTTTACGCTGGTATTCTGTGAGAGCGTGGTCCTTCCCTGGTCGAACCGACCCATTCATGCTACAACTTTACCAGTAACATAGCTGCAGCATGGATCTTCCACGTAAAATTCTCATTAAAACAATCATCACTTACATGAGAAAAATAATAACCATATTATAATTATAATACTAGTGCGTGCGGGTAGTAAAATATATTTCAGCCAATCGTCATCCAAGAAGCGAGTCCAATGTGTTCCTATATATCTCTTTTTTTGTTAACTGGTCTAAAAAGTTAGACGTTTACAGAGAATAACTAGCAAAAACCGGTTGAGACAGTGTTCGAAATGAATATGATATTTTTGGCTGGTATATATGTATGTCCGTATTCACGTTTGCCCGAAACGTCTAAACTTCTTTTTATTCTTCATGACATAAGTCTTTTTTAAAGCAGAGGGGACAAACGAGCATGCTGCTCACCTGATGGTAAGTGACAACCGCCGCCCATAAACAACTGCAACACCAGGGAAATCGCAGATGCGTTGCCAGTCTTGTAAAAAATAGAAGGCCTTTTTCTTGAAGGTCCCTATGTTGTATACGTCCGGAAAAATTGCTGGTGGTAATCGATTCCACAAGGAATTTGTGCGAGGAAGAAAACATCTTCTAAATCGCACAGTGGTGGACCGCCAATCAGCCAGATGGTATAGATGGTATCGCGAGTTTTGTTGCGATGTGCGACAGTGAAACTGAGCGGCTGGAATTATTCCTCAGAGCCCACCCGTGATAGATGCGATAAAATACGCAAAGAGATGCAACATCTCTACGCATTGCCAGTGAGTCAAGCCGATCGGAAAAAACTCGGTCGTCGCCGCTCTGTGCTGGATGTGGTCAAGTGTAGTGGTCTCCCCCGTTTTAATAAGTATTTATTAACTACGTCGTATTTTAGTAATTGCCGTTTAAAATTCATATTATTCATACCACTTTCTTTCGGCAGCCATTAGATTTTTATGGCTTTTTCATATTGTTCACATTATATTATGAATGTTGACGTCATATTGTCAGACTTTATGACGTCAGCACGTGCGGTGCACATGAACTGATAAAAACTAACGACCTACATAAAGTTACAGCCTATATACGTCCCACTGCTGAGCATAGGCCTCCCCTCATTTCTGAGAGGGTTTTAGGGCAAGTAAATGTCAGCCGCGCTGCCAATGCGTGTTGGCAAACTTCACATGTATTCGAAATATTTTTTTATTCCTCAGACATGTAGGCTTCCTCGCGATGTTTTACTTCAGCCGGTTCGATCCCCGCCAGCACCAATTAAACGACCAACATAATAATAATAATTATAATAAATAATTAATCTATTGGGACCGAGCCAACGTATAAGTTTATCATTGCATAATATTTTGTTAGTGGACTGGGTAGAGTGAAGGATAATTTTGCTCGACAGCATCCATTCATTGTGACGAGAAACTCGTGAAAGCCGAAACAGACAACAATTTACCTGGATCTGGCTCACGAGGTGACTAACATTTGAGGTATATCACCTTGGCCACGTCAGCAAAAACTATTTCAGTAGTCGTCTCTGCAATTGAGCTAATCCCCGTCAGCCTCTTAGGTTATCTGAGGTGACTGGGTCTCCGTGACGGACTGCTCCAGGCTCAAATGCAGAAGGTGGTGCTCCTCGATAGCGCCCGCATCGTTCCCCGATTTCTTTCACTTTCCCCCTAACCCTGGCCCGTTCATATTTTATTTTATTGTTTTTATGGTTTATATATCATTATAAGTATAAAGGTATCTTAACGAGGCAATAAAACAACAGAAAATGTAATCCAATACAATCAATCCCTTGAAGTAAGTCCAACTTCGACCATCGTCAATCGATGGATTCAATTCGGCTGGGCGGCTTTCGGGAAATTACGGCATATCTTCTCGTCAGGTATACCTCAAAACTTAAAAACTAGAATGTACAACCAGAAGGTGTTGCCAGTGATGACCTATGGAACTGAAACGTGATCCTTCACTGCTGGCCGTATGAGGAAGCTTAAGGTCGCTCAGCGAGCTATGGAGAGGGCTATCCTCGGGGTTTCTCTGCGTGATAGACTTAGAAATGAGGATATCCGCAGTAGAAAAAGAGTTACCGACATTGCCCAAAGAATTTGTAAGCTGAAGTGGCAATGGGCCAGTCATATAGCTCGAAGAACCGACAACCGATGGGGAAAGAAGGTTCTCGAGTGGCAGTCTCATACCGGCGGACGAACTGTAGGGCGTCCCCCCACTAGATGGTGTGACGACCTGGTAAGACATGCAGGAAGTCGATGGATGCAGGTGGCTCAGGACCGTGCTATGTGGCATTCCTTGGGGAGGCCTATGTTAACAGTGGACTTGTGAAGGGCTGTAATGATGATGATGATGAAATCCCTTGAAAGTTTTCCTTTAGCTTAATTTCCTATTTTCGTTAGTTTTTATATTTTAATTTTAAAATGAACAGTTTCATTTCAGTCCTTCAAAGCTCTTATTGGAAGCGCTTGCTCCTCCGCAATTAACTGTAGGTATTAGTAATACAAGAACAGTTACTCGTGAAACAGACGAAGCGTATTTAAAATATTGTAAATACAAAATTGTAGGCATAATGCAAGTGCCTTCAAGGCAAGGGTAAATCAAATCAATTCAAATAAAAAAAAATATTGTATGACTACATGTAAAATTAAATAAGATCTTAAGATTATGCTTTATACAATTTTTTATTAATTTATTTAAATTTTCAACGTGGTAGAGCCATGCTGCAGCTATATTAGTAGTATAGTTGTAGCACGAATGGGTCGGTTCGACCAGGGAAGGACCATGCTCTCACAGAATACCAGCGTAAAATAGCAGCTTAACACTGCTGTGTTTCGTATGGTGAGTGTGGAGATCCGGAGACCTTTTTTACTGGAAAAAAAGCATTCCATCTTAGTTCTCACGGGTTACAACGCATCTGCATTTTGATTCGCAAACGAGGATAAATGTAGATGTCTATGGGCTACAGCAACAACTTACCATCAGGTGGACTGTGTGCTCGTTTGTCACCCTATCCTATATAAAAAATACATTTGTGCTCTATGGTCTATTCTAAGTGTACTATATTAAGTCTCAATTATATTTATAAAAATAATCGATATCTTTATCAAATATATAGATTAATTCATAAACGTCATCGTAATTTTGTACTAAATTATTATTACAATAAATGATGTCGGTTTTCTGTACTAAAAATACTATTCTTACGGTGTTAACTTCTTTAATATAATTTTGTCTTGGTACTCACTAATAATTAGTTGGAATAATTAAAGAGTAAATCTAACCACCAAATAGATCACTACCTTATTTAACCTTTGTTTTCTACAAATTCTTGTAAGCTGTAGAAGTATTTATCTAATAATACGTGTTCAGTACATTTATAAATCTTATATCGTCTTACATTTTTAAAAGAGTCAGGATTAGATTAAAAAGAGTCAGGCAAATACATTTTTGTCAAGCTAATTCAGGTACAGGAGTTTCTTTAGACTGTTTTTACTTTATTTATATGTTTAATAAGGTATAATTATTGTAACTTTTAGGAGAAAAATAGTCTACTTTCAAAATTCGTATCGCTTCTGCTTCCGCAGTAAATGCTAGTCAAATCGATACGATGCGAAGCGATGACGAAACTTTTTATTGAATTTCAAGTGATACTTTATAAAAGCCAATTTTGAATAAAATTATTTTGTCGTAGTCTCTTACATAATACCATAATACTCAAATTTTATCCTCGGGGGTGACAACGAATCTAACCTTTGATTAATAATATATAATGGATGTTGGGGTGAGGTGTTTTTGTACGGCAGTGTCCATAGAACCCACTTACCACCAGATAGATGTGATGCAGGTATGCTCGTTTGTCACTTCTATAAAGAAAACCGTTCAAATAACGCATTCTATCTCTTTTTCGATGCACAATTTTTTTAAATATGTGAAAATTCATCTGACGCTGCTCAGGCTCTTTATATACAATGAAGGCAAGTAATTCTGGGTTGATCTACTTTTTTCCTATATTCATTTTTGTTGCGAAACTACGAAAATAATCGTGTTTAGCATAGGTCCAAGGAAGAAAAGACCTTACTATTAAGGAAATAAGCCTGTATTTATCATGTACTATTATTTTCCTACACATTTTAGTTTGACAGGGGACACATGGATTGACTGATTTCCAATATATCGAAATAAACGCTGTCGTATTATTGTTCTTCTGGAAGGTTCTGCTGTAAATGTGACGCAACATGCTAACTTACTTCAATAATCTCAGCGTAAAAACTATATACACATATGCACAACGATACAATTATAAATCATACATGTACATGAAATATAAGGATATACCCAAATTAGGACTTAGGACGATTTATACCCGAATAATCAAACACTGCTCAATTTTAAGACGCCGTTAAGTCTCGTACTGTCTCTATCACTTTAATTCAAAGCGACTGTGTGTTGTGAATTCAACGAAAATTTACAAATATTTTATATACCTAGTTTAAGCTTACTAAAACCAGTTATGAAGGTCAAAATCTACCACCGATTTAAAAACGTCACCTCCATTGAGATGAATCGGTAAGAACGTTCAGGTTTTAAAACGTGGTAGAGACATGCTGCAGCTATATTAATTGTATAGTAGTAGCAGGAATGGGTCGGCTCGACCGGGGAAGGACCACGCTCTCACAGAATACCAGCGTAAACTGGAAGCTTAACACTGCTGTGTTTCGTATGGTGAGTGTAGAGAACCGCAGACCCTTTGTATTGGAAAAGAGGCATTTCATCTCAGTCCTCACGGGTGACAATGCATCTGCATTTTGATTCTTTTTGTCACTCAATCCTTAAAAAAAACGCTAAAAAATCTGTAAAATTAATTTCACTTAATGGAATCATATCATTTGTGTACTATAATATTTATTTTTTTCTAATTCAGCCGATCACTAGTGCAGAAAGAATTTTATTTCTTCACCTACGTGCTTATACTCTAGCATCACACCACGTCCTAGTATTTTTTAATCTGTATCTTCAACAATTAATAAAACTTAAAGTAAACTGGTTTCTAAATATACAATCACTTAAAGGTAACCACAACATTCTCATGCATTAAAAATTTGTATTATTTAGGCGAGCGAGGTGTGTCTGAATGTTGCCAAATGGAAATCCGTCGTCTGCCTACCATTCTGGGTGACAGGCGTGAGTGTTTATGTTTATGTATTATGTTATGATTTTAAAGCAATTATGTCCATCATATATCAATATATCCCTGAATAGTGCGGGGTTAACGTTAATAATTCTTAGTAGTTTTTATGCCCTCGTCTGTGTATGTGTGCGTGCGCGCGTGTCTGATTATGTATGCGCGCTTCTGTACACGATTTTAAGTACTTACAGAAATTATTACATTTAATTAATTACCTCAAAATGATTTTTAATCTTTCAGACAGGGAATGGCATAATACTTGAATCTTATGTATACAACTGTGTAAATATTAAGGAAGTTTTTATTGTCTTTATGTTACTTCAAAATAACTGCCAAATAGTTTACACCAATGAGATTGTTCAAATGTGTATAAACCTTTACTTTTAAACTTTTTTTTAATAAAAGAACACCCACATTTCCTATATTACACAAAACATTTTATAATTATTCATAAATAAAAATTATAGTTAACATAATACCTAGAAAGCGTACTCTGACCCCACCCTTTGCAGTCAGTTAGCTTTGAAATACGGGCTCGTGGACTTTACTATGCGACAAGCAAATGACACAAAATAAATTTGAAATGGCTACATACAATGCGTGTTTTTTGTGACATTCATGAACATCCTACGAAGATGAACGCGTGATGTATATGTAATTGTGCGAAGCACTAGAAGTAATTTATTCATGTCCCGGGTAATAACATTGCGCGATGCGTCTGTGTGATTAGAAAATATCAATGTTGGTGTTCTAGTCGAAGTTCCCACGCTCAAGGACTACAGTCTAAAGTCTACAGAGACCGGAAAATATTTATCGCCCTGCAGTAACAAGGCTGCAGCCGTAAATCTCTTTAACTGTAAAAAGCACCACTTGTCTCGTGAAATTTTAATTGGTGCACTCTTAAAGGAGCGAGCTCTTTTGTGTTTTATCTATAGTCAGGACAAGCCGTAGCTGAGACCCCTTTTACTGGAATTGAGGCATTTCATCTTAGTCTTCAGGGGTGACAACGCATCTGTATTTTGATTCATAAACGAAGGCCACAGCGTCCACTTACCATGAGACTGTGTGCTACTTTGTCATCCTTATTCTATAATAAAAACAATTTTATACGTGGTACAGCCATGGTGCAGCTATATTAGTAGTATAGCTGTAGCACGAATGGGTGGACTCGACCGGAGAAAGACCACGCTCTTACAGAATACCAGCGTAAAATAGCAGCTTAACACTGCTGTGTTTCGTATGGTGAGTGTAGAGAAGCGGAGACCCTTTTTACTGAAAAAGAGGCACTCTTAGTCCTCACGGGTGACAACGCATCTGCATTTAGATTGCCAAACGAGGATAGATGTAGATGTCTATGGACCACAGCAACCACTTACCATCAGGTGGACTGTGTGCTCGTTTGTAACCCTATGCTATAAAAAAACGATCTACAGGAATGTGAAGTTTTATTTCATTCCAAACTAGTTCTCGCTATTCTTATATAGATATGTATTTATGATGTTCTTATGCCACAGTCAGAATATCTGTTTAAAAAGAGTTACTTAAACGTAATGCCAGTGTAAGAATATCCACTACCCCATATCATCCCGTGGCTGTCGTAAGAGGCGACAGAGTAAAACTGTAAGAGGAGATGGGCAGCAGCATCTTCGTAATAAAACTTAAAACTATAAAAACTACAGTTTCCAAGCCGCCTGAAAAGCGTGGCAACTATGGCAAATTATCCCATATGAGGCAATTTCATCATCATCGTTCATCATTACAGCCCTTCACAAGTCCACTGCTGAACATAGGCCTCCCCCAAGGAATGCCGCAAAGCACGATCCTGAGCCACCTGCATCCATCGACTTCCTGCATATCTTACCAGGTCGTCACTCCTTCTAGTGGGGGGACGCCCTACACTTCGTCCTCCGGTACGCGGCTGCGACTCGAGAACCTTTCTTCCCCATCGATTGTCGGTTCTTCTAGATATATGGCCGGCCCATTGCCACTTCAGCTTACTAATCCGTTGGACTATGTCGGTCACTCTGGTTCTACTGCGGATACCTTCATTTCTATTATGAGACAATTTATGGGGAAGCATTTGATCAGCAGTGGACTTTTACAGGCTATAAGGGATGGCTTATATCCCGCTTACTTGTATGAGGGTGCTACTAGCAAATCTTTCTTGGCCGTCGGATGCCAGTTCTTCAAACTATGTGGCCATCTCAACTTACTGATCCGTTGGGTTGTGTCGGATTCTCTGGTTCTACGGCGTATAGTATCCTTACGAATTTTATTACGCGGAGAAACTCTGAGCATAACTCTATCATGTCACTCAGCTGTCCGTCTAGTGTAGTGCCCCCCTACTCCCCCTACCACCACTTGATGAAGTAATGATCTGGAAAGTTGAACAGGTTACGAGAACACGTAGTAAACTAGACCTAGGTAAAAGCGTCGTAGCTCAGGGTATAAGCGCGCTTCTTGAAATTTCATTGCTTTTTATTTAGGTTACTTTACATTGTACAAGTATAGGAAACAGCTAAAAGATTATAAAAGTCATGAAAAAATACATTTTTGTATATAAATCTTTGTTGCAGAAACGAGGCATTCCATCATAATCCTCAGGGGTGACAACGCATCCACATTTTGATTCTTAATCGAGGATAGATGTAGATGTCCACGGGCAACACTATCCAGTTACTATCAGGTAGACTTTGTGTGTTCGTTTGTCACCCTAATTCTTAAAAAAAAATATATTTACTAAAACCATAGACAACATTTAAATATTCACAAGTTCAAATACAAAACAAGTTTGATATTTTAATAACTAAAAGACTGATATATTACAAAAACTTTAAATAAAAATAAGAAATAAAGAAGTAACTCCAACATAATTTCTATCCTTGTCAACTGTCTGTATCACGCTGTTAACAGAACGGTTAGTATATTGAATAATGTCTTATAACTGATTAATGCTAATCGATCGATTTAAATGCGTCATTTAATCGATTCCGCTGATTGATAGACGCGGTTCAAATTATTTAAACATCCGTTAATTATTATAATTCATTTTGAATGCAAATGCTTGATCTACTTAGGTGTAGCTGTCGTATCTACTTAATCTTGAGTAATTTTGATTGGTCTATAATTTAGGACGACTTTTTATTAACACATACGTAATAATTGATAAGATATATAATAATAAATTAAATAATAAATTGCTTTTGTAGCAAAATAATGTTTAATGGCCGTTTTTAGCTACCCTGGTTGTCAGATTTGAACTATAAAATCAGTATTATTGTTCGATTCTCTGTTTTTATCTTTGTCATCAAGTTATTGGTTTATATAAAAATTGACATATCTATATCTATACTCTATAAAAATAAAAAATAAATTGAAGTATCCGTTTGTAAGGTTAAAATACAGCTTTTTACTAAATGCTTATGAAAGTATATACGGTAGTAATAACAAAAAAAAAACTATTTGTAAAATGTTTTTCTGTCTGTCTGTTTGTTCCGGCTAATCTCCGAAACGGCTCGATCGATATTGACGAGACTTTCACTGACAGATATCTGATATTAAAAGGAGTAATTTAGGATACTTCTTTTTTGAAAAAGAATTAGGGTTCCGTGCAAAAAATAAAAATTCATATAATCGTAGTAAATGCCACCCGGGCGAAGTCGCGGGGACAGTTATTTTTTATAGAATAAGGATGACAAACGAGCACACAGTCCACCTGATGATATGTGATTGCTGTGGTTACTGTGGTCCATAGACATCAACATCTACCTTCGTTTGCGAATCAAAATACAGATGAGTTGTCAGCCGTAAGGACTAAAATGGAATACCTCTTTTCCAGTAAAAAGGGTCTCCGGTTCTCTACACTCACCATACGAAACACACCAGCATTAATCTGCTCCTTTACGCTGGTATTCTGTGAAAGCGTGGTCCATCCCCGGTCGAGCCGACCCATTCGTGCTACAACTATACTATTATTATAGCTGCAGCATGGCTCTACCACGTAAAAAGTTTGTATACTTATATAAATAATCTCTTCTATCAACTTCCCGATTGATTCAGTATTGCAAGATTACATTACTATTACGTGGTAGATTCATTCTGCAACTGTATAGTGGTTGAAGAACGAACAGGTCGGCTCTCACAGAATATCAGCCTAAAACTACAGCTCCTTTTTTACTGGAAACGAGGCATCCATCTTAGTTCTCAGGGATGTCAACCCATCTGCATTTTGATTAATAACCGAGGGTAGATGTAAATGTCTATGGGCCACAGTATCCACTTATCATGAGGAGGACTATTATAATATGAAAAAAAAAAGATTTTAAACAGACCTGTTCCACCTTACGGCATCATCGGGGTTCCATTAGGAAAGGTATGCCATAACAAAACCATTCAGTTTATAAAATAAAGTTACTTAATATGGTAAATAAATTAGAATGAAAATATATTAACTTTAGCCTCTCAATATATTTACAAGAATCTATTGTATGTACACAAAAACAAAAATAGATTTATTAAAAATAGTGATGTACATTCCGTAAATACACAAGTTAGTTGTACCAGTTACTCGACTCCAAAGGGTCAGTAAGTCCTTCATGGGGTAATGTATACGCTTTTATAATAGTCTCAGAAAATATGCAGACCTTTTCTATAAAAAGGATTAAAGTATTTATTAAGCAGAAATTGTCTAGTAATGGTTATTATACTACTAAAGAGTACATGACTGTTAATAACTCCTGGGAATAAAGTGATCACTAACAGCATGGCAGTTGTTGGGTAGGTGTTCGCCACCATGCTGTTTCTAAATGTTTTCATAATAACCGTTTAAAATATTATATAGTAAATTGTGCTTTTAAAAAAAACTAAAACCGCTGGGTTTCTTGCTGGTTCTTCCCAGGACAGAGGCTTTTTCTTGCGAACCAGTGGTAAAAGTAATAAATGACTTTCAATAAGTATTATGTACTATAATCTATATTGAATAAAATTGATTATATTCTATTCTATAATGATATGAGAAATAAGTAGGATTAGTCGATGATAGATAGATGATTATAGACAAGTGTTCACTTACCATCACATACACAGTATGCTCGTTTATCACCCTTATTTCTATAGAAATAAAACTTGCTAAAATCTTAGTGTCCTGGAGACTCAGTCAGTCTGTAAAACTAGGGTATGGTGTTTGTTACATGTATTTTCCGTCCTCAATTGATCCTTCCAGTTACTGGGCACAGGCCTCCTGTCGTTTCTGAGAGGGTTTTAGGGTGAGGAAATGTACGATGCGCTGCCCCAATGCGTGTTGACGAACTTCACACGTCTTCGAAATATACTTTTTTCTTCTCAGACATGCAGGTTTCCTCACGATGTTTTCCATCACCGCCGAGCAAGTGGTAAATCAGCGCTTAAAATTCCAATCAAAATTATTTGATTGGTACCGGCGGGATTCGAACCTGGGTTGATTGTGTACTATGAACGAGTTACATCAAGTGCTTAGACCCTGAGTTGCCACAGCTCCTTATAATCGATCTTTACGCTTTTCCAATCACCAAAACGATATTTGAGGAAAGTTATATAGTATTTGTCTGACACGCAATTGTAAAATGGAATCAAATTATTTAAGCATGCAGCTCGCTTTTGTGAATTTTAACAACCAATTAAATCACTATATAGTTTACTCAAAATGCTCGATAAAAACGATATAAAAAACAATTGAAACAAAAAAAATAAGTTTTTTATGCTAATACTAATAAAGTTTTTTTTAAATATAATAAATTGAGAAACGAGCACATAATCCACCCGATAGTAAGTGTATGTTGTAGCCTATAGACATCCTGCATCAAAATGCAGATACGTTGTCACTTGATTTCCAGTGAAAAGGGTCGAGTTCTCTCTACACACACCATTTGAAATTCAACAGCATTGTATTACTATTTTACGCTGGTATTCTGTGAGAGCGTCGTCCTTCCCCAATCAAGCCGACCCATTCGTGCTACAATAGCTGCAGCGTGGCTCTACCACGTATAAAAATAAGCTCACCATCATCTTCATCATCATTACAGCCTTTCATAAGTCCACTGCTGAACATAGGCCTCCCCCAAGGTATGCCACGAAGCACGGTCCTGAGCCACCTGCATCCATCGACTTTCTGCATGTTTTACCACGGTCGTCACTTCATCTAGTGGGGGGCGCTCTACACTTCGCCTACCGGTACGAGGCTGCCACTCGAGAACCTTTCTTTCCCATCGGTTGTCGGTTCTTCGAGCTATATGACCGGCCCACTGCCACTTCAGCTTACTAATCCGTTGGATTATGTCGGTTACTCTGGTTCTACTGCGGATATCCTCATTTCTAAGTTTATCACGCAGAGAAATCCCGAAAGCTTATTTATATATCAGCTCACCAGCTGATATATAAATGAGCTTCTGAATTTATAAACGCAAGCTGCATAGTCGTAAATGTTATTAATTGCACTGGCTACAAACACTAAACATGCCCCTCCTCACCTAATATATTATAGTAATTAGCCAACAACTAGTACTAAGCTGACTGCGCTAATTAGCCTAGTTTTGACCCAGATCTCGTTGAAAACTAAAACGTATTCTTATTTTTCTTTAGAGATTTCTTTTGAAACCCTCGTTGCGTATACCACTTACTTTTTATACAAAGGTAACAAAAGATCACACAGTCTACATTTTTATTTATAGGATGGGGTGATAAACGAGCACACAGTCCACCCGATGGTAAGTGGTTGCTATCCATAGACATCTACATCTATCCTCGTTTGCGAATCAAAATGCAGATGCGTTGTAACCCGTGAGGACTAAGATGGAATGTATCTTTTCCAGTAAAAAGTCTCCGGTTCTCTACACTCACCATACGAAACACAGCACTTTTAAGCTGGTATTTTACGCTGGTATTCTTTGAGAGCGTGGTCCTTCCCCGATCGAGCCGGCCCATTCGTGCTACAACTACTAATATAACTGCAGAACGACTCTACCACGTGACAAAAATACTTTATGATAAGTGGATGATAAGGCCTATAGACAGTTATCTTGGATTAAGAGTCAAAATGCGTTGCGTCATCACTCAATGTAATGATTTTTTAACAATAAAATGGTCTCCAGTTCTTATTCAAACACAACAGAATTGTACTGCTATTTTATACTGGCTGTGAGAAAATGGTCCCTCGAGCCGGTATATCAATGCAGGAGCTATAATACGCCACAAAGTAACTCTGCCACGATCAAAAATATTATGATCTTTCTTGATTTAAACACAACACTTCATTCAAGGTGCTTAATCTATACATACATTAAAATAAAATTGAAGTGTCTGTATGTAATATTGAAACAACTGCCTATTTATCTTAGGGGGTTATTTGCGTGCTATTAAGATATAAACAACCATTTAATTATTTTGTCTGACGGTGCGGGCTTATTTTTGAAATAGCTGAACCGATTGTGATGAAAATTTATGAACAGATAGAGAGCAATGTCAGGAGGGTAAAACTTTTATTTTGTTTTTTTTTTAAATGAAAAATTTGTTAAGTAAGTGGTTCTTAAGTATCTTAAATCTAACTAATACTACTTATGATAGATGCTATCTAGGCAAAGCCGCCAGTAACTAAATACATTATTATTCTATTATACTTTCAATAGTTCTAAACACTGAGGAAACAGCGAAACCTTAGCTTTATGTAACTTAAAGCCAGTGGGTTCGAACCTTCTAAAGTTGCGACGTGGCCTTGATGAAAATAAACTCTAAAAGTTTGTCGTAACTCACTTTGAACTTCTCAATTAAGTGAAATCGTGATTCATTCACCATAACGTACATTTCAATAAAGTAAAATGTTGCAAGTTGGTTTGTAGTTTGTACATTTGACAGTATTATTTTCTATAGAAGCAAAATTAATGAATGTAGTTAATTCCTTCAGATATGCACTTTTCTATTATAACTGTTACCGTTACAACCTATTAAAGAACACTGCTGGGCATGACCTCCCTTAGATTCCCTCACAGTGGGTTGGCAACCGCAGTTTTTTTTTTAATTTTAGTCATTATTAGGAAAACGCTACCTACCTCCTGATTTGTTTCCCTCTATCACCTCTTACGACACCCACGGAATTATATGGGGTAGTGGATATTCTTACACCGCCATTACACGGACCCATTATCAATAAACATAAATATTTGAAATATAGAAAACACACACACGTACACACACACACGCGCGCGCGCATGCGCGCTTGCGGACGCGTACTTTTGTGTTTGGTCTCCGCCGTTGTTGATTGGATTTGCCTTATCACACCTGGCAGGTAGATTGACGATAGCAGTTCCAGACGTCATTCTCATACTCATACTCGTAACGTCTGACAAAAGGAGATGGAGAGAAAAGATAGTTTCCGGAGACCCTTTTTACTGTAAATGAGATATTCCATCTTATTCCTTAGGGGTGAAAACGCATCTGCATTTTGATTCTTTATTGAGGATAAACAAAGATGTCTATGGGTCACAGCAACCACTTACCATCAGGTGGACTGTGTGCTCATTTATCACCATATCTTATAAAATAGGGGTTATCCCCTGAGTTACAGTTCTATAATTGCTTAATTGAAATTATTTCTGCTAACCCATATTCCTGAAAGTTGTGCACGAATAGTTAAATTGGATAATAAATCACGCTGTATTAATGGAGCGTTGTTAATAAAAATAAAACTTCACAAAAACATCGGGGGAAAATAACAAAAGTTTCAAATAACACGGAGGAACAATGGCGACGATATCATCGTTACCGAACAAATATTAATTATAAACAAACTCAGCGACAAGAGATTTTTCAATTCGGGGCAGGGAAATTTGTACATTTTGCATAATATATAAATAAATAAAATTGCATACAAGAGGAAAGCTTGGTACTTAGGCCACGCTATGGGAAGCATTATCGGGACATTAAAGAAGCGGAAGCGGTAGCGGATAGCTTTAACCGGAAAGCTGAAATGCTGTAAGTGAGTGAAACAATATGCATATATTTGAATGACGCCGTTTGCAATGATGGTACAGGGCAATATTATTAGTGGGATATATTTTTATTTTATTTTATAGATTAAGGTCGACAAGCGAGCGCACATTCTGAGTGGATGCTGTGGCCCATAAATATAGGTGGCCCTCACTAGATGGTGTAATGACCTGGTAAGTGATGCACCTTGATGTCGATCAATGCTGGTGGCACAGGACCGTGCTTTTTGGCGTTACTTGGGGGAGCCTTATGTTCAGCAGTGAACTTGGGATGGGTTGTAATGATGATGCCAGACATATACATCTATCCTTAATTCAGAATCAAAATGCATTGACATCCCTGAGGACTAAGATGGAATGCCTCATTTCCAGTAAAAAAGTTTTCCGGTTACGATAGACTTCAAATTCAAATTTAAATTTATTAATTGTCATAATGTAGTACATAATATTATGATGTTGTTATTTATTAATGAGACCTTACATTCTACCATCATAATGGCGTGCAATATACAAAAAAAATATATTATTATTACAATTAAATGATGTAAATTTCTAAAGAAACATAATTATGTAATTATTTAAAGATATTTTAGCGTCAAATTTTTAAATTTAAATAAATGCATGTCGAAAATTATATCTATACATCTATATACAAATAAATAAAATTGAAGTGTCTGTTTGTAATGTCAAAATTACAGTTTTTTACTAAATGCATATGAAAGTATATACGGTACTAATAACAAAAATACAATTTTTAAAGTTTTTGTCTGTCTGTCTGTCTGTCCGTCTGTCTGTCTGTTTGTTCCGGCTAATCTCCGAAACGGCTGGACCGATTTTGACGGGATTGACTGGCTGATAGCTGATGTCACAAGGAGTAACTTAGGCTACTTTTATTTTAGAAAACGAATTAGGGTTCCGCGCAAAAAAATTAAAACACTAAATAACACGCGGGCGAAGTCGCGGGGAACAGCTAGTTTATTATGTAAATGTTTATATATAAATGTCAAATGTTTAAAAAAATTACAAAAAATAAAATAAATATTAAATGTCAAAAAATATTAATCTGTTTTTTATATATTTCACTATTATTATACATTTCCTTATAAGTTATATATTCGTCTAAACTATAAAAACATTTTGTTGCCAGCCATTCTGTTAGTTTCCTTTTAAAAATAACGAAAGGGAGGTATTTAAATGTGTTAGGCAATTTGCACTGCACACTGCAGTATTATTCTACTGTTGTATGCTGGTAGAATACCTTCTGTGAGAGTGTGATAATAACCCGGTCGAGCCGATCCCGATTAGATCATAGCGTTGTTTCCTACTTATATTATCCTCAGGTGAAGTAGACTCTGCGGAGGCTGGCCGCTAATTTCACAAGTCACTTAGCGGCCCGCCTCCGCAGAGTCTACTCCACCTGAGGATGCCTCGTGTAGAGGCGAAACACGTGTCGTATTTTTGAGAGTGGTGAGTCGTGCCTAGTGTGGTGGTACTGGGTTGGTAGTGTTGGGACTGACTGCGAGGGGTATACTACGCGCGATTGAGGGAGAGTGGGAGGTCCCCTTAAAACTGGGCAGGACATATAATATTCTTTCTTTATGCGGAATAAAGCAAATTTATAACAACCCCGTTATAATGGACTTCCGCAAAGTAACGCCTGATTCTATTAATTAATATAATGATTGCTATGGGCGAATATACAGTTGCATATTCACAGATACTCAACTCCTCAGAGTCAGTAATACAAACATGGGGCAAGGTATACGTTATTACCACAGAATAAATGATAGTACTACGTACTATTACTACAAAGTCCCAGAAAATTAGCAAGGTCTCTCAATTACAAAGTTTTTTTTTAAAGAAAGACTATAAAAAGGTTATTGTAATATTAATGATTACATGGTTGATAATAACCCCTGGGAATGAGGTGATCGCTTCCCAGCTGTTACCTGTTGAGTGTTGTAAATAATTATTATACAACCTATTTTCTATTGTATAACATTACTATGGGAAAAAGTCCCACTGGGTTTCTTGCCGTTTTTTCTCAAGTCAGACACGTGTTTTTAAGTAGAAAATGATTTTATCGTTTCTTATCTTTACGTGAACACTACACGTTTAAATTAAACTAGCTTTTATTGCTTAAACCCGACCAAATATTAATATAGTTTTAATCTGAATGTTGCCGTGGTTAACTATGACATTGACGCCGAACACTTCATTCCACTACATGACCATATGTGCAGTAAAATAATACTTCGGGAATAAAAAAAAATAATACACGAGATCACATCCTTTAAAACTATTTTTATTTAAATGAGAAATGATGTTCAAAAATTATTATTTATAATCTGCATTGAATGAAATTCGTTCGTCGTAGCTTATTAAATCAAATTAGATTGTGCACAGCTATAACGTAATTTTCAGGAATTAAGTTGGTCGTTTTGTTGTCAAGAAGACAGTTGACAGCTGCGACGCTACGTCGCGACTCAGCCGCCATAAGAAAAAACGATAGATCTATATATTTTAACAAGCTTAAAGCCGAACGTCCACCGCAAACTAAACTAACTTAGTTTAATCTTAGCTCGCATAGCTAAGGCGGTTACCCTATGTGGTAGAGTCAAACTGCAGCTATATTAGTAGTATAGTTGTAGCACGAATGGGTCGGCTCGACCGGGGAAGGACCACACTCTCATAGAATACCAGCGTAAAATACCAGCTTAACGCTGCTGTGATTCGAATGGTGAGTGTAGAGAACCGGAGGCCCTTTTGACAGGAAAAGAGGCATTCCATCTTAGTCCCAATGGGTGACAAGGCATCTGCATTTTCATTCGCAAACGAGGATGAACGTAGATGTCTTTGGGTGACAGCAAGCACTTACTATCAGGTGAACTGTGTGCTCGTTTGTCACCCTAACCTATAAAAAAATACATGTGCGTTCACCGGTAAATCGGCTTTAGAGCCATTGCAATATAATTACACTTCAAAAAATTACACCGACTACAAAAACAATAATTAAAATTAAAAACGGCAACCATTATTACCGCGTTTTCAGTCCTGATCTATATTGCAAATTTCAAATCTCTAGAGCATCGGGAAGTTACTTTAAAATCGATTGCGTAATTTGTACTGAACAAACAAGAAAGCGAGTTAATGAAAACACGGTAAAGAATAAAACTATTTCTACATAATAGCTTCTGAATTCGAAGCTTTAGTACACTGTGTCTTGGCACCGACTTCAAAAGCTACTTAGTGGAAGTTATTTTATACTCTTTTTGTTTTTGAAGTCGGCCTTACTTTTTTAATTTATTTATTTCACCCCTTTTGCGTGAACTAATGTATGTAACTAATATCACAAGCTCGATGTAATAACTAGAACCGAGTAAGTGGCGCAAATATGAGTCTCTGAGAGATGACATACATATTTGTGCCATTTCCTGTAGAGACTTTCGGTCTGTGGGGTCCACGTGCGGTGCAGTTCCTAAAGGGACTCTATCCGCGACGATCGTTGCTGCTGGTGATAAGAGGGCTGGTTCTTTTCTCGCTCAAAAGCTAAGTATAGCCATTCAGCGGGGAAACGCAGCCAGCGTTCTTGGCACGATACCGCGGCGGCTAGGACTGTATAATAATTAATTTATTAGTTTTTTAATATTCTATATAAACGTTATTAAAAAAAAATATAATAAAAAGGTGAAGCTTTTTACTTTTGAGGTAGTCCTTTAAACTTTTTTAAAATTTAGGACTGCCTCTAAAATATATGCTATTTAATAAAAGAAGAATTATTAAAATCACTTTATCCGTTTCCGAAAATTTAAGAACATGCATAAATAAATACGCGTCGAGTTAAGAACCTTCTCTTTTTTGGAACGTTGTTAAAAAAGAGTAAACATTATTTTTTAAATTAAATCCTAAAAGATTAGGTGATTTAACTTTCACTATTTATAGTAAAAGTATTATACGTCACCCTCAGAAAACATACTGTATGCAGATGTGTTTTATTGTTTATGAAAACAGACTAATAAACAACATAACAGAACAGCATGAAATATATTTTATTTAATACTGGCTGGTACGACGTTGCAGAAGAAATAATTGTGAAAATATCGTTTTAAATTTGGAAGAGTTATATTGTTTAAATAGGAATGATAATACATTCGTTGAAATTGAATGATATATAACTTTTTGTCCGTACGATACGTGCGCCACCCTCCTGTAAGTTAATGTATGATAGTAGCACTAAGCCTCAACCTTCGTGGAAGTACAAACAATCTGTTGACAAAGTTTTACCGCAATCTGATGAACAGCAGATTGCGCACATAACATACGAACAAACAAAAATTAATTTTTATATATTAAGAATAGATTACAAAAATATTTATTGAAAGTTATTAATGCTTTTACCACTGGTTTGGGAAAGAAAACTCTGTTCAGGGAAGAACCAGCAAAAAAATCCAATGACCCGCCGCGCTTCTGCCTCGCCCAACGCTGCGGTCGAGAAAGCGACCTTAGTGTTCCCCTCTAGACACAGAAATCTAAATAATACCTTATTATTTAGATTTCTGTGCCTCTAGACCAAAGTTAAGCAATTAACGTTTATACGTAGTTGCACTAATAGCGTTTAATAAAAAATAAACTTATAATAAAAAAAATATTTGTGTGCAATTTACACGTGGTAGAAGTATAGAATAGAATAGAAACATTTCTATCCAATATAGATTAAAAGTAAAAAAATGACTTTCAATAAGTATTATGTAATACTTATTGAAAGTCAATTTTTTACTTTTACCACTGGTTCACAAAAAAACCTCTGTCCTGGGAAGAACCAGCAAGAAACCTACTTTTTTTTAATTACAATTTACAATACAATATTTTATACAATTGTTATGAAAACATTTAGTCGTAGTAGTATCAGTTATATACTGTTTAGTAGTATAATAACCCTTACTAGACAGTTTTTGCCTAATAAATAATTTAAATATTTTGATATAAAAGGTCTGCATATTTTCTGGGAATTTGTTATAAAAGCGTATACATTGCCCCATGAAGGAATTACTGACTCTTTGGAGCCGAGTAACTGGTAAACTTGTGCTTGTTCCTATTATTTACATAATATAGGTCACTATTTTTAATAAAACTAGTTTTGTTTTTGTGTACATACATTGAATTCTCGTAAATATATTGAGAGATCAAAGTTAGTATATTAATTTCTTTAATTTCTCCTTAAGCGATTCCTTCGGATCTAGATTATAAATTGATTTTATGGCTCTCTTTTGCAAAATAAAGATAGTTTCAATGTCAATCACATTACCGCATACCAAGATTCCATATGAGATTGTGCTATGCACATTACTAAAATAAACTAATCTGTTATTTTTCTATCTGTGTTTATAATTAAACTAACCTGCTTCATCACATGCATTTCATCTATTTTTTTTTACAGCAATGCTGCAGAACTAAGTTTGCTACCTAGTTTAGATATACGAGGGCTCCAATGAAGCTTCGCGTCAACTGCAATTCCGAGAAAAATAGTGGATTCAACAAGACCCAGCTCCTCCTCATGTAAAAGTACACTGGTATTCACCTTTTTAACATTAGGTGTAGTGAATTTAATGCATTTCGTTTTATTATCGTTCAAAAGCAAATTATTGACGTTAAGCCAATGTACTACTTATGAAATAGCATTATTCACTTTTTCATATTAAAATAGTGGCCTTTTCAGTCAGAAAATCAACGAATTATCATCAGCAAATAATAATATATCATGGTTACTCCCTACCAAATAAGGTAAGTCATTAATATAAATTATGAACAGAAAGGAACCAAGAACTGAGCCCTGAGGAACACCCATAGATACTACCGATCCAGAAGAACTGCTTCCAATAATAATAACTATTTGCATTCTATTATTTATACATTACATAATAAGTTTAAGCGCTATGTTTTTTACACTGTAATGATGTATTTACCTCACTAATTTCTCATGGTGAACACAGTCAAAAGCCTTGTCATGTTTGTCTTCTTTTAGTGTCGCTTTTTCGTTTCATCGAGTTTCAAATCACAACAATTTTAAAGAAGTTTTTACTTCTAAAATAACAAATGGTAAAATAAAAATTTTGTACAACCGACTTCAATATAAATAAAATGATAACATCGTCAATATAGTCGAAGTCAATTATATACACTTTATTAAGGATAACTCAAAAACTATTGGTTTGATTTTTAACAGTGGTAGAGCCACGCGGTAGCTTTTGCTGTCGCACGGATGGGCCGGCTCGAACCGGGGTGGTACCACGACCTCACAGAATACTAGCGTGAAGTAGAGGTTTACCTCTGCGTTTCGCTTGGTGAGTGCAGGTGGCCGGAGGCCCTTTTTACTGGAAATGAGGCATTCCAACTTAGTCCTCACGGGTGACAACGCATCTGCATTTTGATTCGCAAAAGAGGATAGATGTAGATGTCTATGGGCCGCAGCAACCACTTACCATCAGGTGGACTGTGTGCTCGTTTGTCACCCTTATCCTATATATAAAACCTATATATGATCTTGATCAAATTTTTATGGGACAACATGAGAAGCACCAGCTTTTAAATAAAAAGATTCATTAAAAACGGTTCACTTAGAAAATATTTGTGAGGTACACACATTAAATAAATATAGTCGAATTGAGAACGTCCTCCTTTTTTTAAAAGACTTTAAAACGGAGGAGGTACTAAATTCGACTGTATTTTCTTTTTTATGTGTGTTACCTCATAACTTTTTTTAGATAAAATGTTTTCTATGATTATTTTTTTATTTGAAAACTGATGCTTCTCATGTAGTCCCATATAAATTTGATCAAGGTCTGGCCAGTTGTTTTTGAGTTTTTCTTAATAACATTTATTTTATTATTATGAACAACTCAAAACTTCGAAAGAATGAGATGAATGCAGAGTATCAGGAGTTAGCAAAATGTAAAAAAAGTACAAATGAAAAAAATATTGTGTGTGGGCGCGTTCGTGTGTGTGTGTGTGTGTGTGTGTGTGTGTGTGTGTGTGTGCACGCGGTGCGTGCGTGTGTGTGTATGTATGTGTATGAGCACGTGAGTATGTAAGCAACAGTCGATAAAAGCTCTTCAGTTACTTTACACAAATTTTTACAGCAAATATGAGGGATGGCACTGAGCGATGACTATATATTTGTGTTATTTACTGAGAGGACACGGTCCATAGGCTCCACGTTTAATGAGGTTTCCAGACTGCTAGTGCCGTTATAGACATTGTACCGCGAAATAAGTTAATATTTAATTTTTAAAATGTTTACTTTTAATTTTTTTTATAGGATAGGGTGAGAAACGAGCACACAGTCCACCTGATGGTAAGTAGTTGCTGTGGCCCATAGACATCTACATTTATCCTCGTTTGTGAATCAAAATGCAGATGCGTTCTCACCCGTGAGGACTCAGATGGAATACCTCGTTTCCAGTAAAAAGGGTCGCTGGTTCTCTACACTCACCATACGCAATACAGCAGTGTTAAGCTTCTATTTTACACTGGTATTTTGTGAGAGCGTGGTCCTTCCCCGGTCAAGCCGACCCATCCTTGTTACAACTATACTACTAATATAGCTGCAGCATGGCTCTACCTCGTTTTGAAAATTAAATTCAAAAAAGATACATTATTTTAATAAAAGAAAGTATAAGCTGCTTCTTCGAAATTTTATTGAGTAAATATACTCTTAAATTACAAACAACGACATTAAAATGACTTTATTGTGGCAAATTTTAGTAAATGATAATAGTATATATACAGATTTTATTTTATTTTTATGTTATGGAAATCCAATAACTTACAAATCTTAAGTAAATAATATGTTAAATTTACAAGAAGATTCTCACTAATAGAAATACAAAAACATAATCATTCGTCGCTCGACGAGCATGAAATATGGAGTCTAATTTAAATGTATAGCATGCATAAATATAATAAGTGAAACAAACAATAATAGCCACAAAAGAAAAGAAAAGCAGGACTATACGCACTACATAATATTTATACAAATATAGAATAGCACATACATATTTCCTCACGATGTTTTCCTGCGCTAAAAACGTGGTGATAAATTGCAATCTATAATTTTATTTTTGCCATCGAGGATTGAACCCAGGTGGACCACGTACTGTGAAATTTCCAGCAAGCGTTAACCTCCTGAGATACCACGGCCACTTACATACAAATAGCATAAGCTATCGTTTATAATTCATAGAAAAGAAGAGGAAATAAATGTTTCACGGGAGCGTGACTAACTTTTCGTACATTTAAACATAAATAAAGCAATTTCCGGGTATAGGGACTTCCGTTTTGTAACACTGAATCGCATGTAGCTAAAATATTTTGAAGTTACATGTTGCCGTAATGTATTTTATATACACGATATACGACAAGGACCTCATTATTCTGCTTAAACAAGCTTTTAATTAATTTGCTTGTTTCGTATGTTCAAAAATTAATTACAAATTTTGAAATGGAATTCAAAATTTGTAATCTATCTTTGAAGCACTTACTGACATCTGATTGAGACCCTTATTAATGGTAATAAGGCATTTCATCTTAGTCCTAGAGGGCGAAAACGCATCTGCGTTTTGATTCTTAATTGAAGATGGATGTATGCCTATGAGCCACAGCATCTACTTACTATAAGATGGACTACGTGTTCATTTGTCACCCTTACTCATTATAATAAACCTAGCAAGCTAACAGCATAGCAAAGTGGCGAAGCCATCAGCTTTGTAGCGATTTCTAACGGTTGCCGTTGAGCAATCAGTTTCAAAATAGGAGGTTCAGATGCCTGGGTGATCAGTAATCGATTGCTGAAAACATTATTTGAAAATTCCAAACCGTTCTCGAGATAATCGTGGGACAGACGGACAGACGGACGGACAGACGGACAGACGGACAGACGGACAGACATCGTGAAATCAATAAGTGTCTTCGCAAGCTTCGCCACTTAATAAGAAATAAAATATCCAATTGAGCTGAATTTTGGCATTATTAACTAGCTTCGATGATAATGCAATGATATTTTTTTTATAGAATTAGGGTCACAAACGAGCACACAGTCCACAAATCAAAATGCAGCTACGTTGTCACCCGTGAGGACTAAGATGGAACGCCTCTTATCCAGTAAAAACGGTCTCCGGTTCTCTACACTCACCATACGAAACACAGCAGTATTAAGCTGCTATTTTACGCTGGTATTCTGTGAGAGCGTGGTCTTTCCCGAGCCGACCCATTCGTGCTACAACTGTACTACTAATATAGCTGCAGCATGGCTCTACCACCTATAAAACACATAATATGGTGCCATAGAGATAGTCAGATGATGGATAGAGATGATAGCAATGCTTATTATTGCTTATTAGGGCTGTAGTCATGCCACAAGCGAAGTACATCGAAGCCTAACTCGCACTATCAAAGTTCCGAAGTAAAAAAGTATATATAGAATAGCCCCGAACTACCACCGCTGCGCCCCCTTTCCCTAAAGGGGGTTGCTTCCGATAAAGCAGAAAGGCCCTTCAGGACAAAGCCAGTCCCACAGGTAGTGTTTAGTGGGTAGGCACTTCATAGTGAGTCCCACATAACCACGCAGCCGGCTGAGTGGTATGCTAAGAGCATTCACCACCTCCCTTCCCCGCTCCCGGAGGGTAGCCCCTTGCATTAGCCGCAAAAAAAACTACCACCGTTGGCGCTCCCCGGTCAGAACATTTTGCCCCGCAGGAGATCTCCACTTTTCCTGCGACGGCTAAAGTACACAAATCTTTCTTACATAAATACAGTATCAATTACTGTAAGAAACATTTTTATGACTTCAAGACCTTAAATTGATAACGTAGGTGATCAATAAAGAAATTAAAATGTATTTAAAGTAACCCCAGCCCGAAGAGCCGCTAATTAGGGAATCAATTTCAAAACAAAACAAAATGGAAACTAAGTATAATATAAATTTTGAAAGGGTAAACATCAGCCTTTGTCATACGTCGGTTCGTGTTTATTAAAGGGAAACATTGGCAGAGGGAAGATTCTCAACCTCAAGGTGTTTACTCTCGACAAATGCTAGAATTAACTTCAAGAACTTTAATTACTTGTACTTAAGTTGTATTAGGTATATATTACACGCTGTGTTCACTGTAGCATATACCATTATTTTTTGTAGAATAATGGTGACAAAAGAACTTACAGTTAGTCTGATGGTAAGTGGATGCTGTGGTCAATAGAAATCACGTCACGTGGTTTTTACGTAACAGAGCCTTGATGCAGCTGTATTATGATTGTAGCACGAATGGGTCGGCTCGACCGGGGAAGAACCACACTTTCACAGAATACCAGTTTCACGTTGCTGTGTTTGGTATGGTGAGTTTAAAGAACCGGCGAACCCTTTTACGTTAACGAGGCATTACATCTTAGTGCTTGGCGTGACAGCTCATCTGCATTTTGATTCGTAATCAAGGATAGGTTGTAGTTGTCTATGGGCCACAGCATACACATACCATCAGGGGGAGTACGTGTTCGTTTGTCAGCCTTGTTCTATAAAAAACCCTGAGGAATAAAATGTAATGCCTCGTTTCCAGTAAAAAGGGTTATATTTGTAAGTTTATATTAGAAAAGTAAGAATTATGATTTGGTGGTTTCATCCATTTCAAAATAACGTTCTTCCATTTGTTTTACTAGCTACTATGATGTGAACAAAGGCTTACTACAACTAATTTTAACGAGTGTGTTTTTGTGCATATATTTCTATTTCTATCCTGACGGCACTGTCCGTCGCAAATCTGGGTACATGAAATGTGTCTGTTTTCGCTCTTCTTGGTACTTTAGTTTCATTCTTGTTAGTTATTCGGACAATACTTTCTGGGGACCAATATTGTGGTTTCTTTTAACTTTTCTACCAACTTCAAAAAGGAGACGGTACTCAATTCGACTGTATTTTTTTATATGTATTACCTAATAACGTTTTACTGAGTGAACCGATTTCGATGATTCTTTTTTTTATTTGAAAGCTAATGCTTCACATGTAGTCCTATATAAATTTCATCAAGGTCTAACTAATAGTTTTTGAGTTATTTTTAATATTTTATATTCAAGTCGGATCTACCAAATCTTTAATTTTTTTTATAGAATAAGGTGACAAACGAGCACACAGTCCACATGATGGTGTGGTTGCTGTGGCCCATTGACATCTGCATCTATCTTCGTTTGCGAATTAAAATGCAGATGCTTTGTGAGCCGTGAGGACTAAGATAGAACGCCTATTTACCAGTAAAAGGGGTCTACGGTTCTCTACACTCACCATACGGAACACAGCAGCATTAAGCTGCTATTTTACGCTGGTATTTTGTGAGAGCGTGGTCCTTCCCCGGTCGAGTCGAAGATTTATTATATTATTATATTAAATTAAAAACTATGTTAAATTATTTATTAATCAAACTAATACTTTAAAGATGTTGAAAATTTGTTAGTATAATAATAAAATAAAATTATGTGTCTTACCTAGTTTGAAAATCATATCCGGTTCTCCTACAATAGTGTGTACTATCCTTGTCACCACTGATCCTAGTTATTCCACTATAAGGGGGATATTTGCCATAGTTGTTACAGGCTTGACAGGTGGGTTGGCAACATCAGTTTTTTTTATTATTATTTTGAGCGTTACAGGAAGATGAAAATCTGCTGTCCATCTCCTGTTTCAGTTCCCCCTGTCGTCTTTTACGCCGCTCTTACTCTTTTTTTACAGTATAAGGGTGACATACGAGCACACAGTCCACCTGATGGTAAGTGGTTGCTGCGGCCCATAGACATCTACATCTATCCTCTATTACAATTCAAAATGTAGATGCGTTGTCACCCGCGAGGACTAAGATGGAATGCCTCATTTTTAGTAAAAAGGGCCTCCGGCCACCTGCACTCACCAAGCGAAACGCAGAGATGAACCTCTACTTCACGCTGGTTTTCTGTGAGGTCGTGGTACCACCCCGGTTCGAGCCGGCCCATCCGTGCGACAGCAAAAGCTGCCGCGTGGCTCTACCACTGTTAACTCTTACTGTTACTCTTCTTCTTACACCGCTATTACAATGGTGAATTTACTATATATATATATATATATATATATATATATATATAATAACAAAAACCCTGTGGTTCCCTTTAAGTACGTTATCAGGATCAGTATTTAAACGTATAGAAATAACTTTTTTTTAAAACTCGAACAATACATTTTTTATTTTTTTATTGTAATACTTACTTACTTACTTACTTACTTATCATCACGCACAATCCCTGACGGGGTAGCTAGAGAGAACAGATCGCCAAGTGTCACGATCCTTACATACCTCTTTCGCTTCTTTCAGATTCATTAACTTCTTCATACATGCACGTCTAGGTATCCGAGTACTCTTGACCCTCCCCTCTTCGAGCAGTTTGCTCACATGGTCTTCGAAAGTTAGTCTCGGTCTACCTCGACACCTTTTAATATTAACTTTCGCGCTATATATTTTCCTCACCATTCGGTCTTCACTCATTCGCTCAACGTGCCTTAACCATCGAAGCACGCCCTTATCAATTTTTGTGATAAGGTCATCT
This sequence comes from Parnassius glacialis, assembly GCA_033319125.1. Classification (NCBI taxonomy): domain Eukaryota; kingdom Metazoa; phylum Arthropoda; class Insecta; order Lepidoptera; family Papilionidae; genus Parnassius; species Parnassius glacialis. The sequence continues at coordinate 3,894,615 of JAVANC010000023.1, read as the reverse complement.
TTCAAACATGCCATATTGCGAATCTCTTCGTTTCGCTTCCGGTCGGCCATGGTAACGCCGCACATTTTACGAAGAGATCGCATCTCCACTGCATTCAACTTGCTTTTATGTTTCTTCTGGCATACCCAGGTTTTGCTGCCATATAACAAAGTCGGTACCAATACTGCGTTATGTATTGCAAGGCGTGCACTCTTCACTACGCCTTGCCTTTTGACTAACGCAGACAGGGCACCATTGACTTTGTTCCCGGCAGCGACACGCCTATCCACATCTAAATCACATCTTCCATCCCGGCTAAAAGCACTCCCCAAGTATACATTTCATTTACCTGTTCTAGACATTATTTATTATATATTATTGATTTACCCATATTTCACACTTCGTTCTCTCTTCGTCCCTTTCAAATACCAGAACCTTAGTTTTATTAGCATTCAAACGGAGACCTTTAATTTCACATTCCTCTTTCATACACGTGACTAATGCCTGCAGTTCTGCCTCTGATGGTGCACCATTATTGCAATAAGCACTGCATCATCAGCATCAGCATACAGCAGACAATTTACATTAATGTCACCCAATTTCACACCCAAACAGCTATCTTTCAGCTTCTGTAGACAGCTGTCGAGATACAGTATGAACAGCCAGGAAGACATGACACAACCCTGCTTTACGCCCGTTTGGACGCCAAACATGGGTGACAGGTCATGCCCTACCCACACACAGGCTTTACAGTCACAGTAAAGTGACTGCACAGCCCTTAGAAATCGACCATCCACACCGTACCCCGGCAACAGTTCCCACATTTTCTTCCTTACAACCTTATCAAATGCTTTCTAAAGATCCACAAAAGCACAGAAAATCTTCTGGTTAGCAGCCAGAAGCTTTTCCGTGATCATGCGGAGAGAAAACATTTGATCCGTACATCCTCTTCCAGGTCTTAATCCGCATTGTGCCTCCCATAGAAATCTTTCCAATTTCTCTTGCATCCTACGTGTCAAAACCATCGAGTAGACTTTACTTGCTAAACTGGTCAAGCTGATCGCCCGATAGCACCCGCAGTCAAAATGTGAACCTTTACCTTTATATAAAGGCACAATGACTGCGGATCGCCAATCATCCGGGACATCCCCCGTCCGCCAGCACAAATTGCACAGCAGATAAAAGCTGTTCCAGACGCGAGGCCCACCATACTTGACCATTTCAGCAGTAACTCTGTCTAATCCCGCAGCCTTACCACATTTCAAACTTCGAATCACACGTTCAATCTCTTTCATACTGAACACCTCAGTGTCATCGAGGTCCGGATCTGGCGTACCAGTCACGGCGTCATCCCCGGATCTCCCACTAAGATCATCACATGCATACATTTCTTTATAAAATTCGCTCCATCGCTGCATGACGTCCGATTTTTCTGTGAGGACGTCATTAGTTCTCGAAAGCACTTTGTTCATTCTTAAGGCCGTCGCACCACTTCGGGTCCTTCCAACCTCTTTCCAGAAGAGTTTGGAGTTCTCCTTAAATTTGTGCGACAACCTTTCGTCCGCTTCTATTCTACACCTTTCACGCATTTCCTCAATCAATGCTTTTGTGTGAACTTTCTGCAGCTTATATCTTTCTTTCATCTTCTCTCTCATATCCTTATCATTACTAGAGGCCAAGTAGTCTAACCATGCTTTCTTCTTCTTCTTTACAGCTTCTTTCACTTCATCATTCCACCATGCATCTCTTCTTTTACTACTGCCTCTTTTTATTGTTCCACACACTTCTTGTACTTGTAACTCCGCTGCACTTGTAATAATACCACATAAAATTAAAAAAAATATAAAGTGAAAAAAATTGGTCGAGTTTTTAAACAAAAGTTATTTCTATAGGTTTGACTACTGATCCTGATAACGCACTTAACGGGAACCACACGGTTTTTGTTACATGTTGTATATATATATATATAATCTCTTTTCTTCAAATACCTTTAACTAAGGGATATAAAAGCCGAATTAAATTCCTTTTGGTATCACGAATACCAGCGTAAAATAGCGGCTTAATTAATGCTGCTGTTTCGTATGGTGAGTGCAGAGAACCGTAGTCCTCTTTTTACTGGAAACAAGGCATACCATCTTAAAGTTAGAGTCTATATACGTCCCGCTGCTGGTTACAGGCCTCCTCTCATTTCTGAGAGGATTTTAAGGCAAGGAAGTGTCCGCCGCGCTGCACTAATGCGTGTTGGCGGACTTCGCATGTCTTCGGAATATATTTTTTTCTTATTTCTTAGACATGCAGGTTTCCTCACGTTGTTTTCTTTCACCGCCGAGCACCGATTATTTTTAAATCAAAGTCTAATTTTAATGTCCTCCACCGTAGTACTTATGTACCTATCATAATATCTACATCCTCTCAACTACAACTCCCACCTTAATAAATTTGTCTTCTGTTTATAATCCCAAAGTGAAATATTTACGCGAAACCTTGAATATTAATAAAGCCACGGGTGACTGATCTCAAAGGGCATGTATTTGGCGAAGTGTCCTCTGGAAATTATTCAAAACATCTGCATACTCATAAAGAAATAAGGATGTTAGGATTTTTTTTTTGCTTTGATACCTGTAACCGTTTTCGTTATAGCCTATTAAAATCCACTGCTGAATATAGGGCTCCCCCATAGATTGCCTCACAGGGAGGATATTTGTTATAGGTTGTATTGTTACTGTTGATTGAATAATTTCACCTCTCAGTGGGTCATGTGCTCCTGGTAGATTATCTTCTATACATCCATCCATTACAGCCTATTAAAGGCCACTGGTAAATATAGGCCTCCCCCATAGAGCCTGAAAAGAAGGATATTTGCTTGGCAAGCGGGTTGGCAACCGCATTTTTTTATTTTTAAGTTGTTATTAGGAAGACGCTGCTGACCATCTCCTGATTTGTTTCCTTCTGTGCTCTCTTACTACACCCTCTGGATCATATAGGGTAGAGAATATTCTTACACGATCACTACATGGTTCGGTACCACACTAAGAGATATTTAAGACAATATAAATGCATAGATTTTGACAGTTTTTTTATAGGATAAGTGTGACAAACCAGCACACAGTCCACCTGATGGTGAGTGGTTGCTGTGGCCCATAGACATCTACATCTATCCTCGACTACGAATCAAAATGCAGATGTGTTGTCACCCGTGAGGAAGATGGAATGCCTCGTTTCTAGTAAAAAGGGTCCCCGGTTCTCTACACTCACCATACGAAACACAGCAGTGTTGAGCTGCTATTTAACGCTGGTATTCTGTTAAAGCGTGGTCCTTCCCTGGTCGAGCCGACACATTCGTGTTACAACTATACTACTAATATAGCTACAGCATTGCTCTACCGCGTCAAAAACCAATAACTCATGATGCAGTTTAACTATCTCATTTGCTACCTCGTTGGTCTAGTCATCATAAAGTGTTTGCTGGTCATAAAGTCCCGAGTTGAGCCAAAAATGAGTTATTGTTTTTTTTCGGTCAAGAAATTTTCAGTAACAGTCCAGAGAAAGTTGACGCTGTTCCAAGCCCGTGCGTCGGAATGCACCTAAAGCCGTTTCTCATACTACTTACTGATCTCTATACTGTTGTGTCGGATAACAGTCCCAAAGCTTGCGCATACACTCTGGCACTATAATCCAGTCCTATGCAGATGGCTAGTCTTCGTTGAGACTGGTCGCCGTGACCAAAATTCGGTCTGAGGTCAGGTAACGAAGAGCAAAACCTCATGTGTGATACAAACAGTGCTATGCTTGCAGTACGTATAGCAAAGATGGGGAGTACGGCTTGTGTATTAATACGGGCTAAATATGTTGCCAAAGTTGTAATTATGCTGTTTTAGTATCCATTAGATGATGATATTGACCTCCGAACATATTTAAATCACGATGCCATCTCCGTAATATTTTTTTAAAGGATAGGGTGACAAACAAGCACACAGTCCACCTGATGGTAAGTAGTTGCTGTGACCCATAGACATCCACATCTATCCTCAATAAAGATTCAAAATGCAGATGCGTTGTCACCCGTGAGGACTAAGATGGATGCCTCTTTTCCAGTAAATAGGGGTCTCCGGTTCTCTACATTTACCATACGAAACATAGCAGTGTTAAGCCGCTATTTTACGCGCTATTTTACGACTTATTTTTATTAAATTCCCGACATATTCTAGACGTCCCCCGCCATTACATTAGATTTGATAAACCACAAATTCCCGCGAAAGGACATCGATTCCTGCCAAGGACGATACGCGAGGCTATTGAAATTAAAAAACATCCAAATTTCAATAGAGAGGGAGGCTGGATACTACCACTTCCTTGGAATCCTACAATTATTAAAATTAAAACTAAACTCAACCATACAGACTCTTGCAGTGACTTCAAGTCACAGTAAGTTCGTTCTGCGTAGATCGGACCAAAATTAATAAAAAAGCTGAAGGTACTCCGGGTTAACTCTGATATCGGGACGTCAATTACCTCAGTCCCTCGTGACCATCGATGCTGTAAAGCATCCATGAACACCCGCTGGGATTCTCTACCAACCAACCAGTAGTAAATTGAACAAAATATTGACACTCAATAAGTATTATTTATAATCTACATTTAATAAGAAAAATCTGTCTCTGTTTCTGTTTATTCAAATCTTATTTGGCTAAGAGAATTCATTACAAACACACAATCTCAAAAATTAATAACTATATGTACGAAAATAGAAATTAATTATATTTAAATTAATTATTTATATAATTGCCCGCGTCTAAATTATAACGATAAAATTTAATGTTTTTTAATTTTTTATGAATCCCAATTATTTTTCGAAAAAAAATGTAAGCTAAGTTACTCCTTATTATAACTTTAGCTATCTGCCAGTAAAAGTCCTGTCAAAATCGGTCCAGCCATTTCGGAGATTAGCCATAACAAACAGACAGACAGAGAAAAAGACAGTCAGAAAAACATCTTAAAAATTGTTTTTTTTTTGCTATAAGTAATATAATATTATTTACATTCATATGCATTTAGTAAACATATGTTAGTTGACGTTAAAAACAGACACTTCAATTTTATATATTTGTATAGACTTGAAAATAATAAAATATACTAAACTATGGGTACGGTTTAAATTACTTAACTTTGAATATTCCAAGTGGCGGCAATCACTAACATTGTCAATTTTATTATATTGTTTTTGTTCTGGCTGGGTTAAAGTTCAATGGCCTTACTTCTGTGCCTATTGAGATCAATTAATTTACACAAATCCATGTGCTCTACACCATCCATGTGTTCGAAATGGGCAAGGAAAATTTTCAATTAAATTGTACAACAAATATAACTTTCGGGACCCTGTAACCGAACTCATCTTAAAGTTTATCACAGGCTAGGTTACGGCATTTTTCTGTCAGTTTCCTAAACTTAAATGTCGGGACTAACGGATCCCGAAGGAGTGAAGAAAGTTTTCCAATAAAAACTCTCATAATGGCATCCGTGATGTCTCAATACCAAAAAAATATAGACGAATGTAGTGAGGACGCAGTTTTCAACTAGTCAAGCTTTGTAGTTTTTGATCTAATGATTTCTTATATTTACGCGAACACTACACATTGAACAAAACAAGTTATTCGGATTTTATCGCGTATAATTAACTTATTTTTTTTTTACTGATTCCCGACGTTTCGGGTACTTTACAGCACCCATGGTCACGAGGTCTGAGGTAATTGACGTTCCGATGTCAGAGTTAGCCCGGAGTACCTTCAGCTTTTTTATTAATTTTGGTCCGATCAATAAAAAATAAGTTAATTAAACGCGATAGAATCCGTAAAAGTAGTTTCATTCAATGTCTTTGGTCTAAATTAAATAAAGTAGTTTTGTACGCGATAGAGCCACTTGTCGGCTCGAGCGGGGAAGGACCACGCTCTCACAGAATACCAGTGGAAAATAGCAGCTCAATGCTGCTGTGTTTCACATGGTGACTGCAGAGAATCGGAAACACTTTGTTATCTAAAAACGAGTATTTTACTACCAGTACTCAGAGGTTATAACGTATCTGCATTTTGAATCTTAAACGTGAATAGATGTAGATGTCTATGGGAAAATTTGCATTAACGACTAAAACGGAATAGGGAAGAACAGAAGGATAGGATTGCTTTGTATGTCGGAGGCCAAGATCAACATTGGATAATTGAGCGAGCATAGTATAACAATATTATAAATAATAATAATATTCCCCAGAACTAATTTCGGTCACGATGGTCTCAATAGAGACTAGCCATCGGCGCAGGTCAGGATTATAGAGCTCAAGTGTATGCGCAAGCGCAGGTGCACTCTCTGATTCTACACTCTCATAGTGGGATAGGACGGTCACCTGATACAAACAGAGAGAGAGAGAGAGAGAGAGAGAGAGAGATAGATAGATAAATAGATAAAGGCAGGACCTGCGGGTTTACATGCTTTTTGAGGCACGAACGTCAATTTTTTTTTTATAGGAGAGGGGCAAACGAGCATGCAGCTCACCTGATGGTAAGAGACTGCCGCCGCCCATAAACAACTGGAACACCAGGAGAATTGCAAATGTGTTGCCGGCCTTTTAAAAAGGAGTAGGCTCTTTTCTTGAAAAATCACCAACTTCCTTACTGAATTATCACCAACTTCCTTATTATGGCTGTTATTGACAATTTCGAGACAAAAAAACCCAATAAAAAATTTTGGGCAGACCTGGGATTCCAACCTGGGACCTCATGATCGGCCATCGCGTTTACAATGACTAGACCAATGATGCAGTCAATTTAAATAATGACATACTATTAAGTCATGTAATTTAAACAAAAGTAACATGTTGTAGAGTTTGCGTGAATGAAATTCCCACTAGAGTAATTAATTGTTTAACAAATCACCACACTATTAAAACTAATAATAAAAACAATCAACAAGACGACGCGTCTTAGTTATTAAAAATATTATGGTGTCAAAGAAGCGTAGTACTAGTGCGGCCCGATCGCATAGTGCGGGGATTGGTATCGACTCCCACTATTTTATTTTTTATTTTCTATCAATACGTTTATTATACTGGCCGTACGTGTTTTGAAAGGAAAATAATATTTTTTTTTAATCTCCATTTGAGTCCTTAGAACGTTACTATTATTTTTATGCCGGTGAGAACGATAAGCCCGAGCAAGTGCCAGAAGTCTTCCTTATAAATCTGCGGTGAGTCGAGATGAAGAAAAGTTGGATTGGCTTGCAGGAGCTCAAGACTGCAAAAGACGATTCGCGGGACTGCTTGAGGATAATGACAAAGGCTTGAAAGTTGTAGTATCAGAAGGTTGTTGATTGCGTATTTACATCACGTCGGGGTCACCACTGTGGCCGGTGGAAGGAAAAGGGGAAATCTCCCGCCGGGCAAGGTGTTCATCCCGAGGAGCCAACGCTCCTAGTGGTAGTTCGGAGGTATTATATATATATACTGCTTTTACTTCGGAACATTGATAGCGCGATTTAGGTTTCGATGTACTTTCGCTTGTGACGCGACGACAGCGCCGCCACATGTTTATGTCGAGGTCATCGGTGACGCCAACTCAATACTTTTCCCCTACCAAAATTCGTTCAACGTGGCTAAAGAAGTTGGCACTTCAAAAATAAGTGTAAATATGAATTAGTAGATAAAACGTTAAACAAATAATAAAATAAAATATTTTAAAATATTATATAAAATGTTAAATCAAATATAACTCGCTAACCTAAATATTAAGTCTTTATAACATTTTAATTCGGTCTCACCATTCGCATCACTGATGCGGCGGCAGGCTTCATTGTTTGCTCGGTGCGCGTCGGTTTGTATAATTTTGTACTGCTTCAGGCACACCCAGACCTTATGACTTCATAAAGTAAGGCGAACCGATAACATTTTATTAAAACCGACGTCTACGATCCTTTACTGGAGACGTGGCTTGGTTTTACTGTGCTTTAATCAAATAAAGGCCTCAGTATTTTATTAAATTAATATATTAATTAAGTGTCGCTAAGACATTAGCCCTGTTTGAGGGTAGGAGTTGACATGATTACAAAAATAACGGTACAAATCCGTGTTTAGCGATTCTGGTACTGGTACCGGAACTGATTCCGATACTCATATAAGAACCGTTAGGTAGCGTTATTTCGCCGGTACGTGAGTAAAAGATATTATTGATTGTCAGTCACAAAATGTGATTTATGGTAGAAAACCATCATGTAAAAGAACATCATTTAGGTTAAGATACTGTGCTTTTTATAAGTCGGCTGTGGCAGAATACCAGCGGTGACGTCAAATCACCACATAGCTGAGTCACAGGCCAGTTTGTCTCATTGTTTTTATGTTACGTAAGTAATATAGTAATCTTTTTTGTACACTTTTAACAAACATGTGTGAATTGAGACAAATAAAAATCTCTATTATTATTATATGTATTTATAAATTTCTCTACCCTATGTCATGATCAACTTATTAAATTATATAAATATAAATAAAATTGAAGTGTCTGTCTATAATATTAAAATAGCACATGGGGATATGGCATGCTATTTAGACGGAAACAATTTAGGGACATTACTCGTATGTCTGTTTATCCGGTCTAGTCTTCGGAAATGCTGAATCGATTAAACTACGGTACTAAACAGTGCTTCATTAATAGAAGCTATCCAGACGAAGCCGTCGCTAATATAAAACTCAACCTAAACCATGACGCCATAAAGTTCAACCGTATGTCACAGAACCTGAATATTATCGGTTTTCAACCGACTTCAAAACAAGGGCCGCCCCCTTTTTCCTCCTTCCTTCTCTTTTTTATATAGAATTAGCGTGACAAACGAGCACACTGACCGCCTGTGATGGTAATTAGATACTGTGGCCCACAGACATTACATGTATTCTCAAATAAGAATCAAAATGCAGATACGTTGTCACATCGAAGGACTTAGATGGAATGCCTCGTTTCCAGTAAAAAGGGTCTCGGGTTCTCTACACTCACCACACGAAACACAGCAGCATTAAGCTGTTATTTGACGCTGGTTATCTGTAAGAGTGTGGTCCTTCCCCGGTCGCGCGGACCCATTCATGCTACAACTATAACATAGCTGCAGCGTGACTCTAGCACGTCTCTTTATTTCGACATTTTCTTTTATGTGTTACCTCCAAACTTTTTTCTAAAGGAACCGATTTTAATGATTCTTTATTTAAAAGCTGATGCTTTGCATGTGGCCCTATATAAATTTTATGAAGATCTGACCAGTAGTTTTTGAGTTATATGTTAATAATGTGTATTTAATTACCTTCGACTACATTGATGATTTTATAATTTTATTTACATATATTCAAGTTGATTGCACAAAATTGTTTAGATCCGATGTCTTATAAACGATACCTGTGTGGTGTCGAAAACCATACCGAAAAGTGGAAGCATAATATAAATTAAACAAAGAACCATAACGAAATTCTGAAGAGGTTTTCGACCCCTGATTATTCCAATTATTATTTTCTGTCGACTTCCAGAAAGGAGACTGTACTCAATTCGACTGTATGTTTTTTTATGTGTGTTGCCTCATAACTTTTTACTGGGTGAAACGATTTCAATGATTCTTTTTTTATATGAAAGCTGGTACTTCTCGTGTGGTCCCAAATGAATTTGATCATGGTGAGACTAATAGTTTTTGAGTTATTCTTAATAACTTATATTGAAGTCGGCTGTACAACATTTTTAATTTTAAATTATACTCGTGATTTTTTCTTTACTGCAAACAAACTGATCAGCAGTTTTAAAACTGTAACGGTGTAAATTATATTATGTTAAATAAATTAAAAACTTCACATCCTATCTCGTAAGTGTCGCAAAATTTGATTGCGGGATTGTTTTTATTTTGCGCCAGCAGTTACTCCACTTCTAACGGGAGTATATTGTTTATTTCCAGCAGAGTTTAGAATTATTTACAATAGAATGAACATTACAACTTTATTATATATATATATTTATTATATATATATATATATATATATATATATATATATATATATATATATATATATATATATATATATAATACCGTAACTTCACTGAATACAATAACATTACAATGTTTTGCAAGAAAATATTTTCAAACATGATTTGATTAAAAATATATACTGCATTTTTTTATGTATTTAAAATAGTCATATTTAGATAATATAAAAGTTTATTATTGTTATTACTCTTTTACGCTGGTATTCTGTGAGAGCGTGGTCTTTCCCCGGTCGAGTCGACCCATTCGTGCTACAACTATAATATAACTGCAGCGTGGCTCTACCAAGTATAGTAACTCAAGTTCATTAATTAGTTTTCATAACAACGTAACATTTTAACGCTGCTATTCTGTAAGAGCGTGGTCCTTCCCCGTTTGAGCCGACCCATTCGTGCTACCATAATATAGCAGCAGTGTAGCACTGCCACGTATATGAAAACGGTACATCTTAACGTATATCTTAACGGTGATAGAGCCATGCAGCAGTTTTTGGTGTTGCACGTATGGGCCGGCTCGAACCGGGTTGGTACCACGACCTCACAGAATACCGGCGTGAAGTAGAAGCTCTGCTTCTGCGTTTCGTCTGGTGAGTGCAGAAGGCCGGAAGCCCAATCCCACCCACTCCCCACCCCCCATCAACATGGTAGTGGAATTACATGTTAGACTACCCCAGGAGGGTACCAGCACCCCTGGAAAATCCCTCGCTGAGAATCCACGACCATGTCATTCCACTCCTGAGCGTGGGTGCTCAGGCTGCCCCGCATATTCTGGAGGGGGCAAAATTCCGCTCAAAAACATAACTGCTCGTAGCAAACTGATCAACAATACCAAGGCGAACCCTGCCACGCTATCCGTGAATTTCTGCAACATCAGGGGACTTCACTCAAACCTACACGCCGTCCACTACCATCTCGAGACGGCGAAGCCGGCCTTGCTCTTTCTAACCGAGACGCAGGTTTCCTCTCCGGCTGAAAGTTCGTATCTCTCCTACTCGGGGTGTAAATTGGAGCACTGCTTTCTGCCTCGGGCTGGAGTTTGCGTGTATGTCAGAGAGGACATCTGATCTCGACGCCTCGGCAGTCTTGAAGGTCCGAACCTGTCCATCCTTTGGCTACGCGTAGACAGCGACGACCATCCGCGCGTCTACGGGTGCCTCCATAGGTACCATAGCGGTAATGCCGAAACAGACCGACTCATCAACCACTTCCAAATGGCTACAGATTCCTCGCTACAATAGGTCCCATCTACAGAGATCGTGATCCTTGGCGATTTTAATGTCCATTACGCCAAATGGCTCGGTTCACGTTTAACCAATCATGCGGGGAGATCTGTTTATGAAAGTCATAAACAGATCTCCCCGCATGATTGGTTTGACACACTTTGGCATATGGTTTGACACAACTGGTTACTTTGCCTACGCGGATTCCAGATGTGAAGGATCATACACCTTCTCTGTTGGACCTTCTGCTGACCTCTCATCTGGACGGAAATCAGGTTTCCGTCGATGCCCCTCTCGGCTTTTCGGACCATTGTCTGATCAGGAGTGTGTTGCCATTTACGCTCCCCTCGCGGTTGCGTTCTGCAGGCCTGTTTGCCTGTTTTGCCTCCGTGTTTGGCATTACAGGACGGCGGATTGGGATGGAATGCGGTTTTTCTTTGCATCCTACCCATAGAAGTGGGGTTTCTTCTCGCTGGATGATCCCAGCGCTGTTGCTGACTCTGTCACTGATGTGGTGCTTCAGGAAATGGAACAATTTATTCATCATATGTGGTACCCATCAGAGGCAGATCTCAGCCTTGGTTTGGTCGCTCCTGTAAGACTGCATTACGCAGTAAGCAGGAGTGTTATCAAGCCTGAGCTGCGGCTTCCGCGACTCGGGATGTAAACACCAGCACACTTAAAAAGAAATATAACTTCGCCTCCAGGTCCTTCAAAAGAGTTATTGCCAACGCAAAGTCAGAGTACATAGGCAGAATTGGCGAGAAACTAGTTCGCCTTCCTTCGGGAACCCATGCATTCTGGTCTCTCGCCTTGGCGAGAGACCAGAATGCATGGGTCCAAATGTCCAATGGAATTTCTATAACCCATCACTACCATCTCTGCACAGGGAGGACGACTCACTGGCCCAAGACGCAAAAGACAAAGCCGACCTCTTAGGCTCCCTTTTTGCGTCCAACTCGACTCTTGATGACAGGGGAAAACACCGCCGACCATCCCGCGGTGTGAGTGCTCCATGCCGGATGTGCTGTTCTCACAGCGCTCGGTTCGCAAAGCACTCCTCTCCCTGGACATCCAGAAGTCGAGTGGGCCTGACGGAATCCCCCCAATTGTGCTGAGGACGTGTGCTCCGGAGTTAGCACCGGTCCTAACGTGTCTTTTCCGATACTCCTACTCCCAAGGCGTAGTCCAAAATTCATGGAAGACAGCTTTTGTCCACCCGATCCTTAAAAAAGGCGACCGCTCAGACCCGTCCAACTATAGGCATATCGCGATCACCTCCTTGTTCTCCAAAATAATGGAATTCATTATTAACTGCCAGCTCATCCGGTACCTTGAGGATCACCAGCTGATTAGTGACCGCCAATACGGTTTTCGTCGGGGTCGATCAGCTGGTGGTGGTCTACCTGACCCATAGATGGGCGGAGGCAGTAGAGTCCAAGGGGAAGGCGTTGGCCGTTAGTTTGGACATTGCGAAGGCCTTCGATCGGTATTGGCACAAAGCGCTTCTTTTGAAGCTCCCTTCCTATAGGCTTCCCGAGAAATTGTGCAATTGGATCACCAGCTTCCTTGCAGATCCAGAGCATCAAGGTCGTTGTAAATGGTGCGTGCTCCGACTATAAGCATATTAACGCTGGTGTTCCACAAGGTTGTGTGCTATCACCAACGCTGTGTGCTATCACCAACGCTGTTTCTTCTGCATATCAATTATATGTTGCTAACTGGTAACATTCATTGCTATGCGGATGACAGCACTGGTGATGCTCTATACACTGGCCGTGCCAATATTTTTCGGGAAAACGTCGCCGAGTACCAGAACAGACTAGTGTCTGAAGTCGAGTCTTTGCTGAACAAAGTCTCGGATTGGGGGCGATTAAATCTAGTCCAGTTTAATCCTCAGAAGATACAAGTTTGCGCGTTTACCGCTAAAAAGAACCCCTTTGTTGTATCTCTTCAGTTTCAAGGCACTCCCGTTCTTGCCTCAGCTAGTATCGGAATCATCGGAGTCAACATATCCAGTGACGCGCAGTTTCGTGGTTACTTGGAAGAGAAGGCCAAATTGTCCTCTAAAAAGCTTGGCATGCTCAGCACACCGCCTGCAACTTTACAAGACGCAGGTTCGGCCTCACATGGAATACTGTTCCCATCTCTGGGCAGGGGCTCCCCAGTGCCAGCTCCTTCCACTTGACCGCATCCAGCGCAGAGCAGCTCGAATCGTTGACGACCGAGTTCTTTCCGATCTGCTCGATTCATTGGCACTGCGAAGAGATGTTGCATCCCTTTGCATTTCCTTTCGCATCTACCACGGGGAGTACTCTGAGCAATTGTTCGGATTAATCCCATCCGCCAAATTTCACGAACGTAGATCGTGGCAGAACTCCCGATACCATCCACACCATCTGGATGATTGGCCGTCCACCACTGTGCGATTTAGAAGATGTTTTCTTCCTCGCACGACTTCCTTGTGGAATCGATTACCATCAGCGATTTTTCCGGACCGATACGACTTAGGGACCTTCAAGAAAAGAGCGCACTTCTTTTGAAAAGGCCGGCAACGTATCTGCAATTCCCTCCCTGGTATTGCAGTTGTTCATGGGCGGCGGTAGTTACTTACCATCAGGTGAGTCGCATGCTCGTTTGCCCCCTCTCCTATAAAAAAAACGATATGAGTACCTCCTGGCGATTGAAGCAAATCGTCCCTGTTTTGCCATAATCGCTACGCTGAACAGAGGCATTAGCGATTAAAATAAACGTTAAGCACCTTTGATGCTGGTCCCATCGTTGATCTCTATTTTAGGTCAGGCGAAAATGCTTTTTAACCGACTTCAAAAAAGGAGAAGGTTCTCAAATCGACTGAATTTATTTGTGTGTTACATCAGAACTTATTTCAAGATTAAGCGATTTTAATGATTGTCTTTTTATATTAAAGCTGGTGTTTTTTCTGTGGTCCCATATAAATGTGATCAAGATATGACTAGTTATGTTTGAGTTATCCTTAATAAGGCGTAGATGTGCCTTGAATTGAATTCGACTACGTTAATGATAATCTCATTTTATTTGTATTGAAGTCGGTTGTAATTGTTTTTAATTTTACCACTTGTACATACCAAACACATTTAAGCTTATCTGCAAGACAATTTAAAATTAAAAAAACCAGTAGCTAGGAAATTGTTGTATTTTTTATTGATTAATGCCTTGAATTGAATTCGACTACGTTAATGATAATCTCATTTTATTTGTATTGAAGTCGGTTGTAATTGTTTTTAATTTTACCACTTGTACTTACCAAACACATTTAAGCTTATCTGCAAGACAATTTAAAATTAAAAAAACCAGTAGCTAGGAAACTGTTGTATTTTTTTTTGATTAACAAAAGCCTTTTGTTACGCCATGTAACATTTTATGATATTACAATAAATTTTACCCGCCCCTCTGAGAGGTCAGACTCTCTTATCTAAACGTACATAAAGCCTCCGCTACACAATCCATAGCAAGTACCCTTATAAAACTCTCAGTGTCTAAAAGAATACATCCTTCAGTATAGGCTACGTTGCCCCACGATTTACCGTGCCACAATCAAAACAGCTTATGTACATCCGCTTGCAAACAACATTGAACTTTATTGATCTACCTTAAGGTTTGATGTAAAATATTCTTCTTCGGGCGTTGAGGTGTGAAACGCTGGTATAAAATTAAAGATATCTCAAAGAGAGTATTTAAGAAGGTGCGTTCAATGGGAGGGCCTATTGATTTTCACTTGTTCAGGCAATTTTATTACGCACCTTCAAACCTGAATATTTTGAGCTTGCTGTTTACAGAAATGTATTCAATAAGACTACAGTCTTCGTAGCTTTTGTTTAAAACAATATCAAATATTATGTGTTTCTCTTTTTAGAGGCCCGTAACCAAATGGCAAAAAACGGAACCCTTATAGATTCGTCATGTCTGTCTGTCTGTCCGTCCGTATGTCACAGCCATTTTTTTTCCGAAACTATAAGAAGTATGCAATTCAAACTTGGTGAGTAGATGTATTCTGTGAACACTATTAAGATTTTCACACAAAAATAGAAAAAAAAAACAATAAATTTTGGGGGTTCCCCATACTTAAAACTGAAACTCAAAAAAAAAAATTTAAACCCATACGTGTGTGGTATCTATTGGATAGGTCTTCAAAAATTATATGGAGGTTTTAAATATCATTTCTTTCTAAACTGAATAGTTTGCGCGAGAGACACTTCCAAAGTGGTAAAATGTGTGTCCTCCCCGCCATGTAACTTCTAAAATAAACTAAAAAAACACGATGTACATTACCATGTAAACTTCCACCGCAAATTGGTTTGAACGAGATCCAGTAAGTAGTTTTTTTTTAATAAGTCATAAATCGTTAATTATGTTACTTGATGCTACGGAACCCTTCATGGGCGAGTCCGACTCGCACTTGGCCGCTTTTATTGTCACAATGATTTAAGTAGATTAGAATATCGAAAATGGTTGCGTGAAAATGATAAAAGAAGAAATAAAAAATACATTATAATAATTATCTGTATATTAATACGTGATTGGAAAACATTGTACCCCTTTTGCACGCCCCATAACGCGCGAGTGTGTAGAGTGCTCTACCCTCGACAAGCCGCTATGTGACGATTTTGCAATATAAAATTGATAGTGTCTCTCAATTTAGATAAATCCGACTAGGAGCGGCGATTTGTCAACCCCATCAGTGCTCATGTGGTAGCAGTGTCGACAAGTTTTTTTTTTTTATAGAATAAGGGTGACAAACGAGCACACAGTCCACCTGATGGTAAGTGGTTGCTGTGGCCCATAGACATCTACATCTATCCTCTATTACAAATCAAAATGTAGATGCGTTGTCACCCGTGAGGACTAAGATGGAATGCCTCATGGGCTCCACGGACTTTCATGTAAGAAGAGCGCTGGTAGGTTGTCAGGACACGGTTCTTTGAACGATGTCATCCGAAGGGCTCTAGTCTCTATAAATGTTTCCTCGCTTTTAGAGCCTTGTGGAATATTTAGAGATGACGGCAGGAGACCCGACGGGTCATACCGTCGGGTCTCTGTCCCTTGGGAGAGAGGTAAAGCCCTAGTGTGGGATGCTACTTGCGTAGACACTCTGGCGGCCTCTCATCTCGAAGGTACCTCGTTTAGAGCCAGGGTGGCATCAGAGGCAGCTGAACTGAGTAAGTGGCGCAAGTATGAGTCTCTGAGAGAAGACTACATATTTGTGCCATTGGCTGTGGAGACTATCAGTCCGTGGTGTCCACGTGCGGTGAAGTTCCTAAAGGAACTCCATCCACGGCTGGTCATTGCTGCTGGTGATAAGAGGGCTGGTTCCTTTCTCGCTCAAAGGCTAAGTATGGCCATTCTGCGGGGAAACGCAGCCAGCGTTCTTGGCACGATACCGCGGGGAGTAGGACTATATGATAATTAAGTTTCTAATTTTAGGATTTTTTTTATTATTATCATAGTTTTTAATATTGTATATAACTATGTAATATATGAAATAAATCTAACTAAACGTCACACAAAATATTAAAGAATAAAATGTAGATACTAAATCAATAAAAAAATTGATATTTTGAAAACTAGATATATTAAATTATAAAGTCAGCGTATTTTTTTATTCATAAAAAATTATATTTACAAAAAATGAAATTAAAAATTATTAGTACGGCTGTAAGTTAGTCTGTGCACTTGTTCGTCTTCACGTTTTAGTAAAATACACGCAACGAAATTAAACAAATGTTTCAGAATAAGTTTCCATTTATTCTCAAGATCATCCCTATTGCTGGTTGTTATCAGGCTCAAAGACGTTTAAGTATATATTTTTTCATCAAAATCAAATGAAATTTTGATAAAAAAAAATAAAACCGCTCATGAGGCGTGCACTTATGGATTTTGCAAACTATTTAAATATATTGTCCGTACGGGGAAGTATGACATTTGATACAGCGAAAGTTTATTTGAATTTGTGTTAAAACACATTAAATAAAATATAATGAAAAATTCATTGTTTACGTTCAAACGTATTATATTAATCATACATTGCGTGCCAAACCGTGTTAAGGCAGTGCAAGAATAACCACTACCCCATATCATGCGTCCATTTTCCTGTATGTCCCACCAGGTCGTCATTCCCACTACTGAGCCGACCTACTGCTCCTGGCCAATTGTAGATGATAATATTATACAAGCTTAGCAACTATGGCAAGTATTCCCTCTATGAGGCAATCTGTGGGAAGGCCTATGTTCAGCAGTTTTTTTTTATAGAATGAGGGTGACCAACGAGCACCCAGTCCACCTGATGGTAAGTGGATGCTGTGACTCATATACATCAACATTTGTCCCCAATTAAGGTGGGATGCCTCATTTCCTCTCAAAAGGGCCTCCGATTCTCTACACTCACCATACGAAACACAGCAGCGTTAATCAGGTATTTTACGCTGGTATTCTGTGAGAGCGTTGTCCTACCCCGGACGAGCCATTCGTGCTGCAACTACCTCTTCTACGTTAAGTTGTATTTAATTGACTGTAGCGATGAGAATGATAAAACAGCAGCATATTCTGCTTGAAACGAGTGAGTACCTGAAACTATTTTTGCTGGTTATCAACGATTAATTCATTATAGCTCTCAGAGGTGACATGTGGGTGTCAGTGGGCACAGCATCCACAGCATCCACTTACCATTTAATGGAGTGTGCTCGTTTATCATCCTTACCTGTATAAAAAAGATTAATACACTAAGTACGTCCGTGCTGCTAACAAAGATGGGGCGAAGTAATTTATTATAATGAAATTCATGATATACGTTTTTAAATGAAACATTACTTTAAGTGTTTAGGAATATTTTATACATATTTAGTAGAGAACCACATTTGTTGGTAACTTAAAATTTATTATTATAATGATTTCTTATATTTCAACAATTAATACACATTAAATAAATCTATTTTTAAGGATTTTATCGCGTTTGATTAACTTTTTTTATTTATTTATTCGGATGCTTTGAGTGCTGTAAAAGAACCGAAACGTCGGGAATTAAAAATAAGTAAATTAAACGCGATAAGATCCGTAAACATAGTTTCATTCAAAGTATTATTATTTCAAAATATACACGTCAAATAATTAATAGTTCTTAAAATATTAAAACTTAAATTACGTATATGAACAAAGAGGAATAAAGTAAACAAATTACAGACATATTCTCAAATCTGTAATTCATTAAATCCAAAGTCGAAAATATTGACACTTATCATTTTTACCGGTAGTCAAAACACAAGTCTTAACGTTCAGAAATATTCTTATCGTAATATATACAGTAACATCTACAGTAGTACAGGTGACACTTGTGTATTTATTTACACACATACAAATTTGTGTGTATATGAAATTCTTGATTTTTATACGATAGAGAATATAAGAAGTTAAGGTTGACACATGAGCATACAGTCCACCTGAGTGTAAGTGAATTCTGTGGCCCATAGACATCTACATCTACCCTTAATTAATAACCAATATTCAGATGCATTGTAACCCCTGAGGACTAAGGCGGAATGCCTGGTTTCTAGTAAAAAGTGTCTCCAGTTCTCTATACTCACCATACGAAACACAGCAGCATTAAGCTGTCGTAAGGTATTCCGTGAGAGTGTAGATCTTCCCCGAGCACGAAGCACGAATGGGTCGGCTCGACCCATTCGTGCTTCGTGCGTACAATCATAAATGACTACAGCATGGCTCTACCATGTACTAATGCAAATGAAATGAATATATTCACGCTTCATGTAATCTACACAGATATTCCTGTACTGAATTTCATCGAAATCGCACAATAAATTTCATAAAAGAAAGCAATCGAAAATTGCTAAATAATTGCATGGGAGTCTAGGATAACAGGCCTACGTTACGCTCCGCCCATACTAAACCTCTAACTATTTCGAGCAAAACTCACCTCTCCCCAGACGTCCCTTTCTTTGTTTGGAAAATGATGTAATATTACTAACGCAAGCTGTTCATATTTCATTATTTTTATTTTTAAACACAATATACGTGATCGAAAAAGCTCGTAGTTAAAGACTAAACTTAATTCATTAAGGTATTTTGTAGTGTTATGGTACTTACATATCATTTTACACTGTTTTAAATTTATTTTTCCATTCTGTTTTTGATTTTGTACATTCATATTTTGCATCACCTTTATTTCCATAGGATCCTGTAACGTTTTTGTACCATAATAGCACAATAACAGGTCATTTTCACTTCGTATTTTCACGCTTTTTAAATCGGTGTCAATAGAGTTTACCTTTTTTTGATCTTTTATTTAGTTCTCCGTAACTCTGTAATTTCGAGTTTCGTGCGCGCTGTTGCGCTACCTTTTTTCCTATATCAATAATATCTCATTTCTTACTTACATCTTGCCGTTTCTTAAGTACGAGCCTAAAACCAAAAATTGACATGTTTTGACATCGTTATTTATTTGGTTGTCATGGCAATTTTTATTCAAATTCGTTACCGGTCTGATGTTTTTATTAAAATATTTCCACATAAATACTCTTTTGCTCTGGGCCATTTACAAAAATTTGCTTTTAATTTAAATAATTTCCGTTCTCTCTAAAAAGGTATAAAAGCCGAATCATCGGTCAATACAGACTCGGCATATGAAGCTTTCGACAGCTAGTTGCCAGTCCCCAAAGGCAGTTTTTAGGGGGTATCACTTAGGCTCCCCTTGTAGGCAGTGAGTCCCCCATAACCACTATAGACCGGCTATAGTGGTATGCGTAACGCATTTTCTGCCTCCCTTTGTGGTAGCTCATTTCCAATTGCTTCGGGCGCAAAAAAAAACAATACAGACAGTCTCGCTTCAGCTTCCAAACTTGAAGCATCTCCTAAAGGCCTTATCCCGGTGCCGCACTGTCCCGGAATCCTGCAAGCCTCGGTCTTCACCTGAAGTCGTCGCCTAGTCTACTCCAAAAGCGGGGCCACACTGCTCCGGGATCCTGCAAGCCTCTGTCTTGACCTGAAGTCGTCGACGTAGCCTACTCCAAGCACAGGGCCGCACTGCTCCGGGATCCTGCAAGCCTCTGTATTCACCTGAAGTCGTCGGCGTAGCCTACTCCAAGCACGGGGCCGCACTGCTCCGGGATCCTGCAAGCCTCTGTCTTCACCCGAAGTCGTCGCCTAGCATACTCCAAGTGCGGGGCCGCACTACTCCGGGATCCTGCAAGCCTTTGCCTTCATCTGGAGTCGTCGCCTGCGCCTCCACCTACTAGTGCCCGTGCTATCTTTAGCCACTGTGCGTGCTTGCTCCAGGCGCTGCGAGACTCCAAGCTCAGCGTGTGCCTACTACTACTCCAAGCGCAGCGTGTGCCACTTTGACCTTCAGGCTCCGCTTCAATATTCATCTATCTTTATTTTCTATTTAATTGTAAATCACGTCACCCATCACCAGCTTTCACCTTCATTTTTTTATATAAAATTTAAATATATTATTTTCTTGTTCTATTTTTGTTATATCGTTGTTGTTAGGTTAGGTTCTTTTTTTTTATTGTCGCTTCACGACAATTTTTTTACTATTGTGAGCCAGTGTTTAACCTGGTGGTAAGTGGTAGTAGGCAAAGATTTATTTGAAGACACCCACATTATAAAGAACAAACGCAAGATCTAGGCTATACATTCTATCTGAGTCACAGGGGTGAAACTCTGCTCAAAGCTCGAAAGCTGCTCAGAACTCAATAACCCATTTTCGTCCGACCCCAGATTTGAATCTTGGACCTCATATGATCATCACCCGCGTTTGCAACCGCGAGACCAACGGGGTAGCCAAGTAAAATAGTATATACACGGCATATATACACAAAAGTATATTATATGTAACAAAAACACTTACTTCGCAGTTTTATCGCAGTACCATACGAAAAACGAAAATTCATTCCTATCTTAAATATTCCAAGCCGGCATTCTTTATTCAAACGCAGGGAAGGGATATGAGAGTCTAATTTATATTTTATACCGAGCTCGTGAGTATTAAAAAAACATTCCCTAGCCGAAGGTGAATTTAAAAATCACCGGCCTGAATTAAATCTGGTCAAATTGAGAATGTTATTTTCGTTTATCGTCTGTGCAATATTTTATTAACAGCCAGTGTGTTTAGCTGCAAGTTTCATTTAAAAAAAAAAATTTGTATGTTTCTACTAAAGAATGAGTATGTAATACATAGTGTTTAATAATATCTCAAGTAACATACTAATCATAACATTTAAAAAGCAAATATATAAAATAATAATAGTACACAAGCTACCAAGTGCTGTCTCCAATGAAATTGTTGAATGATGGTAAACTAAAATATCGTGAGGATACCTGCATATCTGCCAAACAAAATATTTCGAAGACATATAACGTAATACGTATGTATATAACGTAAATTAAATATGTTAAAAATTATTTACCTAAAATAAAATCATGTGTTTTATCTAGTTTGAAGAGTAACTCGAACGTGGTAATATCCCCGTCACCATTAATCCCACCACCACTACTCCCACCACCACTTCAGTAGGAAACACACACCACCGTCGACAATACGACGCGTGTTTCACCTCTAACCGGGACATCCTCAGGTGAAATCGACTTTGCGATGGCTGGCTACCTGTCAATTGTCTGCTGTCAATTGCGAGAGAGAGAGGATAATGGATTTCCGCTTAGTAACGACTGATTCTATTAAACATACGACTATATAAACCATATAACCGTATGTTTAATAGAATCAGTCAATCAGGCTGCGTGGTACAGTGGCTTAGCAATGACTTGCAGCGCTAAGAGCCGCAGGACCAAATTCCGCACGGAACAAGTATTTGTAATGCCTACAAATAATTGGTCTGGGTCTGATCTTTTTACAGAAAAAAATATCAACGTGAAATAGCAGTTTAATGCTGATGTGTTTCGTATGCTGAGTGTAGAGAACCGGAGACCCTTTTTACTGGAAATGAGGCATTCCATCTTAGACCTCAGGGGTGACAAGGCATCTGCATTCTCATTCTTAATCGAGGATAATTGTAGATGTCTATGGCCCACAGCATTCACTTTCCATCAGGTGGACTGTGTGCTCGTTTGCCACCCTTATTCTATATTAAAATTCTTCGTAGGACAGAATTATAGTGTCCAAGTGTATGCACAAGAATAGAATAGAATAGAATTATTTTTATTCAATATAGATTACAGTATGTACATAATACCTATTAAAAGTATTTCTTTTACTTTTACCACTGGTTCGCAAAAAAATCCTATGTCCTAGGAAATACCAACAAGAAACCCCGCGGACTTTTTTTAAAAAAAAGCACAATTTATAATATAATATTTTATACCATTGTTCTGAAAATATTTAGAAACAGCATGGTAGCGATCACCTCATTCCCAGTGATTATTATCAGTCATGTTTTTTTTATAGTATAGGGTGACAAACGAGCACACAGTCCACCTGATGGTAAGTGGTTGCTGTGACCCATAGACATCTACATCTATCCTCGTTTGCGAATCAAAATGCAGATGCGTTGTCACCCGTGAGGACTAAGATGGAATGCCTCTTTTCCAGTCAATAGGGTCTCCGGTTCTCTACACTCACCATACGAAACACAGCAGCATTAAGCTGCTATTTTACGCTGGTATTCTGTGAGAGCGTGGTCCTTCCCCGGTCGAGCCAACTCATTCTTGCTACAATTATACCCGAAATATAGCTGCAGCATGGCTCTACCACGTACAAATAGTATAATAATAAACACAAGTACGTACAAGCACATCTGCACTCTCTATTCCTTCAGTCTCATAGTACGATGGGACGATAATCCGACACCACTATTAGCTTTACATGCTTCTCGAGACTCGGGGGTGAACTTCCGCCAACCTCCTGATTACTGACAATTTCTAGACAGAAAAATTTAATAACTCATTTTAGTTCGACCCAGGATTTGAACTAGGGACCTTATGACCAGATATCGCATTTGCAACCATTGAGCTATTGAGCTATGCACTACGTACTAAGTACATATTACTTCAATGTTTACAACCACTAGACTCAACAAGACATATCCAATAGTGGACTTCTCTGGGTAAGCATACACATAAAGAAGTAATGATAAAATGTTGATAAAATTTGAATTATTTTTTTCGGTCATACTCAGGAGAGCGCAATGTATAAAATATAAATTAGACCTCATATCCTCAAACTGCTTTTGAATAAAGAATTTCGAGTCGAAGATCAACTCAGTCATGTTTAAGCCTTTTCCCGTTACCAAATGCAAATAAAACTAAAAAAATGAGTTATAGAAAATAAATAATAATTGGGAAATATCTTTTAAATATGGCAGAGAAATTCTGTGTCTATATTACGGTTGTATCATGAATGGGTCGGTCAACCGGAGATGAACCACGCTCTCACCTGAAACCAACTTCAAATAAAACATAAATATGTATTACTAATTCCGATGACTAATCTGAATTAAAATAGAATATGATAACTTTTTATTCAAAATAGATTACAGTTAATTCTAATTGAAAGTCATTATTTACCTTTGCCACTGCTTTGGAAAAAACCACTATCCTGATTAACCCTGAAGCCAGATTGCCTTATATGCTATATGTTTTTTAAGGCGTTTCCCTGACCAAATAACCTTGAGCATGCAGTGCACTGCCGCCCACACTGCGTACGCTCATTTATCATAAAATTCACACAAACTTTGGAATTAATTTTAATTAAAAAAGAAAACGAATTTTAAAAATTAAATAAAACGTGAATAATACAGATTTTTAAATTATCTATTCATTAGTGTAATCCCCAAATAATTAGAGCGTTGCTTTTAGCAACAGATGCATGTAATCAATAATTTTAGTCATTTTTAAAGGTAGATTTTAAGTGTATTTTAAGACATATAAACAATTTAGAACGTGGAATGTGATAATAGGATATCAAACATTAATAATGTGCTCTTAAATGTAGTTTATTTCTCATAACTAATGAGATAATAGTCTCTGAATAACGAAGAAAAACGCACTATCGCAAGGTTTTGGTCGGGGTATTGCCTTAATGTTCCAGTGCTTGACTCCATCCTACCCGATGGAAAGCCGTGAAATACTCGAACAAAAGGCCAAGCGCCTACCTTTGAGAGAGAGGAGAATATTGTAATTATGGAGGTTTATCCATAATTACAATATTCTTTGACCCTTTAAAGTGAAACAGAGCAATTGTTGGTACGGCTGCTTAGCGGTAAAAATAAGAAACCTACACCTACGTACTCTTGGAACAACCATAATTTACAAAGAAATTAAAATAAATTATACACAAAGTCTGTGCCTGCAAATACCCACAAAAAACAAAATCCAACTTTTCGGTAGGAACATAAACTGTCTCATTTAGTCCCCTCCGTGACCATTGGTGCTGTATTAAAGCGTCCAAAACGTTGTGAATTAAAGTATGTAAAAATAACTTAAATTGAACGCGATAAAGCCCGTAAAATTAATATTATTACGAGTATGTCATTCAGTTTTTTACAAGTCACTTATATGAGAACAGAGTATGTATGGCATAATTTTTTTGTTTTTTTAACCCGTTGATATAACATGCATAATGTGTTGTATGGGTTTTAGGGACATGGAGCCTAGTAAATAATATTAATATGTATAATGCACTGAACTGGTTTTCACCAAATAAATAAATGCTTAGATTAATAATAGGTCATCGCGCGCTCTAATGCTTACCGGTTTCTACTCGTATATGAGCAGCGACAATATTCAAATTCTTTTGTGTTATGAAAAATGCATAGCTGATTTCATAACTTAAAAATATTAATGTTTAAATTTGAAATGCAAATATAATGGAAATATTGCATTCATATCGAATACAAAAAAGATAAAGACTTCTTAAAATATTAATACAATATTATCTATCATCGGAACTGACCGTAACGATCGTATTTATTCCAGGATATTTTTTTTATTTTTAAACGCAAAGGAATAGCATTAAATAAGTAAATCATTCCAAGGAGGTCACATAGTTCACCAAGGCTAACTGTTCACCGCTAACGGTCGTGGAATGTCATTCTACGACCGTTAGCGCTATAGAAACAGTGGTAGAGCCACGCGGCAGCTTTTTCTGTCGCACGGATGGGCCGGCTCGAACCGGGGTAGTACCACGACCTCACAAAATACCAGCGTGAAGTAGAGGTTTACTTCTGCGTTTCGCTTGGTGAGTGCAGGTGGCCGGAGGCCCTTTTTACTGGAAATGAGGCATTCCATCTTAGTCCTCACGGGTGACAACACATCTGCATTTTGATTCGCAAACGAGGATAGATGTAGATGTCTATGGGCCATAGCAACCTCTTACCATCAGGTGGACTGTGTGCTCGTTTGTCACCCTTATCCTATAAAAAAAATTAGTACGTTTAAATATGTTATTCCCATTCACGCCACTGAAATTATTTAACGCTGGAAACAGCGTCTTGTAAGACGCAGCATATCTTGGAGTAAGAACACACGAAGTATAATGTCACCAACTGTCATCACAGCCTATCAGTCCACTGCTAAACATAGGCCACATAGGTTTGCCTTTTGGCAACCGCAGTTCTTTTAAAATATTGAAATGTCATCACGGAGATGCTGCTGCCTTTTCTCTGTTTTAGCTTTCCTTTTTTATAAGTGATAAACGGGCACACAGTCCACCTGATGGTAAGTTGTTGCTGTGACCCATAGACATCTACATTTCTATCATCAATAAAGAATCAAAATGCAGATGCGTAGTCACGCGTAAGGACATGATGGAATGCCGCTTCTCCATTAAAATGGGTCTCTGGTTCTCTACACTCACCATACGAAACACAGCAGTGGCAAGCTGCCATTTTACGCTAGTATTCTGTGAGAGCGTGGTCCTTCCCCGGTCGAGCCGTCCCATTCGTGCTACAACTATACTATTAATATAGCTGCAATTGGTATGTAACTATAGCCAACATCAAACAAAAAAACGCTTCAGTTTCATCGTGACTCCACTCCTAAGGGCTAAGATTAAATCACTACCTGTAATTATTCTATCTTTCTTTACCCTTCAGAGATGAGCACAGCTGTACAAGCACTGTTTGGCGGCAGAAGTAGGTAAGACGGTGATACCCACTCAGACAGATGCCTAAGTGGAAAAGAAGTCGTACCACCTTATTTGCATGGCGGGGCGTAATATACATTTAAAGTAATTAATAGCTCATTATTTTTCAAACTAAAAACAAGCACAGCAACATTGACAATGAGGGCATCTATGACTTTGTTATAACAATGAGCCTGTAGTATTTTTTGTTTCTTTCTGAGATCAGCAAAGTCAGCATAATCAACTGGGTTATTATATCGCTTCCAGTTACTATGTTTTTTACGTTTTTCTTTTATCACATGTATAAGAGCCCTACTGTAATACCTATTATGATTATTATTATTATTACCCTATTTTTTAATTTCCTTCTTTCGTCTCATACGACACTCACGGGGCGGTTTGGGATAGTGGATATTCTTAAACTACCACGGTCGTAAGATAAGAAATACAAAATATTATCTTTACTTTGATATATCTTTTACACGTGATAAAGCTATGCTACAGCTATATTATGATTGTAGCACGAATGGGTCGGCTCGACCGGTGAAGAATCACGTTCTCACAGAATACCAGCGTGAAATATCAGCTTAATACTGGTGTGTTTCGTACGATGAGTGTAGAGAACCAAAGACCCTATTGTCTGTGCACGAGGTATTTCATCTTAAGTCCACAGGACTGAAAACGAATCTGCATTTTTAATCTTAATCCAGCATAGATGTAGTCTATGGGCTACACCATCCACTTACCATCAAGTAGACTGTGCGCTTGTCAATCTTATTTTATAAAAGAAGTCTTTTGACTAGACGACTTTGAGTTAAAAGTCACATAGCAAAAACAACAAGAATTGCTTACTTTGATACATTCTCAAATACGAAATATTAAATAAGTTAGGAATTCCAGTCACATATTGACGTTGAAGCGAGATATTTTTGAACGCAAACAATGTTAACACGTACATAGTTTATTTGTAATTTTGCGTACATAGATCGTTCTTTATGAAAAATATAGAAAAAAATCTAATTTTATATCAGAATCTCGAGTTCAGTAAACTCACATTATTTACTTACGTCTGTCAGATAAGACGGAGATACTTGATTCATGTAACGATAAAGACTGAGAGCAATACAGCTATGTTAGGGAATATCTAATTTTTTTAAATGATGATTTTAATTCTTATATACATATTTTTCTAATTAGAAATAAAGTGTAAACACATTTGTTCCTCCCGTGGGTGTCAGAAGATTGCACAATGCACAGGACCGTGATATTTTAGTGATCAATAAGGACTCAGTAGAGATATTGTAAACTGTCATGATTCTTCTTTTTCAATTCTCATACGAGTATAATATACTGTAACTGTTACAGCCTATTAAAGTCCACAGCTTAACATAGGACTCTCCCATAGACATGCTTCATAAGAGAGATATTTGCCATAGTTGCCACACTTGGCAAGCGGTATGGCAAACACAGTTTTTTTCTATTTAGTCGTTATTAGGAAGACACTACTGCCTATCTCCTGAATTGTTTTCCTCTGTCGCCTTTTTCGACATTCACGGGATACAGTACTAGCTTGAAAACAAGTGTTAGAACCTTTTCTTGTTGCCAGTCTATGTCATGAACATACAGATGTAACGCTTGGTTTTTTAATAGAATGGGCAAGTAAACGAATCTAGCTTAGGGTAAGTGGATGCTGTGGCCCATAGACATTCACCTTCGATTAAGAATCAAAATGCACATGTGTCGTCACCCCTGAGGCCTAAGATGGATTGCCTCGTTTTCAATAAAAAGGGTCTCAGGTTCACTAAACTCACCATATGAAACACGGCAGCATTCTGTGAGAGCGTGGTCCCATCCCGGTAGAGCCAACCATTCGTGCTACAACCATAATGTAGCTGCAGCGTGGCTCTATCATGTATAACATCTTGCAAGTGGTGATGGCTCCTGGCATTGAATTTAGTATACTACGAATTTTAGTATACATCTACAACATAGCTTCAGGGCGGGTCTAGTACAAGTCGCGGCACGTAAGTCAAGCGCTGAACGAAACGTGGAGGGGACGCGCATGAATTGGGTTGCACGAATGCGATTGGAGAGCCAATCAGCGCGTGCGAACGATACGCACAAGCCAATCAGTGCGACTTATGCGCAATAAACCAATCAGCGCCACTTATTCGCAATAAAGGTCACCGCTAGACTTTCGTGCCACTACTTATACGTAAAACTTTAGAAGAAACCTGCATGTCCAAAAACGTAAAATATTTTTCGAGGAAATTTAGTCCGCTGAAACTCGTTGAGGCAGCGCGACGGACTAAATTACGCTTTCAGATTTGAAAGGAGGCCTGTGCACAGCAGTGGGTTGTGGAAAAATAAAATAAATAATCGTTTTTATTAGCAAGAAATGCGATGACAGGAGATGGTAAATAAATAAAATGTAGCCGGACACATTTCACCGTTTGTGGTATGCTAATTAATATCATACAATCAACAAAAAAGTCAATGATACAATTGATTTTCCATGGGTCCAATAAAAATCAAAAATTGTGAGTAAGTCATCGTGTGAAAATTAAATTAAATAGAAAGTAACAATTTATAAAAATACCACAATTTTAATATTGTTCTAAGTATTATATCAAACTCTTAAAAGCATTGCATACTAATGTGTAAAAAAGTCTTTAATTGTATAGAAAGAGTGCCGAATGAGCCATTTTTTTAGGTGAGTTATTAATATAATACCTTATTTTTAATACCTTATTAAAAACTTTTATACATATTATGTAACATTATTTATTAAACAAAGCTATCCTGCAGCATATAAAGTCTGTAACTTTAATTTATTCTCTTTATTATTTATCTTTAAATTTCCTATGATACAGCGCTTTATATACATAAAATACGTTTCCAGAAACATCGAGCCCGGAACAATTATATGTAGCCTTATTTGAATAATTGTGTCGTGCGGGATCCACTCGCCAATCGTTAGCCACTGCTCTAGAATTTGCTAACGATTGGTGACATATTTGAAAAATTACATGGCGGGAAGTTAGTTTGTTAGAAAAATGTAATATTAGTTTTATTTACAATACTAAAAACTATAATAATAATTAAAAAAAAGAACTAAAACTAGAAACTTAAATATCATATAGTCCTACTCCCCGCGGTATCGTGCCAAGAACGCTGGCTGCGTTTCCCCGCTGAATGGCTATACTTAGCCTTTGAGCAAGGAAAGAACCAGCCCTCCTATCACCAGCAGCAACGACCAGCCGCGGATGGAGTTTCTTTAGGAACTTCACCGCACGTGGACCCCACGGACCGATAGTCTCTACAGCAAATGGCACAAATATGTAGTCATCTCTCAGAGACTCATATTTGCGCCACTTACTCAGTTCAGCTGCCTCAGATGCCGCCCCGGCTCTAAACGAGGTACCCCTGAGATGAGAGACCGCCAGAGTGTCTACGCAAGTAGCATCCCACACTAGGGCTTTACCTCTCTCCCAAGGGACCAATGTCATACCGTCGGGTCTCCTGCCATCGTCTCTAAATATTCCACAAGGCTCTAAAACCGAGGGAACATTTATAGAGACAAGAGCCCTTCGGATGACATCATTCAAAGAACTGTGTCGTGAAAATCTACCAGCGCTTTTCTTACATGAAAGTCCGTGGAGCCCAAACTTGTCGACGCTGCTTCCACAGGGACACTGATGGGGTTGACAAATCGCCGCTCCTAGTCGGATTCCTACGGCAATGCGTAAGCTTTCCGCATCAAGTAATGTACCGAGATTACTTGATGGTAAAGCGTGTAACCAGTGACTAGAAAATGTAATAGTTTATGTTTCTTTTTGTAACATAGTCACTTCGGTTATATATACTATCCGGTTAATATGGTCACTTTATTATAACCCAAACACTACAGCCTTGTTTGCATAGATGGTTTTGTGATCGATAGCTCTTCATTAATCAATCAAATAATAAAGGGTCAAAGGGGCGCCGCTTTATCGACGCCATTTTGACAGCCTACATCATAGTAAATATTTTAGTCGATTTTAGTATTGTGTAGTGTAATTAGTTTTTTTTAAGTTGATTTTTCGAAGTTTTCCTAATAATTGCCAAAGTTGAATGCTATTTTTTTCTTAATATATTAGTTATCAATAAAAAAACTGCGCTTGCCAACCCGCTCGCCAAGCATGGCAACTGTGGCAATATACCCCCAAGAGACATGCATTCCTCCAAAACCCACTACACGGGACTTATTTAATACTGCTCGTCAATACGAAGCAATCGAGCGGAACCAGGGCTCCAAAGTTTTTATTAGAGATCTGTCTGCCAGAAAGAGCCAACTGTCGAAACTGAAGACCGAGTGTGGCAGCGTTGTTTCCGGGAAACCTGAGATTTTGAGTGAGATTGAGAGATTCTACGGGCAACTTTATCATCGTTGGAGCCACAAACAAGTGTGAGTAACGATCCAAGAGCAAGTCTTATCCGACACCATTCTGATGATATTCTGAATGTCAGTCTGAGCAAGATAAGAATGGCTCTGCAGCACCTTAACACTTTCACTGTCCGGTTTCCAGACACAATAGTAAGACAATAGCAGTGCCCTATATGTAGTGCACGGGACAGCGAAAGGGTTAAAACAGCAATATAAGCCCAGGTGAGGATGGAGTTACAACGGAGCTTCTGAATGCGAGTGGATTACCGGTACTTAAAGTCCTTCAGAAGCTCTTTAATTCCATCCTCCACATCGGAAGCGTGGAGCAGAAGTGCAGTCGCCTTGTTCTTCAAAAAAGGTGAAAACGCTCTCTTGAAAAACTACATACAGATTTCCCTTCTGAGCCGCGTCTACGTGCTGTTTTCGAGAGTCATTACGAATCGTCTTGCACGCAGACTTCACAACTTCTAGCCTCCCGAACAAGCCGGTTTCCTAAAAGGCTTTATCACCATAGATCACATACATACACTTCGGCAAATTTTATCGAAGTCCGAGGAGTACAATTTGCCACTATGTCTGGCGTATGTGGACTATGAGAAAGCTGTGCTGCAGTCCCTTCAGCGGTGCCAAGTTGACTGTAGGTATATCGAAGTGCTGAAGTGTTTGTACAGTAGGGCTACGATGACAATCCGAGTACGGAACCAGAGTACGAAACTTATCCATCTGCAGAGAGGTGTAAGACAGGCTGACGTTATTTCCCCTAAACTCTTCACCGCAGCATTGGAAGAAGTTTTCAAGCTACTGGACTGGAAAGCATACGATATTAACGTCAAAGGCGAGTATATCACTCACCTTCGATTTGCCAATTATATAGTCCTTGTGGCAGAATCGTTGGAGGACCTAAGCACTATGCTCAATAGCTTCAGTAGTGTCTCCCACCGGATAGGACTTAAGATGAACCTGGACAAAACAAAAGTCATGTGTAACGTCCATGTCACACTTATGCCGGTAGTTGTTGGGGACACTAAGCTCAAAGTTGTTGATGAGTATATTTACCTGGGACAAATAGTCCGACTTCAACTCGGCTGGACAGCGTTCGAGGAATTACGGCATGTTTTCTCATTAGGTATACCTAAAAACTTAAAAACGAGACTATACAACCAGTGCGTGTTGCCTGTGATGACCTATGGAACTGAAACTTGGCCCTTCACTGCTGGCCATATGAGGAGCTTGCGGTCTCTCAGCGAGCTTTGGAGAGTGTATGCTTGGGATTTATCTGCGTGATAAACTTAGAAATGAGGATATCCGCAGTAGAACCAGATTAACCGACATAGCCCAACGGATTAGTAAGCTGAAGTGGCAGTGGACTGGCCATATAGCTCGAAGAACCGACAACCGATGGGGAAAAAAGTTTCTCGAGTGGCAGCCTCGTACAGGCGGACGAAGTGTAGTGCGTCCCCCCACTAGATGGAGTGACGACGTGGTAAGACATACAGAAAGTAGACGGATGCAGGTGGCTCAGGACCGTACTTTGTGGCATACCTTGAAATAGGCCTATGTTCAGCGGTGGACTTGTGAAGGGGTGTAATGATGATGATGATGTTATTAGTTATAGTATACGTCTTTGTGCTTTTGTCTCTGTCCTCCTCCTAGTTTTGATTTTATATGGCAACAAAACTTAAGGTGACCATATTACTATCACTTACCTTATATATTTTATATTAATTAGATTAAAAGTTAATAAATCTAGCACCAGATATTTCTATAATTACAATCTTTAGTATTAGCTAATCTTTCGTTCTTCAGACAATCCATGAATGAAGAACGAAAGATTAACCCTCATTAATAGCAACGAAAATAATTATATTTACGTAACAAACACTTTTGTCGACACAAATATTATTTTGGTGGCTTATCCTACCTTTTCAATTATACCTTTATAATAAAGCAATATAAAAGTAAACGGGATACGTATATTATATCAATATAATTCAAGACAGGAATCGACAGATTTGAGATTTTCCTGTTACATTTTCGTAATATGTTTCCGTCCGGCTACAGTGTGAGTGATTTCAAGGCAAGGGCTTTTGTAACGCTAAGAAAGAATTGCCATCTAGTACTTCTACGCCACCTGGCATTTTTTTTGTAATCAAACCTTGACTTATAAGTAACAAAATCGTATTATGCTCGCAATGCTTATTCTTTGTTATAATGAAAATATTTTTCTTTGTTTTAATCCATTCAAATCTTTGCCAATTTTAGCTACGTCTACAACAACTTTGTTAACTAACTATTTCATAAAGCACCTCAATTATAAAACTGGCTTGCGTTGTTTGGAACTTATGATAAGTATTGCCTTTTTAACGTGGTAGAGTCATGCTGCAGCTATATTAATTGTATGGTTCTAGCACGAATGGCTCGGCTCGACCGGGGAAAGACCACGCTCTCATAGAATACCAGCGTAAAATAGCAGCTTAATGCTGCTGTATTTCATATGGTAAGTGTAGAGAACCGGAGATCCCTTTTACAGGAAAAGAGGCATTGCATTTTAGTCCTCACGGCTGACAACGCATCTGCGTTTTGATTCGCAAACGAGGATAGGTGTAGATGTCTATTGGCCGCAGCAACCACTTACCATCAGGTGGACTGTGTGCTCGTTTGTCACCCTTATCCTATAAAAAAAGTAACACGGTTCCTTATCAATTGAATCTAGACCACTACTAAACGATATGTGCTTTTCCCACGATATCCTTCACAGTAACATAAATGGCCCCAATTTTCTCACTAGCCTCCGTTTCTGCATTCCTAAGTAACGTACTAGAAAAGCCCTCTTTTCAGTGTACCCAAACATAGCACCAAATACGTAAACACGGTATGAATGTGATGTGAAAAATTTATACTATTAAATATCATAGTGTTGATTTTGATATTTCTAATTTGTTTAATCTAGCTTTAAACACCAACTTATCTTAAACTGTCTGAAACTAAAAAGCCGTAACCGCCGCGTAACGTAGTCGTTCATCTGTTTTTTATCGACTCCATCGGTGTTACCAGTATCAATTTTAAGGACCTGTTGGTATAATAGTTATAAAGAAGGTTAACGGTACATAAAGTAATATATAAGTCGCTATATTTTATTTTGTATATATTATTTTATTTTTACTATATTTATTGTATTGATACAATAGCTGCCAATATAAGCAAAACTATCTAAACAAAAAAATGTAGAATCCAATACTGGACATTTTTGTGGCCTCGAATGTAAAGTATATTTATATTATAATATTAAGTAACAACTTTTTCTTTTTGCTTCCTAAGTATTATTCAGTCAGTTGTGATACTCTGTTGGTTTCTAAATATTATATTATATTGTATATAACTTTAAGCATGATTATTAAAAATGTTGTAAAGATTCCTCATAAAAAATATAAAATATTGTATCTTGGCAGTTACTTACTTAAAAATGTTGAATAAAAATACTTCTTATTACAATGTATTTAAGGTCTATGCCCCAACATCAGCAATACTGTTCTTATTTCCTTTTATTACGTATATTATATTGTGGAAGAATTATTAAAGGAAAAGCATTTTTCCTAAAAGGGGTCCGACATCACAAATTTCCATATCTTCTCCATCATTCTTGACGTACGATATTTTATATACTAATCTTACCCAAGTTGTAAAACAAACATCTTCTACATATTAATACGTGAAGGCAAAATTTGTGAAATTTAGTCCACTGAAATTGAAACTATACTATACGAAACCCTTTGACAAAAAAAAACCCCAATGACATTCAAACTTAAAAATTTAATGAATTACAGTCGAATTTCAAATCCTGGGCGATCACTATATATAATATATTATTTTGATTTTTATTTTTTTATTTTTTTTTATAGGATAAGGGTGACAAACGAGCACACAGTCCACCTGTTGGTTAGTGGTTGCTGCGGCCCATAGACATCTACATCTATCCTCTCTTACAAATCAAAATGCAGATGCGCTGTCACCCGTGAGGACTAAGATGGAATGCCTCATTTCCAGTAAAAAAAGCCTCCGGCCACCTGCACTCACCAAGCGAAACGCAGAGGTAAACCTCTACTTCACGCTGGTATTCTGTGAGGTCGTGGTACCACCCCGGTTCGAGCCGGCCCATCCGTGCGACAGCAAAAGCTGCCACGTGGCTCTACCACTGTTAAAAACGTTTTTTTAAACGTTAACCACACACTAGGATTTTCTCCTGTGTCGTGGAGGCAGTTTACAAACATAAATTGCACGAGGGTATTTAATGTAACTAAATAATATATAATATGTAATTAAATAATAATAAATAATATAGTTAAATAATAATATTACTAAATACAGGATGCATTGCTAAAATCAGCCCATTTAAAAATGATGTTTTCATTCGTTTATCAGACTATCAAATGTGCACATAGCCGTTTCCCATATTGACTCAGGGGGGGGGGGGGGGAGATATTATTAGTCATAATTGTCACGCTGGACTGGCGGAATGGTAACCGCAGTTTTATTTTAATTCTCATTTGTTATCAGAAAGATAATTCCACCCTTTCTGTCGCTTCTTAAGAATACTCACGATATGATAATGTGAAGTGGGTTCCTTTACGTCGCCACTACCCATTAATTTTATAAATAGGTACTTCTGTATGATAGTTTTTTTTTTGTAGGAGTATAAACTCTGAATCTGCTAATCCGATTTTGAAAAATCATTCCATGATAAAAAAAAAAAAACCTTACTGATGTTCTTGACATTACACAAAATTTGCACCTTTCTACTTATGTTCCTATTTAATATGTAAAAAATAATTTTTGTTTTTTCGTATTTTATGCGCCGCCATACCGTTCATCAGATTGCACTAAAACTTTGTCAACTTATTGCTTGTATTGGTAGAAAGATTATAGGAATAGTACAAAATAACTTTTTTTCTTTATTATTTTTTTGGAATTTTTGTCAAAATGATATGCCAATCCCATCATACCTAATACTAAATACTTCAGAACAAAATAAAAATGTATAATTGTGAATACTAGTTATATCACTAACCTAAAAGAAACTTATACTGAAGAATAGAAGATGATTATTCCTTCCTAGAAGCAAGCCGGAATAACCCTCTTGACATCTTTGATTTGAGGTTTGATAAAACCATTTGCACTAGATCGACATCCAAAACATTTGCGTTAAATTATATGAACACAACCTATCTATCTTTTTCATTCTTGACACACTCCATCGACAAATGGTAAACATATTCAATTTTGTTGCATACATCACAATTCAGTGAAGGTTTTTTTCCCATTAAAAAGCGAACTTTGCTGATGGAATATGACCAGAATGAAGCCTTAAGGCTAACTCAACAAAATTTATGCTGAGATCACAATCATACAATATGCAGCGTGCTTATCCTACCAACAAATTTGAAAGTTATACATCACGCAACTTCAATGAATGTATTATCATTCCTAAACTGTTCATTCTTAAACTATTCCAAATTGAAAACGGTATTTCGACAATTTTTTTTTTTTCTGTGGCAGCAACGCGTCTGGTACCAGCTAGTAATTAATTAAATTATATTCAAACCTAAGTCAAATACTAAATGGCTAATAAATTAGGTGCCACAGTACCTACCCTAACTTATTGGCACAACTTAAATACATTCATCATCGTTAACAATATCAGTTCGTAAGTTAAGTGTTTACTGGACCGTTTTTGTGTTGGCTCCACCAAAATTGGTAGGATTTGCATTAGGCCGTGTAGTAACTTTTGGCTGATATAAATTAGTGATCAGAATCGAATAAGTTACTCGAACAATTTCCTTCCATGAAAGAGCTATTTCCCTTAAATAATTTAAAAAAGAATGTTCATAATATTAAAGATATTAGTTTTTTTTGTTAGTATGTATAATATTTTAATTTATTTTTGTACGTATGTACGCGATATCTTCGCCAATTGTGAACCAATATTTAGAGAAAAAAATCCCTTTAAGGGTGGCAAAATAGGGGATGAAGTTTTTAATGTAACAAGTTAGACAGCATTGAGATTATGGTATTCCTTAATCCACTAAAAATAATAATTTTAACAGTATGAAAAAAATCATACACACTGTGTTAGCACCGATTTCAGAATGTGAAATAATTTTATTCATTTTAGTTCTTTGGACTCGTCTTTTACTATTTGTTGAAAGATTTTTTTTAAAAAAATATTGTGAACCATAGTGTTACGGTCGGCGAGGGGAGCCGCCGCCCTGTCGCCCCTTCATACCCCGTTGCGCCCCGCGCACCCCTGCACACCGGTAGGAGATCACGCGATGTCGCCGACCAATAAGCGCGCGGCATCGCCTTACGACGCTACTCACAGGCTGAGACGCTCTCTTACGGAATATAAGAAGGTCGTTTTGGTCTGTGAGGCGTTCATTTCGGAAGCGGCACTCGAAGACAACAGCAAGCGAAGAAATCAAGAGATACTCCATTGAAGATTGAAGAGTGAAGGCCCCCCTCTGTATATATATAGTTATATATAGTTAATAGTTAATAGTGCCACATTTGTAAATAATTGAATACAGTATAGTCATCAGTACCATCTTTCCTTTGAGAAGTCCCCTAGCGTAGTATCAGTGATACAGTCCACTAGCAACACTTAAATTCATACAGTCCACTTCAGTACATAATACATAGACATCTATATACATCTATCCTCGATTAAGAATCAAAATACAGATATGTTGTCACCA
Organism: Parnassius glacialis; assembly: GCA_033319125.1. Taxonomy (NCBI): domain Eukaryota; kingdom Metazoa; phylum Arthropoda; class Insecta; order Lepidoptera; family Papilionidae; genus Parnassius; species Parnassius glacialis. The sequence continues at coordinate 3,857,059 of JAVANC010000023.1, read as the reverse complement.
CTAAGGACTAAGATGGAATGACTCGTTTGAAATGAAAAGGGTATCCAGTTCTCTACACACACAAACACAGCAGCATTAAATTACTATATTCTGCTTGTATTCCGTGAGAGCGTAATCCTTTCCCGGTTTAGCCGACTCATTCTTGTTACAAACATAATATAGCAGCAGCGTTTCCCTACCACGTATAATATTCCGATGGCCACACAATCTTAATTTTTGATTTACTCATACTCTATATTGTTTCCACAGAAAAATTAAAGATAGTTTCCGGTATATATATTACAAACTTCAAAAAGGAGACGGTACTCAATTCGACTGTATGTTTTTTATGTGTTTTACCTCATAACTTTTTACTGGGTGAACCGATTTCGATAATTCTCTTTTATTTGAAAGCTGGTGCATCTAATGTGGTCCCATATAAATAGATCAGGTCAGATCAAGGTTTGACCAATCATTTTTGAGTTAATCTTAATAATTTATATCGAAGTCGGTTGTACAAAATTTTTAATTTTAAATTATACGTCATGGAATACTTACAAAAGGTATATTGGCAAAAATAGTTTTTTTTTTAAATATAACGTTATAGAGTATATATATTTAGGCGGTTATTCTTTACGTTAGTAATATATTGGATATGAAATTAAAATGATTTTTCTTTTAATAAGTTATATTATACAAAAAATGCCATATAATATAATTTAAAAACTATCAAGCATTATTAATTACACTCTATAAACTTAAACGAATGTTCGTCATTGGTGAGTGTTTTTCATGATAGGTAAGCTACAGATTGAAAAAAAAACTTTATTCTAAGTTCAAATTATACTTCTTGTTGCTTTTCTATCGACTTCAAGAAGGAGGAGATACTCAATTCGATTGTGTGTTTTTTATGTTCGTTACCACATAACTTTTTTCTAATTGAACCGATTTCGATGAGTCTTTTTTTATTTGATAGCTTGAAGGTGGTACTTCTCATGTGGTCTCATATAAAGTCCCATATATACAAATCGATCAAGGTTTGATCAATCATTTTGAGTTATCCTTAATAATTTATATTGAAGTCGGTTGTACAAAATTTTTAATTTGTAATTATTGTCAGTCCGCAATAGCCAGCTATTGCGGACTGACAATCACTGAGATTATGCCACCACCTGTCGGTACCCATAAGAATTTCTGGTTATTACCGTAACCGCCTCTTACGACACCCACGGGATGAAATGTGCTAAAAGATTTCTTTAATTTAGTAAGATATTTACTTCTAAAACTTTCTCTTTTAACAGTCGCAAATCATTTAATGAATGGGAGACAGTAGGAATTTATAAGAGTAGGCGAAAGTTATACGAGCTTTATAATTAAAGATCATATAAACGTAGTGTTATATTTAGAGATTATGTAAAAACATATTCTAAAATATAAAAAAAAAGTGTGCTCCACAGCTAAGGCTTTACATTTAAGTAACAAAATTAAAACTGCATCTAACAAAATTAAAATGACTTGGAGAATAATAAATATAGTGAAACGGGCAAGGTCAATCCGCGCAACTTGGATTTACAATTGAATATTAACAATAATTTAACTCGATCTGATCAAGAAGTTGCTATGGCTTTAGAGAAACATTTTACTGATGTTCCTTTTTTGACAACAAAATCATTAAACTCTTCTCCTACTGTCTCCGAAGCATTGCTCATACAAAATATAAAAGCTTGTTCAAATACTTTTAAATTCCATAGAGTACTGCCAAAATATATCGTTAAATATTTTAAAACTTTTGATGTTAAGAAAACTGCAGATTTATGGGGGATTTCCGTCAAATTTATTTTATCTATAATAGATATAATAGCACCTTATCTAGCTACTATATTTAATACAAGCATCGAAACTGGTGTGTTTCCTGGTTTAATGAAACATAGTAAAGTCATACCTTTATTTAAATCTGGTAGTACATTAGACCCCGCCAATTTTAGACCAATTTCTGTACTAACAATATTTCCAAGTCGAGTCGCCTTGGGTGGCAACCGAACCTCCACCGGAGATTCTTAGCACCCCCTGCCCCGCCGTTACCATGGTCGCCACCGTAGCCAGGAATAGCGGGGCCGCCGGGGACTGGTGGCCATCTCTTTGTTACTCTCATTATAAGGGGGGTATTTGCCATAGTTGCCACGCTTGGCGAGCGGGTTGGCAATCGCAGTTTTTTTTTCTAATTTTGTTGTTATAGTGAAGATGCTGCTGCCCATCTCCTGCCTGTTTCCCTTTGTCGCCTTTTATGACACCCACGGGAAGATATGAGGTAGTGGATATTCTTAACCACCACTGAAAGTACGTTAATTAGTGGACTTTAATAAGCTGTCGTGATAATAATGTGGGTAGCTGGCCATTTAGCTCGAAAAAAATTTCCTCGAATGGCAGCCTTTTACCGGTAAATGTAGAGTAAGACGGTCCGCCACAAAATGGAGTAAAGAGCTGGCAAACAATCCGGCAAGTCGATAGACGCGGGTAGTAAAATTATAATTAACAATTTCGGGTTTTTCAAATCGAATAAGAATCAAAGGTTTTTTTGTTTGATTGCAAATAACAAAAATGTTGATAGAAAATATATTAAAAGAAACATAAAGAGTTCATAAGAAAAATTTCTTTAGCGTATTGCCTTTTGGAAAACAAAGTAAAGATTTTACTTCGCATAAAATTACATTTTTGCAAAGTTGCCAACTCGTGCGGGAAATTCGTTTGATCTTTGCGTAGTAAATACGAAGTTTGAACGAGATGATTTTATTTCTTTACTATGTTGTGGCGATGAAAAGGAATCTATGACGTCATTTTGTCCCATGGGTGTCGTTAGAAAGGAATATGGGTAATGTCATAATAATCCTATGGCTTCAATGGATACGTGGTAGAGCCATGCTGCAGCTACATAATTAAAATTGTAGAACGAATGGATTGGCTCGACCGAGGAAAGACCGCGCTCTTAGAGAATACCAGCGTAAAATAGCAGCTCAATACTGCTGCGTTTGGTGTGGTCAATGTATAAAACTGGAGGCTCTTTTTATTGGAAGCGAGGCATTCCATCTCATTCCTAAGGGATGGCAGCGCATCTGCATTTTGATTCTCAATCAAAAATAAAATGTAGAAGTGTATGGGCCACACTATCCACTTTTTTTTTTTTTATATAGGATAAGGGTGACAAACGAGCACACAGTCCACCTGATGGTAAGTGTTTGCTGCGGCCCATAGACATCTACATCTATCGTCTATTACAAATCAAAATGTAGATGCGTTGTCACCCGTGAGGACTAAGATGGAATACCTCATTTCCAGTAAAAAGGGCCTCCGGCCACCTGCACTCACCAAGCGAAACACAGAGGAAAATCTCTACTTCACGCTGGTTTTCTGTGAGGTCGTGGTACCACCCCGGTTTGAGCCGGCCCATCCGTGCGACAGCAAAAGCTGCCGCGTGGCTCTACCACTGTTAAGCTCTATCAGGTGGACTGTGTGCTTATTTGTCACCTTATTACATAAAAAAAATAGCGGTGTAATCATCTCGTTTAAGTCAGAAATCAATAACCAGACCGATGACTAGCGGGCAGCATCAAAGATGTGAGACGGCTGCAATCGTCTATCCATGTATCAAGCGTGGCGCTTTTTTTTATAGAATAAAGGTGACAAACGAGTACACAGCCCACCTGATGGTAGTTGGATGTTGTGCCCTATAACATCTATATCATCTATAACATCTTTATTAAGAATCAAAATCTCACACACACACATACAAATGGTAAATAAAAAATGACTTTCAATAAGTATTACGTAATAATCAATATTGAATAAAAAATTATTCTATTCTATTCCACCAAAAAACCAATCACTCCCAACGACTAAGATAGAATGCCTCGTTTCCAATTAAAAACGTAAGAGACACACTGCAGCTATATTAGTAGTATAGTTGTAGCACGAATGGGTCGGCTCGACCGGGGAAGGACCACGCTCTCACAGAAGACCAGCGTTAAATGGCAGCTAGACACTGCTGTGTTTCGTATGGTGAGTGTGTGAGAACCGGAGACCCATTTTACTGGAAAATAGGTATTCCATCTTAGTCCTCATGAGTGACGACGCATCTGCATTTTGATTATTTATTGAGTATAAATATAGATTTCTATGGGTCACAGCAACCACTTACCATCAGGTGAACTGTGTGCTCGTTTGTCACCCTATTCTATAATAAACATCTCCGGTTCTCTACACTCACCATATGAAACATAGTTATATTAAGCTGCTATTTTAAAATGATATTCTGTTAGAGCGTGGTTTTTCTCCGTTCCAGCTAACGCATATGGAAGAGATCGCTATGTAGCGATAAGGCCGCCAAATTGTACATATTATAATCTGATTTTTGTTATGACATTTGTATATTTGTTCGTGGTGTACAATAAAAGTATATTCATTCATTCATTCATTCATTCATTCATTCAATAATTCATTCATTCATATGTGCTTTAACCAGAATATTTTTATGTGTGGTAGAGCCACGCTGCACCTGGCTCTACCACCCATAAAAATAATGGCAAGGCAAATCCTCCTCACATGGGTAGAGTCCAAAGTCCAAGTGTAAACTTTTACAGGCGTGATGAAGAAGACGAAATTTAATTATGTGTATATTCATACAATGTGAATATAATGTACGCGTGACCGTATTTGGGATTGTCAATCACAGTCGTATTACCTAGCATCCCGCACCTCTAACTACCCTCCCGGTTATCAGTCTAAGGTATCAGTAAGCTGAAGTGGCAATAGGCCGGCCATATGGATCGAAGGAATAACAACTGATGGGTGAAAAAGACTATCGAATGCAATTTTGTATCGATAAGCTATATGTAGGGGTTCCAACGAGATAAGGTGACTATCTGGTAAGATATTTTTTATAGGATAAGGGTGACAAGTGAGCACACCTTCCACCTGATGGTAAGTGGTTGCTGTGGCCCATAGCCATCTACATCTTTCATCGATTACGAATCAAAATGCAGATGCGTTGTCACCCATGAGGACTAAGATGGAAAGCCTCATATCCAGTAAAAAGGGTCTCCGGTTCTATAAACTCACCACACGAAACACAGCAGCATTAAGCTGCTACTTTACGCTGGTATTGTTTCGAATTATTCATTCATAAAAATAATCTTTATTGTACACCAAGATTAAAAAAAATTATATAAAAATATTTTATAGGAATTACTAAGGCCAGCATCCGGTTTCATCATCTGATCAGCCCCGTGGTGTGATATTATTACATTGTCGTCGTCGTTACTTATGTGTGCCAAACTTTAGCTCAATCGAAATTCAGCATGTGCTTCAAAATTGATTACAAACTTTGAACCGGAAAGACGAAAGACATTTGAAGAAAGCAAGTTAAACAAAAGCTTGTTAAAAGATAAACACAACGAACAAGTACAAATATTAAAGAAAAAACAAAAGGCGGTCTTATTAATACACAGTAATTTCTTCAAGACAACCAAAAACAAATACATATAAGTGTAGAAAAATTAACTGGTAGGTGACACTAAATAATACAATATTAACAACTTGGTATTGAAAAGACAAGAGGCTTTTATCAATTGATCAGTGACCATTAATGAAAAGAAAAAGAGACGGATTAGAGAGACAAATAACGTTCTTTAATTTGTTTCCTGAATAAATGTAAGGATTGAGCACATTTAATCTACAGGGGTAAGGAGTTTCAAGGAATAATTATTCTTTAATAAAATAAAATGATAATTTCGACTTATAATTAAACAAAAATAACAATTATAAAATATTATTTGGCATTTTCCACCTACAAGTAGTAAACTAATTAAATAACAGCAATTAATAGCCGTCCATTAATTTGACTCGAAGGACCGACAACTGATGGGAACAAAAGTTTATTTTTTTATGAAGCCATTGCTAAAATTATGCCTTATTTTTTATTTACTCCTTATTACTACATATGAGTATGCTACGGCTGAATCTGAAAAACATGAGAAATAGTATGATAAGAGAAAAGTGTGGTTTGCAAGATGACGTTATGACCAGGATTAAGAAAGGAATGCTGCGGTGGTTTGGTCATGTAGAAAGAATGAACGAGGAAAGAGTGACAAAGCAAATTTATGTTGCAGAAGTGAACGGCAAGGTCAGGAAGGGACGCCCTAGACGAAGGTTTATCGACCAAATCGGCGATATATTGAAAATGAGCCAGATTAGGAGTACCCTTAACCGACGAGCGTGTATGCGTAGATATAAGGATGTAAAGGAGGCGAGAGAGGTGTGTCAGGATCGCGCCAAATGGAAGTCTGTAGTCTCTGCCTATCCCTCTGGGTGACAGGCGTGAGTGTTATTATGTATTTTATTACTCCTTATTTTTGTTAGATTACTCAGGAGTTTTCGTTGCCATTAAGTAAAATAAATTATATTTACTGCCGCAATATTGAAGTGTAGTGGCGGCGAGAGAGAATTCACTAGGCTATATCGTCCATTGTGTGTTTAGGGCGATAGAGGGAAATAAAACAAGCGATAGGCAGCCGCATGTTCCTGATAAGAACGCAAAATAATTAAAACCGTTTTTGCCAACCCACCTGCCAAGCATGACAATAGTAGAAAATATTTAACCTATGAATCTATCTATGGCGGAGGCGTTTGTTCAGCAGTGGTCGTTCGATAGGTTGTGATGAGTATATAAGAGATTTCCACCTATGTACTGACTAATCACGATATCTCTGGAACCATAGGACCTAGAGACTTGAAATTTAGTAGGAATATTCCTTTCGCCGAGTAGAGGTCAGCTAAGAATTTGACGAAATTCTACAAGGAGGTTGCGGGGGCGTTAATTTAAAAAAAGTGTATGTGTACTTATGTACGCACGTAGGAAGTTATACTTCTTTAGCGTAACAAAACAAAAAAACCTTGAGAGTCAATTACCCACTGAAGTTGTCGCTTTTATGGGTCAGAGCGTGCGGGCATTGTAACAACTTCATGGTGTCGTTTTTAGGTGTTGTTGTGCGCGCGCATCCTCAAAATTCACTCTCATAATTTTTTCTTAACACCCCAAAGAAGTATAACTACAAAAAATCTGCGCTGCTATACCATTAATCAGATTGCGGTAAAACTTTGTCAAGATATTTCTTACACTTCCGCGAAGGTTATAGGCATAGTTAGACCTGTTAGGGGGTGCTATTGTAGAGTCATAGATATCACCCATGCGAAGCCTGGCCTGATCGCTAGTTAGTAATAATTGCTCTATAACTTAGTTCGCGATTGAATGTATTCTGCGAGTACCATTGCTCGATTCTCGTAAGAAACACGTATTGTATAGCTGACAAATATGTTACTTTAAATGTGCTTTTCTTTATATATAGGAATAGTGTGACAAACGAGCACACAGTCCACCTGATGGTAAGTGGTTGCTGCGGCCCATAGACATCTACATCTATCCTCTATTACAATTCAAAATGTAGATGCGTTGTCACCCGTGAGGACTAAGATGGAATGCCTCATTTCCAGTAAAAAGGGCCTCCGGCCACCTGCACTCACCAAGCGAAACGCAGAGGTGAACCTCTACTTCACGCTGGTTTTCTGTGAGGTCGTGGTACCACCCCGGTTCGAGCCGGCCCATCCGTGCGACAGCAAACGCTGCCGCGTGGCTCTACCACTGTTAGAAAGTTAAAAAAGTTAGCTTTTTTCCATGGGCAATTTTTCATGAAAACGCCTTTTTGATACAGGAGAAAAAGTTGTACATATTTTATTTTTTATATTGAATTAAGGAAAGAAATTATAAGTCACCTGATTGTAAGTGTAAATTGTATTTCACGTGTTAGAACCATGCTGCAGCTATATTACTCGTATAGTCGTAGCAGGAATAGGTCGGCTCGACCTGGATAGGACCACGCTCTCACAGAATACCTGCTTAAAATAGCAGCTTATCGCTGCTGTGTTTTGTGTGGTGAGTGTAGAGAACCGGACACCCTTTTTACTGGAAACGAGGCATTCAATCTTAGTCCTCACGGGTGACAACGTATCTGCATTTTGATACGTAATCGAGGATAGATGTTGATGTCTATAGGTCACAGCAATTACTTACCATCAGGTAGACTGTGTGCTCGTTTTTCACCCTTATCCTATATAAAAAATGTGGCTAATGCAGCCCATGGACACTTGCAGTCAATTTAAAGAAGGTTACAGATAAGTCACCACCTATGAAGATTGTGGGGGATACTTTAAAACTGTTATAATAGTGGCTCTCCTTTCCCTTCAGAGCGGAGCATGGTAGTGCAAGCACTGCTGTTTTGCACCAGAAATAGGTAAGAAGCCCTGTCAGCTATAGAAAGCATTGTACATGAAACTATAAATAAAAAAGTCCTTGTCAATTTTTCATGTAATATTATATTATTGCTTGACAACTAAAACTACAATATTTATGAATACAATTTCGTTTCAAATTACTTTTTGTCTGGCCTCATATTATTCTCTTATGAATTCTTTTAAAAGCTTTCTCATAGTACAACAATAATAATCTTTCAAAACCCGAGAACACATTAGCGATCAACTAAACCGAAATCCTGGCTGCTATATACAAAAGAAACGTTTTAAGAATAAAAAAATATATCCCGCGAAAAAATGAACGTTGAGGAGAAAATAACGCGTAGAACACAAGTGGCTGGGCTTCGCACTTGTTTGCTACGAAATGAGGCCACAGGAGAAAAAACTTTTTTTAAAGAAATATAGAGCCGGAACCGCGGAAGCGTAGTGATGTGAAATCAACAATCATAATTACGATCGTACTTCAAAGTAACAAAAATCAGATTATGTTTTCCTAAAGCTTAGTTTTGCTCTGGTAGTAATCAGTGGTAGCTCAGATGGTTAGCGCTCGTTGTAAGCTTCACAGTACTCGAGCAACCCGAGTTCGATCCCCGCAGGCACCAATGAAATTGTAAATTTTTTTTTATTTTTTTTTATAGGTTTAGGGTGACAACCGAGCACACAGTCCACCTGATGGTAAGTGGTTGCTGCGGCCCATAGACATCTACATCTATCCTCTATTACAAATCAAAATGTAGATGCGTTGTCACCCGTGAGGACTAAGATGGAATGCCTCATTTCCAGTAAAAAGGGCCTCCGGCCACCTGCACTCACCGAGCGAAACGCAGGGGTAAACCTCTACTTCACGCTGGTTTTCTGTGAGGTCGTGGTACCACCCCGGTTCGAGCCGGCCCATCCGTGCTACAGCAAAAGCTGCCGCGTGGCTCTACCACTGTTAATTGCAATTTTAAGTGCTGATTTACCTCGTGCTCAGCAGTGAAGGAAAACATCGTAAGGAATCTTGCATGTCTGAGAAATAAGAAAAAAAAATATTTCGAAGACATGTGAAGTTCGCCAACAGGAATTGGGGCAGCGCAGTGGACATTTCCTTGCCTTAAAACTCTCTCAGAGATTAGAGGAGGCCTGTGTCCAGTAGTGGGACGTAAATAGGCTGCATTTTTACTTTCAAAGCTTAGTTTTTCAGCGAAGTCTCAAGCGATGTCAATTAGGTGCATAGTTGTTATCGCTATTACACATTATATCTACTTAGTTGGCCTGTTGGTTGAAAATGTCGTCGGGTGGAAATCAGTTATTGGATTTATCTGCCAAGTTATTCGCAGTGGCAGCCTGTAGGCAGGTAGTTGACATTGTTTCACCCTCGTGTCTCGAAAATAACGTAAAGCCGTTGATACTGCACCTAATCTCTCTTCGGTCGTTTCGGATTGCTGTCCCATCGATTATGAGAGTGAGGGAATAAAGACTGCACCTGTACTTGCGCACACATTCGTGCTCTATAATCCTATAACATCCGTTGTTACTGGACGCCGTAACCGATTCGATCTGGAGTACATGATTAAAACATTATGATAATTATTCCCTCGATCAATTGTTTAAAAATGAAAATGTAATAATAATACTTATATATTTTTTTATTTAAGAATATAAAATCACTGCATAAAAATTGTATTGTTGAATATTTTAAGTCTATTACGATGAGAGAAATTATATAACACTTCAATATAAAAAAACCTGTGGTTGCCAACCCGCCTGCCCAGCGTGGCAACTATACGAAGACCTTTGAGGTAATCTATGGGGAGTCTTATAAAATAATGAATTAATTTATTATATTATACTTGGCGCAATGGCTTAGCAATGATTTGTTACGCTGGAGCCGCGGGTTCGAATCCCGCACGGAACAAGTATTTGTATGGCCTACAAGTAATTGTTCCGGTTCTGGATGTTTGTCCTTGTGCAATTTATGTTTGTAAACTGCCTCCACGATACAGGAGAAAATCATAGTGTGGTGATAACTTTTTTTTTAAAAAGAAAGAATTATGTGATAAATTTATAAGTAAAAGTTTATGTTATTTTTACTTTATTTGATTAATAAGCTTTTGTGTACTGAAGTCTATCTCGGTAAACCAAATGACGATTTTTTTTCGAATTTGGATATTAATAGTAACAAAAAAATGTGCTTGTAATTGTGGCCACACATACGAAATGAAACTTCTTTACAATATAATATCATTCTTCTTTTATCTGATTACTCATGCAGTCACGGAGATGAAACTTTACAAGAAAACATAACTTTTTTTTCATACAGTACTAAATTTCTCCACTATGTCGATAAAAAAGTTTTACTTGAAATAAGAAAAAAAAAAACAAAAATATATAAAAATCAAATTCTTGAAAAGACCGGTAAAAACTAAGCGGCGCATCACTAGTAGTTAGCAGTCATTTGTTCCGTCCGTTCGGAATTCAACGTTGAGTACACTGAAGGAGCTCGTTGCGTTAAATGTCACGTTGTTAAATAAGAATACGTTTGACACAACATGTTACTGATAGAAAAATAATACAAATACATGTACTGTATAAGCTTTTTGTACGTTGTTCTGGAACTTATAGATCCCATTTGTCTGTGGGACTTTAGAAAAAAATAATGTGCCAACTGTGTTACTTTTTTTTATAGGATAGGGTGACAAACGAGCACACAGTCCACCTGATGGTAAGTGGTTGCTGCGGCACATAGACATCTACATCTATCCTCGTTTGCGAATCAAAATGCAGATGCGTTGTCACCCGTGAGGACTAAGATGGAATGCCTCTTTTCCAGTAAAAAGGGTCTCCGGTTCTCTACACTCACCATACAAAACACAGCAGTGTTAAGCTACCATTTTACGCTGGTATTCTGTGAGAGCGTAGCCCTTCCCCGGTCGAGCCGACTCATTCGTGCTACAATTATACTACTAATATAGCTTTAGCATGGCTCTACCACGCATAAAGCATGTCGCAAAATGCGAATAATTTGGTTTGTGATTTGATTTGGTTGGTTCCATTCTAGGCGTGCCCCACGCCTAGAATGGTACCCCCCCCCCCGTACTGCGAGGATGCTGAGGGTGGTAAGGACTACCCCTGAGATGTCTGAAACCCTCATATACGCTGACGGGGACCGCCGTGGGGTATTAGCTGGTAGTAATGCGGCATAAACTCTCTTTTGCTGCTGCAGCCGAAGGTATCCATGAGAATTACCCTACGATAAAAAAAGGCATAGGGCAGGCAAGCATTCATCCACTGAACGTACTTAACGCACTGAGGTAGAGCTGTGTGGACTCAGGGGCTAAGCGCTTGGTATAAATCAGTCACAGTACAACAGCAAGCTAGGTGATATCCCCGCAGACAGCAATGAAATTGTGCATGCTGATGAAAATGTTTCAAAGAACGCCAATACGTATTGAGGTAGCGCGGTGGAGACTTCTTCGTCTCAAAACTTTCCAGAAATTTGAGGAGGCGTGTGACTGTGTATAGAAAGTACCCAAAATAAAAACGTTTTTATGATTTTATTTTACAGTGTTCTAGGCGTGATTAATATTTATAACTATGCCAAATTACAGATTTGTAGCATCTAGGGTCTCCGAGCAATACCCCGGACGGACGAACGGACATGGCGAAACTATAAGGGGAACTCTTATAGTTTCGCCATATCCGTCCTTTGTGTAACAACATAACCCTAAAAAAAGACTGGATTAGACCAAGTCCTATATTACGCGCTTAAGGACGCCACTGAAGTTAGTTGTCAGCCTGGGTGATAAAATCTCGATATATGTCTATCATGCAAAATATGTATGTCAAATAATATTATCAACAACTTATATATATATATTTTTTTTATAGGATAGGGTGACAAACATGCACACAGTCCACCTGATGGTAAGTGGTTGCTGTGACCCATAGACACCCACATCTATCCTCAATAAAGAATCAAAATGCAGATGCGTTGTCACCCGTGAGGACCAAGATGGAATGCCTCTTTCCAGTAAAAAGTGTCGCCGGGTCTCTACACTCACCATACGAAACACAGCAGTGTTAAGCCGCTATTTTACGCTGGTATTCTGTGAGAGCATGGTCCTTTCCCGGTCGTGCCGACCCATTCGTGCTACAACTATACTACTAATATAGCTGCAGCATGGCTCTACCACGTACAGAAATTGCTGCTTTATTGAAATAACGTAAATAATAAAGAAAAATTGTAATTGTCAACATATCTGGCATAGCTTTGGGACCGCCATAGGTGTCTGCCAATGTTATTATTCAGTAACTTTTATTGAATATTACAAGACTTCCAAGCGGCAGATTTATTACTTTAACTTTTTTTCCGTCTTTTTTTAACATATTTCACACCTGAGCGTCTCTATATCAACCACCGGTCAAACTAAAGAGTCCCCAATTCATGTACCTCAGGTATAGGGGATTAACTGGAAAAAAAAACCAAAATAGTAGGATCAAAGGCAGTCCACACATTTCCGGTGTAAAAATAGGTCCGTAATTTTTGTAAGTCCTTGATTGACAATGATAACTTCCGATTATTTTGTGGAGAATTAGCCTTTATAACACAATTATAACTTCTATGCGAACTTGATAAAAATAAGACTGACAAACTGATACTTCGCTTCGCCTTATGCATAAACTTCAAATGCATGGGCTAAAAATCGATGTGATTGAACTAAACTTATTCATTTAACAAGCAATGGCGGTGGCGTTTCATAACGGTGCAGTGAAAATTGACGTTTATTTTGCTATCCATAAGGTTTATCAATAGTAGTTACATTGTTATTGAAGACATTACTTACGATAGTCATTATACTATGATGGGTATATGATATTCTTTACAACGTACATCCACTTATAGGAGAACACAGCATGCATATTATTTAGATAGGTCACAGGTAACATTGAAATATAAAGATAAATATAAGTTAGCTAAATCACTTTCAATCACACTCAAATTTTACAATAGCCGAATTTCGAAATTAGTGTAGAGCATCGTGTCAAATATCTGTCACATCACTAACTTCATTAATTATATTGCACAAGTAAAAGGCAAATTACATGGGCTAAGCCCACTCAGGACATGTTATCTTTAAAATCACTGGTCAAAGACATTTAGATTGATATAAAATAATAAGCAAAAATTCCAAAGTCCAAAAGTCGCATCTCAGCTACTCGGCTATCATTGTCAATTATGTTTAGATAGTTTGACGACTAAATAACGACCCATAATAGTTCTTCGGACAGGACAGGAGACGGGGTTGTTTTACTTTGATACCTCTAAATGGTTTTTTTAATTTAAATTTGGATAAAAGTTGAGGGCAATCAATTTTATTAATATATAGTGATAAAAAAATGTTAAATCTACAAATTTCTTACGTCTAGACAAGGCATTTCTTTTTAAGTTTGAATAATCTATCATGTTAGGTATTATGCTTTTTAGTACTCTAACGCATATGCCACAGGATTCTTTTTTGTATCCTTTCTGATATGAGAGAACGTGTCGCGTAGTAAGTTCGCCAAAAGAGTGAATTTGTCAGTAGCTCATTTTCCTAATTATTGTTATATCCTTATCCTGTGTACATAATACCATAAATGCAATTTTTTTAAAGAATACCTCAACACTTAGATTTTCTCAATTTACATACATAAATTTCACAAGGACAAACATCCAGAACCGGCACCATTCTTTGTAGGCCATACAAATACTTGTGCCATGCAGGATTTGAACCCGCGGCCCTTAAACCACTGCGCCATGGAATCGACAAAGCAAAAGCATTATTCATTATTCATTACAGTCCTTCACAAGTCCACTGCTGAACATAGGCCTCCCCCAAAGAATGCCGCAAAGCACGGTCCTGAGCCACCTGCATCCATCGACTTCCTGCATACCTTACCAGGTCGTCACTCCATCTAGTGGGGTGACGCCCTACACTTCGCCTGCCGGTACGAGGCTGCCACTCGAGAACCTTTCTTCCCCATCGGTTGTCGGTTCTTCGAGCTATATGGCCGGCCCATTGCCACTTCAGCTTACTAATCCGTTGGCCTATGTCGGTCACTCTGGTTCTACTGCGGATATCCTCATTTCTAAGTTTATCACGCACAGAAACTCCGAGCATAGCCCTCTCCATAGCTCGCTGAGCGACCTTGAGCTTCCTCATCCGGCCAGCAGTGAAAGACCACGTCTCAGTTCCGTATGTCATCACTGGCAACACGCACTGAGTGGACAGTCTCGTATATATAAAATATAATTAAAAAACTGTGGTTGCCAACCCACTCGCCAAGCGTGGCAACTATGGCAATATACCCCCATGATGAAAGTTACAAAAGCATTAGCATACATACAAATAAAAACAAAACAAAATTACCTACAACTACAACTCGCGTAATTGTCGGCACGCCTTAACAATTTTTGTACCCATTAGAGAGAAACACGGGCACAACTTTTTACCTTTACATAGTAAAAATATACTTCATTTGAATGTTAGAAGTCATATTTTTGCTGGAATACTATTTTTATTAAACAAAATACCTTTCTTGTGTGTTTTTCATAAATGAGATCTAAAGTATGATCAAAATGTAATATATCATGGTATGAGTAAAACTGGAAGGAATAACACTGTCTTTATAAGCAAAAAGGCGTAATCACATTTTCTTTCTATTATTTAGTTATATTGGAATATATTCAGAAATAAATAAAGAAATACAACACCTATTACAACGGCACAACTCTAGTATTATATGTATTGAATACCTACACTGTTCTTCGTTTTTTTTTAAATCCGAAGACTGAAATTGAATTTTCAGTTTGGCGTGTAGTAGCAGCGGAATATAAATCAATACTACATAATATCATCCAGTGGATGTCGTAAGGACGACAGAAATAAACTGAAATAGGAAACGGACAGTGAGATCTCCTGCTATTTATTGGATGCCTGCGAAGTTATTGCCAAACGCTACTAAATTTTAAAATTTCGTAAGTCTCCTATTATCACAGTCACATTTATTTAAAGCGATAGAGACAGCGCGAGACTTAACGGCATCTTAAAGTTAGTAGCGAATCAGTACTCGGGCATAAGAGTCGTAATAATAGAAAATGAATGTGTAACTAAAGCTGCCCGCTGTGACGAGTGCAGAGATAGGGTATGTGTCAAGGAAGACAACATTTATTTTTACTTTTACCACCGGTTCTAAAAAAAAACATCTGCCCTGGAAAAAACCAATAAGAAATCCAGCGGAAAATCTTTTAAAAGAAAATTATACAATAGAAAGGGTTGAACAAACTGTTTACAACATTTATTTAAGAAACACACTGCTTGGAAGCGACCATCTTAATCCCAGGGGCTACCTAGTATCAACCATGTATTCAATATTACAGTGTAAGAAGTGATGCTCTTAAATTAATTATTTCATATTCAAGTCAGAGAACTCAAAAAATTGTCATTAACAGTATGAGCTCTTCCGGGTCAATAGTACAAATGGGCGTGCCTCAAGGCTCAATTCTCGGCCCCTTTCTGTTTCTTGTATACATTAATGACTTACCTTACATAGTAGGGCATAGCCATGATGTAATATTATTTGCAGGTGAAACTTCTTTAATTTTCAAATTAAGTCGACAATTACTAAAATATGACGAAGTAAATAATTCTATATCTAAATTAGTAAATTGGTTCAATGTTAATAATTTGCATTTAAATGACACTAAAACGAAATGTATGAAATTCATGACTCCAAATGTCAAACAATTAAATACTAATGTAATTTTAAAATGGGAAGAAACTGAGTCTTGTAGATACCACCATTTTTTCTTGGAATCACACTAGACGTGAAGCTTCAATGGATCGCCATATATCAAAACTAGCAAGCAGACATAGTTCTGCAGCATATGCTGTAATAAAGATTGGAAGTTTTACCAGTGTTGAAACAGCTAGACTAGTTTACTTTAGCTATTTCCATAGCATAATGTCGTATGGTATTTTACTATGGGGACACGCAGCTGACACTGAAATTATATTTGTTTTACAGAAGAGGGCCATAACATAGACAAAAATTTAAGGAAATTAATATATTAACTTTGGCCTCTCAATACATTTATGAAAATGTAATGTATGTATGTACAAAAATAAAAGTACTTTTACATAAATAAGTGATATTTATTCTGTAGATACTAGGAACAGACACAAACTTGTAGTACCCGTTACTCGACACCATCGAGTCAGTAATTCATTCTTGGGGCGATGTATACGCTTTTACAACAAAATTCCAGAAAATATACAAAATTTGACCTATTCAAAATTCAAAAACTTTTTTAAACTAAGTTTGTATAAAAAGCGTTATTATAATATTAAAGAATTTATGGATGATAAAAACCCTGGAAATGAGGTGATCGCTATCAAGCTATTTCTAATTTGTTGTGTTGTTAATTTGTGTAACATACATGATTGTCAACTGTTATTTAAAAAAAAAGTCCCGCTGGGTTTCTTGCTGGTTCTTCCCAGGACAGAGGTTTTTTTTTCGAACCAGTGGTAATTAAACAAAAGAGTGACTTTCAATAAGTATTATTTACAATCTATATTGAATAAAAAAGTTTCTGTTTCTGTTTCTGTTGCATTTATATTATTAATAACCCTTTTTCTAGTGTTTTTGTTAAATAAAATATTTAGCAGTGAAATTAGCCATTTTAGCTTTCTATTGTAAAAGTATCTGTCAACTTTGTTGTAATAGCGTTACATTTCCACATGAATGAATTACTGTCACCGTAAATTTTCGTAAATATACTGATAGACCAAAGTAATATATTTATTTCTTTAAAATTTTCTCTTAAGGCGAGGATTTCCTACGTTAGCGCTCCCTACTCCGCTGCATGCATATCTGTCCAGTACGAAGTAACCGTGCGACATTCAGTAGACAAAATGTTACTTTATTTGAAACTTTTTTGCTTATTATTAGGAAATAAAAGATCTAAATAAAAATCTAGCGAAATAAAAGTCGCCTTCAATAACATGCCTTCATACTATCTAAAAAATATTGGTTATCGCTTAAAAAGGGAGAACTCAAACCTCAAACTTTTATCGCGACGGCCAAATTATAATTATTTTATTTCAATTAATTTAAGGTATTTAAAAATTCAATTCACTTAAGTATTTTATGTATGCCTATATTTTTTCCCGTGCTTATACTAAAATATTGTCTAGAATACGATATTGTTGTCCAACTTGGCCTTAAGAGCTCAACATAATAAAATATGCGTGTGCCAACCTGCCTACTGACCGTGTCAACTGTGGAAAGAATAAAATAGTTTTTATTCAATATAGATTATTACATAATACTTATTGAAAGTCATTTTTTATTTACCACTGGTTCGGTAAATAACTTTCCTAGGAAGAAACAGCAAGAAAAACAGCGGGATTTTTCTTAAACATATTTCACTTTACAATTATTATGTTTGTTCAATTTTTAAATGAATTTTAATAGAACCAGCATGGTGGCTTCACTTCACTTCATTCCCAGAAGTTATTTTCATTGGTGTATTCTTTGATATTATAATAACACTTTTTGTACAATTTTTTTTTTACTTTACTTTAAATTTTTTACAAATTTTGTATATTTTCTGGGATTTTGTTGTAAAAGCGTATACACTACGCCCCGCTACGTATTGCCCCATAAATGAATTACTAATTCTGTGGAGTCTAGTCTTATCAAAGTTGTTTATGTTTTTATTTATATACATGTACATCTTCATAAATATATTGCGATGTAATAATTAGTATGTTTATTTCTTTAAAATGTCTCCACAATTTAGGTTATAAATCGCCCGTACGACTCTCTTTTGCAAAACAAATATGTCTTCAATGTCAGTCGCATTACTCAATAGCAAAATTCCATAAGACATCACCCTATGAAAGTAACTAAAAAAACAAATCTGGGGGCACGGCAGTGCCCCCGCCAAGTCGAGCAAAAAAAGCGGCACGACCGTACCATCCTTTTCTCGAAGCAGTTCAAGCCATTTCAGAAACCCTATAACTTCGTTATGGATAAAACTAGAAGCCTGAATTTTTACTAACCAAGTAGGCATTGTATGAACTCAGTATATTTCAAATTTAATTAAATTTGAACCAGTAGTTTAACAATTATAACCAGTTAAAGTTTCTTAATTTTGTCACTCACTGACTGACCGATCATCAAAACTCTAAGGCACTTCTAGCAGACATAGAAACTTCAAATTTGGAATTTAATTAATGTTTAGTATATAAATCAAGGAAAAATTAAAATATTTTACAATTTCGGTCCAGTTTTCGAGATACACCAACTGCATAAATAACTTTGTAATCCCATATAAACATGTAGTATTACAAAGTTACATTTGCAGTGAATGAATTAGTGTACCTATATATGTACATATAATGGAATAATAGATGTAAATAGCTACTTAGATATAACTATCTACAAAAAGATATGAGATGCCATCAAAAACATAACTTGTAAAAAAAGCCAAGTCTCGCAACTCAGTTCTTCTACCGTAAAAAGTTGTGAGATCCATGTAATACCAAGTCGGTTAATTTATTCAGTCCATAGATTGATACATAGACTGACTTGGCAATCGCACTAAACAATCTAATTTAATATAATATGTATTACTTGTGAGATATATTGTGTTTTCATGCGATTGCCAAGTCAATATATGTATCAATCTATGGACTGAATAAATTAACCGACTTGGTATTACATGGATCTCACAACTTTTTACGGTAGAAGAACTGAGTTGCGAGACTTGGCTTTTTTTACAAGTTATGTTTTTGATGGCATCTAGCTGTCTCAACATTGGTGAGACTTCTAATCTTTCTTAGAGGTTTACCTCTGCGTTCCGCTTGGTGAGTGCAGGTGGCCGGAGGCCCAATTCCCCCCCCCCCCATCAACATGGTAGTGGAATTGAACAGAAGATTACCCCAGGAGGGTACCAGCACCCTTGGAGAATCCCTCGCTGAGCATCCACGACCAAACCACTCCACTCCTGGGCGTGGGTGCTCAGGCAGCCCCGCGTATTCTGGGGGGGGGGGGGCAAAATTCCGCTCGCGACTAATACTGCTCGGGGCAAGCTGAGCAATAAGACCAAGGCGACCCCTTTCACGCTATCCGTGAATTTTTGCAATATCAGGGGACTTCATTCCAACCTTAACGCTGTCCATTACCATCTAGAGACGGCGAAGCCGGCCTTGCTCTTTTTAACCGAGACTCAGGTGTCCTCTCCGGCTAATACTTCATATCTCTCTTACCCGGGGTACAAATTTGAACACTCCTTTGTGCCCCGGGCTGGAGTTTGCGTATACGTCAGGGAGGACATCTGTTTTCGACGCCTCGGCAGTCTTGAAGGTACGGACCTGTCCATCCTATGGCTGCGCGTAGACAGCGACGACCATCCCCGCGTCTACGGGTGCCTCTATAGGTCCCATAGCGGTAATGCCGACACAGACCGACTCATCGACCACGTCCAAATGGCTGCAGACTCCGTGATACAACAGGTCCCATCCGCAGAGATCGTGATACTCGGTGATTTTAACGCCCACCACGCTGAATGGCTTGGTTCTCGTTTAACCAATCATGCGGGTAGATCTGTCTATGACTTTGGCTTGGCATATGGTCTAACACAACTGGTTACTTCGCCTACGCGGATCCCAGATGTGGAGGATCATGTACCTTCCCTGTTGGACCTTCTGCTGACCTCTCATCCGGATGGATATCAGGTCTCCGTCGATGCCCCACTGGGCTCTTCGGACCATTGTCTGATCCGGAGTACGGTGCCACTCACGCTCACATCGCAGTTGCGATCTGCAGCTTGCCGCCGTGTTTGGCACTATAGGTCGGCCGATTGGGACGGGATGCGGTCTTTTTTTGCATCCTAACCTTGGGGGCGGGTTTGCTTCTCGCCGGAAGATCCCAGCATTGTTGCCGATTCTGTTCCTGATGTGGTACTTCAGGGTATGGAACTTTTTATTCCATCCTCTGTGGTGCCCATCGGAGGCAGATCCCAGCCATGGTTTGGTCGCTCCTGTAAACTAGCATCACGCTATAAGCAGGAGTGCTACCAGGCCTGGGCTGACGCATCAACGTCCCGGGATGTAAACACCAGCGCTCTTAAAAAGAAGTACAATTCCGCCTCCAGGTCCTTCAAAAGTGTCATTGCCAAGGCAAAGTCAGAGCACATCGGCAGAATTGGCGAGAAACTAGTTCGCCTCCCTTCGGGCACATTTGCATTCTGGTCTCCCGCCAAGGCTGTCCAAGGGAACTTCTGTCAGCCATCTCTGCCATCTCTGCACAGGGTGGACGACTCACTGGCCCATGACGCAAAGGAGAAAGCCGATCTGCTAGGCTCTCTTTTTGCTTCCAACTCGACTCTAGATGACGGGGAGAACACACCGCCGTACATCCCGCGGTGTGAGTGCTCCATGCGGGAAGTGCTGTTTACACAGCGCTTGGTGCGTAAAGCACTCCTCTCCCTGGACGTCAACAAGTCGAGTGGGCCTGATGGAGTCCCACCTATTGTGCTGAAGACGTGTGCTCCGGAGTTGGTACCGGTTTTAACGCGTCTTTTTCGGTACTCCTACTCCCTAGGCGTAGTCCCGGACTCATGGAAGACAGCTTTGGTGCACCCGATCCCTAAAAAAGGCGACCGCTCAGACCCGTCCAACTACAGGCCTATCGCCATCACCTCCTTGTTCTCCAAAGTAATGGAAATGATTATTAACAGCCAGCTCATGCGGTACCTTGAGGATCACCAGCTGATTAGTGACCGCCAGTACGGTTTCCGTCGAGGTCGCTCAGCTGGTGATCTTCTGGTCTACCTGACCCATAGATGGGCGGAGGCAGTGGAGTCCAAGGAGTAGGCGTTGGCCGTTAGTTTGGACATAGCGAAGGCTTTCGATCGGGTTTGGCATAAAGCGCTTCTTTCGAAGCTGCCTTCCTATGGGCTTCCCGCGAAATTGTGCAATTGGATCACCAGCTTTCTTGCAGATCGGAGCATCAAGGTCGTAGTAGACGGTGCATGCTCCAATTACAAGCCCATTAACGCCGGTGTTCCACATGGCTGCGTGCTATCACCAACGCTGTTTCTTCTGCATATCAATGATATGTTGCATACCAGTAACATTCATTGCTATGCAGACGACAGCACTGGTGATGCTTTATACACCGGCCGTACCAATATTTCTCGGGAAAACGTCGCCGAGTACCGGAACAAACTTGTGACTGAAGTCGAGACTTTGTTGAACAAAGTCTCAGACTGGGGGCGACTAAATCTAGTCCAGTTCAATCCCCAGAAGACACAAGTTTGCGCGTTTACCGCTAAAAAGATTCCCTTTGTCGTATCTCCTCAGTTTCAAGGCACTCCCCTTGTTGCCTCAGCCAGTATCGGAATCCTCGGTGTCGACATATCGAGTGACGTGCAGTTTCGTGGTCACTTGGAAGAGAAGGCCAAATTGGCCTCTAAAAAGCTTGGCGTGCTCAGCAGAGCGGGACAGTATTTCATGCAGGCACACCGCTTGCAACTTTACAAGGCGCAGGTTCGGCCTCACATGGAATACTGTTCCCATCTCTGGGCAGGGGCCCCCCAGTGCCAGCTCCTTCCACTTGACCGCATCCAGGGCAGAGCGGTTCGAATCGTCGACGACCGAGTTCTTTCCGATCGGCTTGACTCA
This sequence comes from Parnassius glacialis, assembly GCA_033319125.1. NCBI lineage: Eukaryota > Metazoa > Arthropoda > Insecta > Lepidoptera > Papilionidae > Parnassius > Parnassius glacialis. The sequence goes on along the minus strand of JAVANC010000023.1, from coordinate 3,835,007 downwards.
CTGGCACTGCGTAGAGAGGTTGCATCTCTTTGCGTATTTTATCGCATCTACCACGGGGAGTGCTCTGAGGAATTGTTCGGACTAATTCCAGCCGCTCAATTTCACCATCGCACATCGCGACAGAACTTGCGATACCATCTATATCATCTCGATGATTGGCGGTCCAGCACTGTGCGATTCAGAAGAAGTTTTCTTCCTCGCACAACTTCCTTGTGGAATCGATTACCACCAGCGATCCGGACCGATACGACTTAGGGACCTTCAAGAAAAGAGCCTACTCCTTTTTAAAAGGCCGGCAACGCATCTGCGATTCCCCTGGTGTTGCAGTTGTTCATGGGCGGCGGTAGTTACTTACCATCAGGTGAGCCGCATGCTCGTTTGCCCCCTTTCCTATAAAAAAAAACAGCATATGCCGCAGACCTAGGTCTGCTTGCTAATTTAGATATATGGGGGCCTGATTGAAGCTTCGCGTCAATAGTAATACCAAGATAAACAATGGTATCTGCAAGACTCAACTCCTCCCCATTTAAGAGTACATTGGTATTTGAATGTTTAACATTAGTTATTCTAAATTTAATACAATTTGTCTTAGCGCCGTTTCAGAGAAAATTGTTGGCGTTAAACCAATGTACTAATTCGACAGAGCATTAGTTATATTGTCAAAATTAATTGACTGTCGTTAGAGTTTAAAAAATAGAAAGGTATCATCAGCAAATAATACTATATCGTGATTGTTACCTACAAGATAAGGTAAGTCATTAATATAGACTAAAAACAGAAATGGGCCAAGAATTGAGTCCTGAGGAACGCCCATTGATACTACTGATCCGGAGAAAACTTTACCATTGATAACGACTATTTGAGTTCTGTTGTTTCAATATGAAATAATAAATGTACGTATTAGAGCCATGCTGCAGCTATATTAGTAGTATAGTTGTAGCACGAAGTGGTCGGCTCGACCGGGGAAGGATCACGCTCTCACAGAATACCAGCGTCAAATAGCAGCTTAACACTGCTGTGTTTCGTATGGTGAGTGTAGAGAACCGGAGACCTCTTTTACTGGAAACGAAGCATTCCATCTTAGTCCTCACGGGTGGCAAGGCATCTGCATTTTGATTCGCAAACGAGGATAAATGTAGATGTCTATGGGCCACAGCAGCCACTTACCATCAGGTGGACTGTGTGTTTGTTTGTCATCCTTTACTATAAAAAAGTCAAAGCGCAATATTTTTGACACCGTAATGTTGAAGTTTCCTGATTAATATCTCATGATAAATACAATCGAAAGCCTTGGAAAGATGACAAAAAATACATAAGGTATCTTGTGAACTCTCCCAGGAATTAAAAATATATTCTATAAGCTCGACCTGCGTCAGTCGTCAAACGACCCCTAGTGAAACCAAATTGAATTCTACGAAGTTATTTTTTTTTTAAATTAACAATTGATCTAAATGATATTTTCAAAAAAATTATTTCGAGTTAGTAGTAGCGGGGTCCAATGTACTACCAGATTTAAATAAAAGTAATACTATATAAAAGAAACAGGTGTCATGGTAGCCAAAAATTTTGCTGGGTTAAAATATAAATAATAGTGTTACGAGCTTGGGGTTCGAGACAATTAAAAACTGCCGATTTAATTACCAAAATTGACACTTTAATTACACAACACTAATTGCAACTTAAAATCACACTAATAATAAAACACAGTTCGCCGATATTTCGCTTCGAAGTATTCTCTTGTATCGCCAATTCAATACTGCCCCGGTCGTAGTCTATACCGGCCTTATATAGGGCCTCAGATAGTTTCCAGAACCTTCTACTGTAGCGACATCTAGAATGTTCGAGTACATATTGGTCCCGACATTTCTGGAAGGATCTCGACTCTCCTAGTTCTGCTACTCGACACTGGAGGGCGATAGTGTAACTAGTGTTGCCATGTACAAGACATTTATAGTGGCGCGCAACAATAGGATAACGTATTTGCTACCAGTTTCAAACTAAACTTTGAAAGGCAATACCTATCTCTTGTCAAAAACTTCTTAGTTAAATTATTAATGTCAACTACATGAAATTTATCATTATTATTCTTACAATTAAATGTCAAATTTAAGTTATTGTTACAAGTTAAATTATGCATCATTAAATTTAAATTATATCTTAGTTTATTTTCGTGACGTATATGTATGAAGAAGATAATGAATCCGAAAGAAGCGAAAGAGGTATGTAAGGGTCGTGACACTTGGCGATCTGTTCTCTCTGGCTACCCCGTTAGGGATTGTGCGTGAAGATAAGTAAGTAAGTAGTTTATTTTCCTGTGGCCACCCTTCTATGTAAGGCAATGTAAACAAGATACTTTAACCACATTTATGTTATTGAGATATTCAATATATTTTAACAATTGATGCTTGTTCATAATGCCTCTCCTCCCAATAAAAATTACTAATAAACAATTAGGGTTAAATTTACTTAATTAAAATTTTATTCATAATATCACTGAATGATGCTCCAGGCATGCAGTAATTACTTAGCTGTTGCCCATTTAAACAGTTATTTACTGATGTTCCCAGGTTTTTGCCTATATCATAACTATACACAATAACATTATAATATTATAATGAAAATAGTGAGGATCCCTATGAGACAATGTATGGGTATGTAAACATAGGTATGGTATGGTAGCAGATATATAGCAGATAGTATTTGACTAGCCGAAATGAAAAAAAAATTACGTGCGTTTTTAAAATCAAACTTACTTATTCACTTAAAGGGAAGTTAAACAAACATGTTTCGTTATTTTAAATTACTGATTTATTCATGGCTTTCACATTTTACTAAACTATTAGATTGATAAAGATTCAGATTGATGAAATGTGTGTGCGTGCTTGTACAGCTCATTAAGTATTGCAAGACTAAATAACTTATCCCTCAGACAGTGAGTCAGCCGTTTTCTTGGTGGAGCGCCACTTCAAGCGATAATAAAAATATTGTAGTTATAAGCAACAAAACAATTTTATTTCTACATCAAGTACACAATAAAATGCTTATACTACAATTTTTATTCTATTGTTGAGAATCTAATGCAGTATTGATAGCGCTGACAGATCAAAGATGGTTATTTCTCGAATGAAATTTTATAAATAATTGATGAATAAATGATGAAATATGTCTCAAAAAAAAATTTAAAAAAAAAATGCTTTTTTCCATTTTTCCAATTCTTTGCATAAATTTCCCGAAGTCACATTTACTAAATTGTTTTCGAAAATAAAAGGTGGCGGTGGTTGTAATACAGATTCCATTGTTCGGACGATTGATTCAATTGCAGTTACGTTAGAATATTCAACTTCTTTCTAAAATCCACTCTCACTTTCACAGTTCATCCAATTCAATGGAAAGTACTTATATATTATATTATTTGTAGTGTACCGACTGCGCCATGTTTATTTTGTATTATTTGGATGCAGCAATCAAACACGGGAGTTGAGACAAGACTCTTTTATTATATACCTGCCTGCAAATATTATGATTTATTTTCAAGATACCTACATATATCGATTTATATATCTAAAATCTTAAAATGTAAATATTCCAAGTGTTTTATTTTTAATGTGCATGAACTATTTACACTGTTTACTGCTCTCTCTCGCCATAGTCAACGTGCAATATTAAAACAACAGTTTTTTTTAGAATGGACGTAAGGTCTTTTATATGTTATTTCAAGGTTATCTATTCATTAATGTACATTCTGTATATAAAGTAACAATCCAAATACGTCCCATTTTATTTCTAATATGTTTATGCTAATATGGACTCCGAAAAAGCAATTTTTAATGCCGGCTTACTATGTGTTTGGCACTAAAGCTATCTTAATCTTGCATGTCTGATAAATTTAAAATATTTTAGCCTTAAGGTAACGCAACAGATTCTTCCTTGCATCCGAAATCCATTTAGAAATGAAAGAAGGCCTGTGTCCAGAAGTAAGAAGTTTATATTAATATACTTACTGACGCATACAGTCAATAAAATGCGATGGGTAGAGACGTAGCGAAATTTGTCAACCTATTTCATTAATCTTTTTGTCACAGATTGCTAAAAACTGTAAAACAACCGTGTACAAAAATTGCGTGTTGTCAGTGAAGACATTCTTAGTGACAACAATATTTATGGATCTCAAACATGGTTTATGACTGCTTATCATATGAGGAAGCTTAAGACCGCTTACCTTGTTATGACAAAGCTATGCTCAGAGTTTCCCTGCGTTATAAGTTTTACAGGAGTATAGAGTGCGTGCTAAAGCACAGGTGTACTCTCTACTCCTTTTTCCGATACGACAAGAGACAGATCAAACGAAGGGCCTATGGCTTTACGTGCTATCCGATTTCATCACCGCCATCTTCCTGATTTCAGGCTGCTATTGATATCTTGCCAGAAAACCCAATAACTGGTTTAAGCCTGACATAAAATTCGAAGTCACATGATCTACCGCCGCACATACGTCCATAGCATCAACAAGGCACTACTAAGGTAGGTGTGAAATAGATGGCAAGACTAAAAAATATAAATTTATTTAATACACGCTTAGACTCTGACCACACGTTGACCCGAGAAAACGCACTTTAGTAAACAAGCCAGTGATTAGTGTTGAGTTGGGGGGCAAAAACCCCGGGGGATCCCTTCGCATCAAAGGATGCTAATCTAGGGGAGTGCGAAATGGAGTTAGGAAAATTGATACTTACTTTAAATTACTGCTAGTACGCGAGTGAAGAAACGGCTGCGATGCTCGTGTTTTCTCTGAAACATATTTCTTAAATCGTTTGTAATTCTAAGAAATGTTCCATTAAGGGATGAGCATTGAGCAAGCTGTGAACTTATTGAAGGAACCAACGTTTTTAATTTTTTGTTATTTTTTTTTAAATATATTTTGAAGTAAAAACGTAATACTAATGTAGATGATAGGACTCCCTCAGTGTTTAGAATTTCGTCCAAATAGTCTATTTCTGCCAGCAAATAGCAGTGCTTGTGCTACCGTGTTTCAGTCAGTAGGGTGTAGAGAGTCAGCAGAATATATAGACTGCGAGGCTTTTGAAATTGTGTCTCTGAGGTGACAACGCATTTGACTTCTTTGTTTGAAATTGACTGCACGTGTCCATGGACTGTACTTTAATACTGCATGCAGTAGACACCATCAGATGCACTAGTTCGTTAGTCACTTAAACTTTATAAAAAAAACACAAATAGGTATTTTTTATTTGGTTTTATTAAAGTGTCGAATGTTCGTGTTTGGTATTTTATGGAAAAGGTTGAATTACAATTAAGGTTGAATTTTCTACGTGGTAGAGCCATGCTGCAGCTATATTAGTAGTATAGTTGTAGCACGTATGGGTTGGCTCGACGGGGAAGGACCACGCTCTCACAGAATACCAGCGTAAAATAGCAGCTCAATGCTGCTGTGTTTCGTATGGTGAGTGTAGAGATCCGGAGACCGTTTTTACTGGAAAAGAGGCATTCCATCTTAGTCCTCACGGGTGACAACGCGTCTGCATTTTGTTTGATGTCGATGTTTATGGACCCCAGCAACCACTTACCATCAGGTGGACTGTGTGCTCGTTTGTCACCCTATCTTATAAAAAAATACGACAAAAGTAGCTTAGAACACAAGGATATCTTAAAATTCGTAATAGACTAAGTTCATGGCCAGAAGCCATACTGCAGCTACAAGTATATCATGACTGTGGCAGGAATGGGCCAGCTCGACCGGGGTAGGACCACGCTCTCACAGTATACTAGCGTGAAATAGCAGCTCATGGTAAGTATCGAGAGCTGGATACTCTTCCTACTTTAAACGAGGCATTCCATCTTAGTCCTCAGAGGTTATGACACATTTGCATTTTGATTCTTAATCGAGGATATATGCATACGTCTATAGGCCACAGCTTCCACTTACAATCAGGTAATCAGTGTGCTGGTTTGTCACTCTTATCACATAAGAAAACACTTATAAATTAAATAGCAAGTTAAGAGACTAATTGATCCCGTGTAAAAGATTTATAAAAAATTAAGAAATGTTGTGGCTCCAACATGGAAGAGTACAACGTAAAAACAAAACTATTATAATTATTTTGGACTTCAAGAAAGAAACAGGTTTTCTAGTTGACCATATTCTGTTGTTTTCTTTGTAACACGTTACTATTCTCTGCATAAAAACCAGAGTAATCGACATAGCCCAAGGGATACTAAGCTGAAGTGGTAATGGGCCGGCCATATAGCTCGAAGAACGGGTAATCGATGGGGAAAAACATGCGTGAGTGGCAGCCTCGTATCGGTAGGCGAAGTGTATGGCGACAACCCACTAGATGGAGTGACGAACTGGTAAGACATGCAGGAGGATGGATATAGGTGGCTCAGGATCGTGCTTTGTCGCATTCCTTGGCGGAGGCCTATGTTCAGCAGTGAACTTGTGAAGGGCTGTAATGATGATGATAATGATGTCACTTCTGAAGATTAGTCAAGACATGTATTAATATTTATGTGCATGTAGTTGTGTACACACGTACGAAGTGAAAATATTTTGCGACATATCATTATTTTTGTTTTATACTAGCTGTTCCCCGCGAATTCGTCCGCGTGTAATTTATTACGCTTGGATTTCATGGGTTTTAATTCTTTTGCGCGGAACCCTAATTATTTTTCTAAAATCAAAGTAGCCTAAGTTACTCCTTATAACATCAGCTATCTACCAATGAAAGTCCTGTCAGAATCGGTACAGCCGTTTCGGAGATTAGCTGGAACAAACAGACGGACAGACAGACAGACAGACAAAAAATTTAAAAATTGTGTTTTTGTTATAAGTACCGTATATAATTTCATATGCATATAGTATAAAGCTGTTATTTTGAGATTACAAACAGACAGTTGACATAAGTAGGTAAAATAATAGTATACCTATACAGCCAGGCGGTGAAACATTACAAAAAAGTAACGATTTTGTTTTTTTTTGATACCGTAATAAATTTCTCCGCTACATCGATAAAGATGCTTCACTTTGAAAAAAAAAACACGGTAATGTTACGCTAATTAAATGAAACTTACTATAAATATGACATCCTTTAAGATGTTATTTTGTTTAGTCCACTCAAAAAGGTCAAATAATTCTTTAAAAATAAATTCAATAAAACTCTCAATACATTCAAAGGCTGCTTTCTCCCTTCCCTTACTCCCCGATTGATTTTCTCCTGATAAAGTACATCGGACAATGTCTACAGAAGCGGAGATGGGAGATGCTTAGTGGCGCGGAACTACAGTAGTAGATATAAAAGGTGTATTTACATTGAGTGTAAGGAAGGTGCTCGGAGAACTCAAGATGCTTAAATTTTGTTTTGTTTTTTTGTATAATTGAAATGAGGTTTTACAGGTTATTATTTGATTATATTTAATCCCTATATCATTGAGTAAAAATTATTTTTTATTGAGTAAGTATCCGATTATATTAAAACTCTATTGTCTAGTCAGAAATCTTTTATGTATGCCGGCTTCAAGTAGTACGTTAACGTCTCAGGTGGCTGCCTATTCAACCTTGCAGGAATACTCACATCCTTTCTGCTTTATACTGCATAATTTTCTTTTATAGGAGAGGGGGCAAACGAGCATGCGGCTCACCTGATGGTAAGTGACTACCGCTGCCAATGAACATCTGCAACACCAGGGCAATTGCAGATGCGTTGCCGGCCTTTTAAAAAGGATAAGGCTCTTTTCTTGAAGGTCCCTAAGTCATAGCGGTCGCGAAAGATCGTTGGTGGTAATCGATTCCACGAGGAAGCCGTGCGAGGAAGAAAACAGCTGCTTATTAATCAGTGGTGGACCGATAATCATCCAGATGGTATGGATGGTATCGCGAGTTTTGTCGCGATGTGCAATGGTGAAATTGAGCGGCTGGAATTAGTCCGAACAATTCCTCAGAGCACTCCCCGTGATACATGCGATAAAGAAATGCAACATCTCTACGCAGTGCCAGTGAGTCAATCCGATCGGGAGGAACGTCGACAATTCGAACCACTCTGCGCTGGATGCGGTCAAGTGGAAGAAGCTGGCACTCAGGAGCCCCTGCCCAGGGATGGGAACTGTTCAATCCCTTTAATATTTCCCATCATACTTCCCGTCCTTAATAATTATATCTCTCATACTTATCCTCAACTCATCGCCTTGTGTTTTTATATTTATTTTATTTTTTCTTTTATTTAAATTCTAATTTAATTTTGGAATCTACGGAATTTCATGTAAGAAAAGTGCTGGTAGGTTTTCACGGCACGGTTCTTTGAGCAATGTCCTCCGAAGGGCTTTTTTCTCTTTAAATGTTCGCTCGGTTTTAGAGCCTTGTAGAATATTTAGAGACGATAGCAAGAGACCCGACGGTATGACATTGGTCCCTTGGGAGCCCCCCCGAACGGGTTCCCGCCTTGTCGTGGCGGGGGGGCTTAGTAACCGTGGCTTGGTCAACCACGGTGAACAAAGAGGAACCCCATGGCTGGCCCGAGGTGTAGGGCCGGCCCGAGGTGGCCACCCCGAGTGGGCTTGGCGAGCCCACGTCGGATGTGTGTCGGGGGGCTGCGGTGAGAGGGGAGTCCGCACACTCTACCGCTGCAGCCGAGGTGGAGTCACGGAGGAAGAGGAGTGTTGGTATGGCGATGCGCCACTCGCCCTATCCTCCACGACTCAAACGGGGCCGCACCGTTGATGCGGTGGTGGTGGGGCTGCGGGCGGAGAGGAGTGTCGGTATTGCGAGGCACCGCTCTCCCTACCCTCCGCAGCCGAATCTTGGTTGGCGGCGGAGCCATAGACCAGATCCGCCGCTGGGGTCAGGAAGGCTGGTGCTTCTGAGTGCTAGTTTTTCCTGGCCCCATGGCCTTCGCGGATCGGACGCGGGGGCGTCCGTTGCGCATGTGAAATTGGAGGCCGAGGAGGAGGGCGCGCCATGTGTTCTGGTGCGCCTTACCTGAGGGAGATGGAGGAGGAGTAGTCCTCTCCCGAGGAGGGGCCGCAATGGGGTGGCCAGCGCGGGTGGGGTCGCGAAAGTGTGCGAAAGCGTTCCCGTGGCCCTGCCAGTATGCGACGAGGGTGGAACACCATGGGGTTTTAGTCGGTGCGAGTCCGACATAACCCGTCCTTGCCCCCGCGAGGCGGGTATGCGTAGGCATTTCCCCATGTAAAAAAAAATGGTCCCTTGGAAGACCTAGGTATAGCCCGCGTGTGGGATGCTACTTGCGTAGACACTTTCGCGGCCTCTCATCTCAGGGGTACCTCGTTTACAGCCACCCGGCATCAAAGGCAGCTGAACTGAGTAAGTGGCGCAAACATGAGTCTCTGAGAGATGACTACTAATTGTGCCATTTGCTATAGATACTATGTGCGATGAAATTCCTAAAGGAACTCCATCCGCGACTAGTCGTTGCTGCTGGTGATAAGAGGGCTGGTTCTTTTCTCGCTCAAAGGCTAAGTATAGCCATTCAGAGGGAAAACGCAGCCAGCGTACTTGGCACGAACCCCTACTCCCCAGTAGGACTGTATGATAATTAAGTTACTAGTTTTAGTTTTTTTTGTAGTACACCTATTTTCCATTCATTGTAAACAACAGTTCTGATCAGTGTCTAGAAGAAATCGCTTCCAGATCGATAAGACTGCCAATTACACCTTCTATATAATTTATCTCACTTCATTTAGTTTTCGTTTTAATGTGTGGTTTGTTTAAAGGTGTACAATAAAGAATATATATGATTGGTTGATTAAAAAGCATTCGCTTAATAGTAATTCAGGGAAGGTTCTTAATTCAAAACCTTCGTGTTATTCTTTTTTTTGTATGTACGTTACGTCTTTGCTAAGTGTAAAACAATTGGAGAAAAATTTATAAAAAAAAATAGGGAATGAAGTTTTTAATTTTAATTTATAAACGACATTATATTGTTCCCCCGATCTTGTTACAGGGACTTCTTAAAGTTATAATTTGTGAAAACCGTGTCAAAATCCATAATATACAGAATGTTTTACTGGAAACGCGGTTTTCCACCTAAGTTCACAGGGGGGACAGCGCATTTGCATTTTAGTGATTAATTGAAGATAGATAATTGTGACAAAAAGAAAAGGATAGATGTAGAGTTCTTAGGGCCTCCAATTACCGAAGGTGGACTTCAATATTATAAGCGACTTCAATATAGGTTATTTAAGAATAACTCAATAACCACTGGTCTGACCTTGATCAAATTCATATGGGACCACACGAGAAGTATATGCGTTCATATAAAAAAAGAATCATCGAAATCGGTTCGCCCAGTACAAAGTAATGAGGTAACACACATAAAAAAAACATACACTCGAATTGAGTATCGTCTCCTTTTTGGAAGTCGGCAGAAAAAAGTCCTTGATAAGGGACACCATTTAGTGCGAAGTGCTAAGCTGTTAATTAGGTGCCTTAAGTTTAATAAAATTAAACTGACAGTAGGCGTATTAACTACGTACGACATTGAGATGTCAAATACCTCAGTTGTCCCGTGACCACGGGTATTGTACAACACTCAAACGTCGGGAATATAAAATAAGTTAATATATACGATAAAATCCGTAAAAACAAATTTTTTTTACGGATTTAACTGATTTAATTTAACGGATTTAATTGTTCCTTAAATTTATAAACCACTCTATGGTACTAGGAACAAAACAGATCAGACTTTCACGCTGTACTATAGGTAATTTACGTATATCTATACAAATAAATAAAATTGAAGTGTCTGTTTGTAATGTTAAAATAACAGCTTTATACTAAATGCATATGAAGTTATATACGGTACTAATAACATAAAACAATTTAATTAATAGAATCTGGCGTTACTTTGCGGAAATCCATTATATAAAAGCTTATAGAAAAATTTACTTCGCAAATATCCGCGTTATAAAATAAAATGATGTGCCTTACCTAGTATGAAGAGCACCTCCCTCCCTCCCTCAAATTGCGTGCACTATCCCCGTCACCACTAATCCCAGCACCGCTACTCCCAACACCACTACAATAGGCAAGACACACCACTAATGATAATGCGACACGTGTTTCGCCTCTACACGAGGCATCCGCAAGTGATATAGACTCTACGGTGGCTAACCGCTAAGTGAGCGGTGAGCCAAAACAAATGCCTTTTATATAGACCGATGACTCAACCGCTCTCTACTTACGGAGCGAGCGACTGCGTCATGCGATAAAACATGCGACCAATCACCGCCGGACTTACGCAGCCGTTTGTAAAATTAAAAACAAACCGCCGCGCAACGCCCACCCTCCAACCACGCAACCAATCGCCGATCACCGTGAGGGTGACAAACGACCATATTGCGAGGCTCTCTATTATTAGAGAGCAGGCTTAAAGACATTTAAGAGAGGTGAGTTAGTAACATTTGTTTGTTCATTCAGCAATGCAACGGTACTATTATTACTTTTTAATATCTTTAACTGTTCCAGCACACACAGCCGCAGCCCTTTATTACACGTATGTAAGACTTTAAAGGAGTGGTCGTTGGCTTGATTGTGTCCAGTATCCAAAAGATGTTTGGCAAAATTGGATTTATCGGGATTGCAATTCCTGTACGCGGCTTCTTTTTCTTTTAAATATAAGTAGCCTAAGTTATTCCCTATAACATCAGCTATCTGCCAGTGAAAGTATCGTCAAAATTATTTTAGCCGTTTCGGAGATTACCCGGAACAAACAGACAGACAAAAATTTTGAATAAAAATTGTGGTTTTATTATATAAACATTTTACATTTAGTAAAAATTTGTTATTTTGACATTACAAACAGACCCTTCAATTTTATTTATTTGTATGTATAGATTTAACAATTAAGACAATTTGAACAATTCTATTTAAGAATAAACTCCGATGCCTGTTCTGTGAGATAAACTTAAGTCACTCAACTTATCTTCTAAAGTTTTAAGACTACATTAAGCTGTATGGCTTTCCTGTGAATTTAATCTTGTCTTAATAAAAGGGCTTTTCTTATAAATTACTACGACTCACTAGTAGGTGTGATAGATGATAATAATAATAATGTCCTGCAGATCGAATTCCTGTCACGGCGGCCATCTCAACTGATAATTTTAACGGATTTTATCGCGTTTAATTTCTTTTCTTTTTTTAAAAAAAAAGTTACCCCCACACTAGGATTTTCTCATGTATCGTGGAGGCAGTTTACAAACACAAATTGCACAAGGGCAAACATCCAGACCCGGAACAATTATTTGTAGGCCATACAAATACTTGTTCCGTGCGGGATTCGAACCGGCGGCCCCCAGCGCAGTAACTCATTGCTAAGCCACTGCGCCACGGAGTCGTCGAAACTATTTAACTTTTTAATTCCAGACGTTTCCCCCGAGGTCACGGGGGGAGACTGAGGTGTTTGACGTCCCGATGTCATAGTTAGCCCGGCTACCTTCAGTTTTTGAATATTAATTTTTGGTTCGATTTACACAGCATGAGCTTACAGTATCTTCAAGTCTTGCAGTGGTATGCTTGGGTTTGGATTTAATTTTATTAATTATAGGATCCCAAGCAGATGGCAGCACCCATGCATCTTCTCTATTGAAATTAGGATGTTTTTTAATTTCAATAGCCTCTCGAATCATCCTTGGTGTAAATCAGTGTTCTTTTGCGAGGATTTGTGGTTTATCAAAACTAATATAATGGTGGGGACGATCTGGAACATGTTCTCACATTGCAGACTTCCCGGAACATCAGTGCTTCAAATCAGCTATATGTTCTTTCACGCGGATTTTAATAGACCTTTTTGCTTGTCCTATGTACGAGAGACCACATTCACAAGCCAGCTTGTACACTTCTGCATCTTGTAGAGGAATATTGTACTTGACGGATGGTACGAACTGACTAATCTTCTTCGGCGGCCTGAAGTATGTTTTAATGGAAGCTCGCTTCAAGATGTAGCCAACTTTGTCCGACTCCTCTAACATAGGGTAGTACAGCAAGCAAACAAAACAGGAACACCCAACCTTAATGCCTAACAACACCGTAAAAATAATATAGATATCTTATTTCTTTTCCTTCCATAAAGATGAATTGATTGACGACTCATTTGTTAAATACGTACATAGAATGTCAACAGCTTGTTTAAATAATTGTAATCGGTTAAAACTATACGTTAAAAACAACCCTTGGTTGTAGTAAAACATGGCAAAGTAACCGTCACATCGTGGCATCACACTTATGGTAACATTGCCAAGTTAGTTTTATAGATAAATATTAAGACCAACATGTTAAAATCGATATATTATTACATTTGATAATCATTAATATTACGTTACTACAAAGATATAGATACCTATATTCAATATTTCAAACAAAAATAAATTAAAGTTCTGGAGCACTGAACAAAAGGTTATTTTGCCGGCACAATTCGGCGTTAAAATAAAATGCCAATATTAACTCTCTTATTGCCATATCCAAAGCAATCTGTCAATTAGTTATTGTATTTTCATACAGAAAATGGAATATCTTAAAAAACGTTACCTTTTCAGTGTTAATCGTAATTTTGTACCATTACACTACTGATGGCAAAATTACTTTTTTTTGGAGTTTATAGCCTGGTATCTAGACCTTTAGGCCAAGTCTTGAGTATTTTTATTCGGTTTATTATAATTTCCCCAAATGTATAATTATCCTTCATAGTTCACTGCTTCACAATATGTTGATGCGTCACATTGTGTAGCCCTTGGGAGATTTTGACGGCAACTTGAGCCAGCAGACAGCTGACAGTTGGCGATGGTATCTAAAGGCGCCTATGCAGACAAACAGGTTATCTTGATAATGCATCACAATCAGAGCACTTGTTTCACCGTTTCCACTAATAGTTCACATGCGTAGACAGTTAATACATAAAATCGCACCACTTTTACATATCAAAATCCACTTCAAACTATTATTTAAACTATAATACACGAGCAGCAGACCGCCGCCGGTCAAGTTCCCGCCAAAACTCCGGCAAAATTACTTTTATTTGATAAAGTTGCCAGACTTGATTGTACAATAATCGTCAAAAAAATTGCGGTTACCAACCCGCCTGCAAAGTATGGCAAATATGGCGGATATTATATAAGAAGACCTAAGAAGACAAGAAGAAAAAAAGAAAGAAGAAGACCCTAAGAGACAATATATCAATGAGGCCTATGTTCAGGAGTGGAGTTGTTTTGAGTTATAATGAATGAATTAATAAGAAATAAATAAATAAGACTGCATATGCCGCGTGGTAAGTCTTCTCTCGTTTCGAAGAGAGTAGAAATAGAAATCGATTTTCTCGATTTCCCGAAAAAGGTTAAGAGAATTATACCCCGAGTTACCTTCGCTCTTTTAATTATTTTATTTCTATCTATCTATTAATTTATTTTTAACAGTGGTAGAGCCACACGGCAGCTTTTGCTGCCGAACGGATGAGCCGGCTCGTAACGGAGTGGTACCACGACCTCACAGAATACCAGCGTGAAGTAGAGGTTTACCTTTGCGTTTCGCTTGGTGAGTGCAGGTGGCCGGAGGCCCTTTTTACTGGAAATGAGGCATTCCATCTTAGTCCTCACGGGTGACTACGCATCTGCATTTTGATTTGTAATAGAGGATAGATGCAGATGTCTATGGGCCGCAGCAACCACTTACCATCAGGTGGACTGTGTGCTCATTTGTCATCCTTATCCTATAAAAAAATTAACATGAATGAACATCCGCAGTAGAAGCAGAGTAACCGACATAGTCCAACGAACCAGTAAGCTGAAGTGGCAATGGGCCCGAAGGTCCGACAACCTAAGGGGAAAAAAGGTTACGAGTCTCATACCGGTAAGCAAAGTATAAGGTGGTTCCGCTAAACGGGGAGAGCGACTAGTAAGAGATGCAAGTGGTCGATAGATGCAAGTTGGTGAGGACCGTGTTTTGTGGTATTTGTTGGGGCAGTCTAAGTGCAGCTCCGGACTTGTGAATGGCTGTAATGATGATAATAAGGTTTCTTTTTATAGGATAGGGTGACAAACGAGCACACAGTCCACCTGATGGTAAGTAGTTGCTGTGGCCCATAGACACCTACATCTATCCTCGCTTGCGAATCAAAATGCAGATGCGTTGCTATCCGTGAGGACTAAGATGGAATACCTCTTTTCCAGTATAAAGGGTCTCCGATTCTCTACACTCATCATACGAAACACATCAGTTTTAAGCTGCTATTTGACGCTGGTATTCTGTGAGAGCGTGGTTTTTCCCCGGTCGAGCCAACCCATTCGTGCTACAACTATACTACTAATATAGCTGCAGCATGGCTCTACCATGTATAGAGCCATGCTGCAGTTTGTAATGAAAATGAAATAACTTTCTTTCAAAATACTTTTATTCCATTAATGCCTGCCTAACTCTATTATTAAAGTAGCTCGCTGGTATCTCAGAGCTGCGGATACCGAGTAGGAACTTACTTTAGAGTAGATACATCATTAGAAAACTTACAGTATAATAATATATTCAAGATGCTGATGGGTCCCTAATGCGATGCCTAATGTGCTGCAAAATCGGGGCAGTGATTTTGAAGCGCATTTGGGATGTTCGCCGAGGTACATGTTGACCACTTCGTTTTTTACAGTATAAGGGTGACAAACGAGCACACAGTCCACCTGATGGTAAGTGGCCCATAGACATCTACACCTATCCACGTTTGCGAAACAAAATTCAGATGCGTTATCACCAGTGAGGACTAAGATGGAATGCCTCGTTTCCAGTATAAAGGGTCTCCGGTTCTCTACACTCACCATACGAAACACAGCAGCTTTAAGCTGCTATTTTACGCTGGTATTCTGTGAGAGCGTGGTCCTTCCCCAGTCGAGCCGACCTACTCGTGCTACAACTATACTATTCATATAGCTGCAGCATGGCTCTACCACGTATGAACTAACTATATGTGAATAAACTAACAACCATTTAAATAATTGCTGCATCTTTTTTTTTCAACATCGTCCCTTAGGCGAAGCGTTAGTTAACCATCTAAAAATACGAACCTTTATCGTAGTGGTACAAAACGAAATTCGAACGAATTTTCTGGCAGTTAGAATTGTGTGAAAAGTAAATAGAGTTTTTAGTCTGTGCCAAAAAGGACTCCGAACCTGTTTTGAATCCAAGAAAAGAGCATAGCGATATGAATCGTTTTATATTAAAAAATCTTTTACAGTTTCTTTACTTTTACTAAAACAAATAGTATTCTTTATGTGGGTCTTTATTGGCACAGCCTAAAAATGATATTTATTTTTAGTCTGTATCAACAAAGGTCCTAGCTATTGTAGACTCAGAGAACGTACGATACGTCATTTAAATAGCACAAAAGGTGAAAAGCGGTAGATCGGGGACTCGAGAGTGCTTGATACAAAATTATCGTCAAAAGTAATTGATAAACAGAATTTATTTTTACCTTTATATTGAAAATCATTTTTTACTTTTACTACTGTATTTTTTAGAAATAAAACGTTTGCCTAACATTTCGAAATATGATTTTATTGACACCCAGATTTTTTACTTAAGCCAGTGCTTGACTGCAATCCCACATGATGGTAGGTAGTAGTGTAGCACTAGGTGATAAATCTCACGGTTTTACCGTAAGAAAAGCCTATTCACTCGAAGGAACCCAAATTCTAACCGGACTAAATGACAGATCAATTTTGATAGTTATATTATTCGTGCTTACTGTTTATTAAGTGGCGAACCTTGCGAAGACACTTATTGATTTCACGATGTCTGTCCGTCTGTCCGTCTGTCCGTCTGTCCGTCTGTCCGTCTGTCCGTCTGTGCCACGATTATCTCGAGAACGGTTTCGAATTTTCAAATTCTGTTTTCAGCAATCGATTACTGATCACCCAGGCATCTGAACCTCCTATTTTGAAACTGATTGCTCAACGGCAACCGTTAGAAACCGCTACAAAGCTGATTGCTTCGCCACTTTGCTATGCTGTTAGCTTGCTTGGTTTATTCACCTCGGTGTCGGTCTGCATTTGTTTTTCTAAGATTCTATTTCCATGTTATTCCTAGTTATCCAAATAAAGACATTTTGTTCGTTATTTAAATTTCCGATTTAGGACGTATATTATTATGGATTATAAAATAGAAAGATTTTTTTGAATTAAAAACTTCTTTAGAATAGTTGTGTTTTGAAACTTAATAAAACGAAAAAGGAACATTAAAAAGAGGTAAATAATACATATACAGTATACAGTGTTTCCTAATATCTATTATATGAAAAAAATAAAATATAATAGAATGGAATGATTTTTATTCATCATCATCATCATCATTACAGCCCTTCACAAGTCCACTGCTGAACATAGGCCTCCCCCAAGGAATGCCACAAAGCACGGTCCTGAGCCACCTGCATCCATTGACTTCCTGCATATCTTACCAGGTCGTCACTCCATCTAGTGGGGGGACGCCCTACACTCCGTCCGCTGGTACGAGGCCGCCACTCGAGAACCTTTTTTCCCCAACGGTTGTCGGTTCTTCGATGTCTGTCTGGCTCATTGCCACTTCAGCTTACTAATCCGTTGGGCTATATCGGTCACTCTGTTTCTACTGCGGATATCCTCATTTCTAAGTTTATCACGCAGAGAAACTCCGAGCATAGCCCTCTCTATAGCTCGCTGAGCGACCTTGAGCTTCCTCATCCGGCCAGCAGTGTATTGATTTTTATTCAATAAAGATTATTACATAATACTTATTAAAAGTATTTTATTATTTACCTTAAAATAAATATGTATACTCTGAATAAAACTATTTTTAACGGATTTTATCGCGTTTAATTCAACTTTTTAATTCCCGACGTTTCGGGTGCTTTACAGCACCCATGGCCCCGGCGGAACTGAGGTGTTTGACGTCCCGATATCATAGTTAGCCCGGCTACTTCAGTTTTTTAAATATTAGTTTTTGGTCCAACCTACGCAGAATGAGCTAATAGTATCTTGAAGTCTTGCAGTGGTTTGCTTGGGTTTGGATTTAATTTTATTAATTATAGGATTCCAAGCAGATGGCAGCACCCATCCATCTTCTCTATTGAAATTAGAATGTTTTTTTTTAATTTCAATAGCCTCGCGAATCCTACTTGGTAGGAATCGGTGTTCTTTTGCGAGGATTTGTGGATGATCTTGAACATGTTCACAGACGCAGACTTCCCGAAACGTCGGTGCTGCTAGTTAGCTATATGTTCTTTTACGGGGGTTTTTATAGATCTTATTGTTTGTCCTGTGTAAGGAAGACCACATTCACAATCCAGCTGGTACACTCCTACATCCTGTAGAGGGATATGACACTTGACGGATGGTAAAAATTTACTAATCTTCTTCGGTGGAAGATTGAAGAATGTTTTGATGGAGCAACTTCAATATAAATTATTAAAAACAACTCAAAAACTATTGATCAGACGTCGATCACATCATATGGGACCACATGTGAAGCTTTCAAATAAAAAAAGTATCATCGATATCGGTTCACCCAGTAAAAAGTTATGACGTAACACACATAAAAAGCATACATTCGAATTGAGTACCGTCTCCTTTTTGAAGTCGGTAGAAAAAGAAATTGAATTCATTATTTTATGATGGATTTGAAACTTCCCATAGACATCTAACTAGGCGACTGGAGGAATTGAAGCAGCAGATGGGCAGCGGTGTCTTTCTGATTACAACTTAAAATAATAAATAAAAACTGCCTACCTACAAAGCGCAGCAAATGAGACTTTTTATAGGATAGGGTAACAAAGGAGCACACAGTGAACCTGATGGTAAGTGGTTGCTGTAACCCATAGACATCTACATCTATCCTCAATAATGAATCAAAATGCAGATGCGTTGTCACCCGTGAGGACTAAGATGGAATGCCTCTTTTCCAGTAAAAACGGCCTCCGGTTCTCTACACTCACCATATGAAACACAGCAGCATTAAACTGCTATTTTAGGCTGGTATTCTGTGAGAGCGTGGTCTTTCCCCGGTCGAGCCGACCCATTCGTGCTACAACTATACTACTAATATAGCTGCAGCATCGCTCTACCACGTTAAAAATTATGAATTAATGAATAAATGATTATGAAAATGTAATTAACATTTAACAAAAAGTCAGAAAAAATACTTCAAAACTGCATTCGCTTGCACCGTTACTTTAAAAGTAAATGAGTTATTGGAGTTGCGTTTTTTTAAGAATTTTTTAATTTAACACTTTAAAAAAACCTTGAGAATTTAAATTTACTTTGATTTATGTATGTTCAATATTGCGAAGTATTTTTTTTTACTTGGTAAAGCTCGACACGGTAAAACACGCTCTTACAGAATACCGGTGTAAAATAGCCGCTTATCGCTGCTGTGTGCTACGGTGAGTGAACCGGAGATCCTTTTTACTGAAAACGAGGCATACCTCACGGGTGACAATGAATATGTATTTTGATCCGTAATGGAGGATAGATGTAGATGTTTATGGGCCACAGCAACCATTTGCTATAAAGTGGACTGTTTTCTCGTTTGTTACCCTTATTCTATAAAAAAAAGTAAGTTATATCTATACGTTTGAATACTGATGCTGATTACCGACTTAACGGGAACTAAAGGTTTTATACCTAGTACAAATACTAGGTCCATTGTATATACGTACACTTGTAAGTACACGTGTCCTTAGCTAAAATCGAGGGGCTGATTTGAATCTCCAACGAAGCAGAACAAACTGATGTAACCTTTTTAGAATCCAATTTGACATAAATTAAGTAGAAAAAATGCTAGGGGATTTGACTCGAGCTCGACCGATTTGCCTATTTACTGCTCAAATGGGAAGGTGAAATGAGTCTTCCCTTTCCTTTGTTTTCATAGCTGTACGTAATGGCCGGGTTATCTTTTTTTTTAAATAGTCCCCCACACTAGGAATTTCTCCTATATCGTGGAGTCTTGTCACATAGTTTTTTTTTACAAAATAAGAGTGACAAACAAGCATACAGTCCACCTGATGGTAAGTGAATGTGGCACATATACCTACATGTACACGTTATTTAAGAATCATCTCAATTAAGAATCAAAATTATATGTACAATTTTATCATTAAAGTACGCGGTGGCGATGTAAAAGAATCCATTACTGTTTTCTATTTTAGATCTTTATGTAACCTACTTGGTAATGTATCCTTTAAAAGAATTGTTCATTGATTATTTTGACACGATTTGATTAGCTTGGTATGTATCTATGTAGCGGAATTTTTGAATGTGATTTTCATCCCCTACAAAACGCCGGATTGATTTGAAACTTCGCACACTTATCAAGTGGCTCAGGACCGTGCTTTGTGGCATTTCTTGGGGAGGCCTGTGTTCAGCAGTGGACTTATGAAAGGCTGTAATGTTGATGATGATGATGATGATACTTATCAAGGACCGATGACAATGCAAAGATTAAAATAGTTTAACCCATTAGTTTAAGTACCTGGGTCATATGGTATCCTTTGACCTGAAAGATGATGCTGATATAGAGAGAGAGCGCAGGGCATTGTCTGTTAGAGCGAACATGATCGCTCGCAGGTTCGCTCGTTGTTCGGTCCCTGTAAAAGTAACGCTATTCAGAGCTTACTGCACGTCCTTTTACACGAGCAGTCTGTGGGTGGACTACACGCAGAAACAGTACAATGCCCTACGTGTTCAAAACAATAATGCATTCAGGATGCTATTGGGTCTGCCTCGTTACTGTAGTGCGTCGGGTATGTTCGCGGATGCGCGTGTGGATTGTTTCTACACCACCATGCGTAAACGATGCACATCCCTGGTGCGCAGGGTGTGGGCCAGTTCGAATAGCATCCTGAGAGCATTTTCTGACAGGTTTGATTGGCAGTGCCTGAACCATTGTCATATGGCGCACGTGCGTGAGAATTGGGTAAATAGTTTTAAGATTACTAACATTAGCTTTAAGATTTGTATTATTACTAACAATAAAAAAAAAGAAAATTATCTATGATACTTGTGGTCGAAATAAACGATTTTTATTTTATTTTATTTTATTTTTTACTATCCTTACCAGGGTCCTCAGGATTTGCGAATAATTCATAAAACAACTACGATTTCTGCCTGTTCAATCTACTGTAAGCCGCGTAGGAGAACTTCGTTCTAAAAAAACACTCATTTGTAGTTAGCCGCACTAAAAAATAGAAAAACTATAGTTTAAAAAAACTAAAAAAACACGCTTTTGTAGATAACCGAACTACAATGTAGAAAATAATTTTTAATAAGTTTAAAATAATAAAATAGTGATTAACATAAAAAATTAATTTAATTGTAAAAAAGCATGAGGTGCGTGATGTCATTTGTTGTAAATATTTTTATAGATATTTGTAAAATTAGCGTCATCATAAAAACATCTGAAAAAGCACCAAAAGCGTGTTTTTTTTAGTTTTTTTATACTATTTTTTATTTAAATGGAAAGCTAGCACCTACAACGACGCATGTGCAATACCTTTCAATAAACAAAATAGAAAAAAAGAAAATCATCGCTGCTGCAGTACCTGCGGTAGCATAGCGTATGTTGAGTTGGGATCCTTATTGGCATTACATCCCTCACGAAAAGATGTTTTCTGTACAAGATTTATATTTAATTACTTATATGTCCCTTGTGTTGTATGTTTTCAGTTTAGTTTTAAATCTATACCATAAAGGTACTTTTGCCAATAACACGCACATCTATTGCACGCGCAGTAGGTGAAGGTTGCAGCTTTGATGTCATTTAGCATTCGCAGTCAGGTGGTAAAGTCCGATATATCGATTAAGCCTATAATGCATTAAACGAATTCAACCGATGATGTTTGAAGGTCATCCTTAAATGAGCTCCTAATGCCCAATAATATCAGAGGCAACGTGTGCAAAAGTTTTAGAAATAGTTTTTATGTCTATGGCTATGTCTATTACGTCCCATCAAAGAATCTACAGGATATGTCCCTAACATCTAATGGGTTCAGATAGATGGTGGTATAAAAGTTTCGTTTGGTACAGACGTAAAATGACCAGAATGGCGACGGAAAGCTATTAAAAGTGTGGAACGTCTAGTCTGGTTAAGGAGAATCCATACGAATTGAGAGGTCTTTAAAGGCTGATCAAGAAAGTAAAAGAAGAAATATGCACATGGACAAACGTTCAATTACGAAATAATAATTACTTTCCATACTGGATTTGACAACAACCGCAACACCAAAACCAAACGCTCATTCACTGTGCTATCGATTATATAAGCTAGAAGCATTTTAAAACATCCTTAAATACGGAAACTCTTAATATTATTATTTTTTAATATACCTCAATTCTTTCCTTCTTTTTGTTTTAGTTCCATCACTTCTGTCAAACTAAATAAACTCAACCCAGAACGACTGTTCTAATCACGTTACTCCTTCGCCAGAAGAGACGTCCGTCGGAAAGCGTCAAGTTTTGTCGGGAAAAGGAAAACACGAAAATAATTGTTTAGTTACAACAAAATGATGAAAGAACAACTAACCAACTTTAAGTATCTTGTTTACGTAGAGTATAACAGGCCATCTTTAAGGTACTGAACTAAAATTGAGTTGGTAATTATACTATGTAGATACTAAGGATGCGCCCCGGCTTCACTTGGGTGAGATCTATAAATGTGGCATTATTTAGATTTAAATCATGCAATCATTAGCCCGGACAGACAGACAAACAGACAGACATATAGATAGGCAGACAAACAGACAAAATTTTTAGAAATAGTTATTCATGTCTTAATAGCATGAAAATACGCCCCCCCCCCTCCCCCTCCCACATAAGGTCAGTAAAATAGCTTTTTTCGATATAACAGACACGTTAAATTCAATTTTAATGTATAGATGTAAAGATTAGATTTTTCACAGGCAACCAACTCAATTGCAATTTTAACGTAATTTGTGATTTATACAATAAAGAGAAATAGTCTCACAGTCGTAATCACCTCGACGTATGTCTGACGTCGAGGAAATTAATTTTATTTCGTTTGTAGTCCGAGGTGTTGACGCTGGCCCCCAGGGCGGTTTAACCCTATAAATTTCATTACACCGGCCTCCCGTACGTCCGTTGTAACTCGTAAAAGAGGAGTTCGTGTTTACGTAAAAGTTATTTTTCAATAACCGGCCAAATTTGCAGAGAAGTTTCCGAATAAGCAATAATTTGAAGAATAATTTATTAAAAAAATCTCAAAAGTTCTGTACTTTCTAACTTTTAAATTCAGAATGCGTGGTAATGCATTATTTTAACTGACTGTCATTCATAAATATCTAACGCCTACTATTTTACTACGCACGCACACATTCGTAAGGATCGATCGGTCGACAAAAACGTTGTGAATTGAATCGTACACACATAGAAGCGCGCGTACGCATAGCTGCTGCCCCATAAATTGCATTCAGCTTGGGGTAATATCAAATAAAAATTGAAGCTTTGTTTACTCGTATTTTCAAATTTCGTACTATCTACCTGATATTAAGTCGCTGCTGCATTCCATAGTCATCTGGTGTTCGTGCAGTTTTTATATGTTTTGTTTAATTTTAATTTTTTAAATAATGGTAAAGAATAAAAAAGACAGATGTCAGGAATATTGGAGAAACAAGAGAATGTTTTCTGTAAATGTATATATAGCGTTTTTATTTTAAATTGTATCACTTCATTTAATTTTGATATCCAAGTACGATATTATAATTTATATATTACGAAGACGAAGATTTTTATTTAAAAACTGCATCCTAACTACCACGCGTTCTGCGCGTGAACACCTGGTAACAACTTCAAACGAAGACATCAAACGTGGTAGAGCCATGCTGCAGCTATATTACTGGTATAGTTGTAGCACGCATGGGCCGGCTCGACCGGGGAAGGACCACGCTCTCACAGAATACCAGCATAAAATAGCAGCATAACACTGCTGTGCTTCGTATGGTGAGTTTAGAGAATAGGAGACCCTTTTTACTGGAAACGAGGTATTCCATCTTAGGCCTCACGGGTGACAATGCATCTGCATTTTGACTTGTAATCGAGGATAGATGTAGATGTCTATGGACCACAGCAACCACTTACTATCAGGTGGACTGTGTTCTCGTTTTACACCCTAATTCTATAAAAAAAATCAACAGGTAAGTTGTAATTTATAAGAAATGAAGATGGAAAGCCTTAAAGCCTGTTATTATTCTGACTCTCTATATACTCCAAACCAGAGTAGAGTACTGCAAGCGCTCTTTGACAGTAGAAATAAGTAAGAGGGTGTTGACTCCCAGGCAGATAAGGGGCCTAGTATATTTTTAAATTGCTTCTAAAATTTATTTTTTGTGTCTCCTCAACCCACAACAGTCCAATGCTAATTATGAGTCGATCTTGGTGTAGGAAGGATACCTTGTCGTATTTTTTCATTCGAAGATAATACTTATCCCTCAAATAAATTAAAACCTAAATAAATATAAAAATGAAACACTTGAACTATATTCATATAACTGCAATTTTTACTTTGTGTTGTATTTTATACTATGTACAACTTTTCTGATGATTGCAAAGTTAATAGTATAATTATTTTATGTTGATGTTTCAGAGATATGAACCCCCCAGCTCAGAGTACTGTCAATATGGAGACCAAGATTTTTAACTGTAGATGAGAACGGTATCAGGCGATCATTATAATAGAAGGAAAGTAGATTCGCGGTATCAATTCTTGCAAGCATCCTTGAACTATCTATAATCATCGCTTGGCATTTCCTAGGGTTGACACACTTCGCATGGACCAATCATGGACTCACTTGAGATTGGAATTCAATTTTTCAATCGCATTATGAATATCGCAGATGTCAGACTGTACACTTTTTATAGGATAGGGTCCCAAACGAGCACAGAGTCCAGCTGATGGTAAGTGGTTGCTGTGGCCCATAGACAACTAGATCTATCCTCGTTTGCGAAAAAAATACAGATGCGTTATCACCCGTGAGGACTAAGATGGAATGCCTCCTTTACAGTAAAAAGGGTCTCCGATTTTCTAAACTCATCATACGAAGCACAGCAGTGTCAAGCTGCCATTTTACGCTGGTATTCTGTGAGAGCGTGGTCCTTCCCCGGTCGAGACGACGCATTCGTGCCACAATTATACTACTAATGTAGCTGCAGCATGGCTCTACCACATAAAACTACATACATTTGTAAGTCATTAGCATACAGACGGTACGAACTATCAATATTAGATGTGATAGAATTAATAAAAACAAGGAAGATTAACGGGGAAATTTTATTGCTTGCGGTACACCAGAAATCAGGTCAACCCACTGTGAAGTCATTTGCTCCACGGGGGCAGACTGCTGACGTCCGAAGAAGATAAGATATGAACCACTCTAAGACTGACGGTGCAAACTTCAAATAGTAAATGGCAGCAAAAAAGACAGTTAACAGTGGTAAAGCCATGCGGCAGCTTTTGCTGCCGCACGGATGGGCCGGCTCGAACCGGGGTGGTACCACGACCTCACAGAATACGAGCGTGAAGTAGAGGTTTACCTCTGCGTTTCGCTTGGTGAGTGCAGGTGGCCGGAGGCTCTTTTTACTGGAAATGAGGCATTCCATCTTAGTCCTCACGGGTGACAACGCATCTGCATTTTGATTCGCAAACGAGGATAGATGTAGATGTCTATGGGCCGCAGCAACCACTTACCATCAGGTGGACTGTGTGCTCGTTTGTCACCCTTATCCTATAAAAAAAAAAACATCATGGTCAACTGTGGTAAAAGCATTAGAAAAGTTGAGCACCACAATTGTAACTTTCTTATTTTCCATACCCTCTCTAATATTGTCAGTTATTTCAAATAAGACAGTTGTTGTGCTGTGACCAGCACGGAACCCGGACTGAAAAGTACTCAGCATATTATGTCTATATATGAAATTGGAAAAAATCCGTAAAATTAGTTTTATTTAAATGTGTAGTGTTCGCGTAAATATAAGAAATCATTAATTGGAAATTTGCTTATGAACCTATCCTGACATACATGGTTATAAAGAAATACTGGTATGTGAGGAGACGGAATTGAAGCATGTAAGCGACTCTTTGAAATCGGATTGAAAGTTCCAATGCAGAAGCAGAAGCAAAAATGAAAATTCAAAACCTCGTGAGAAAGAGATGAATCACAATCCAGAGAAGGTGTTTTACCCTGTAATATTCCGTGGTGAAAGAGTAAATCTTTATTACCTATTTATAATAGTACAGATTTTTTTTATTAAATTTAATATATTTTTACGTAGTGGAAGCACGCTTCAGCTATATTTTGGCTGCAGTATAATCAGTTCAACTGGGGCATAACCACGCTCTGATCGAATACTAGCGTAAAATAGCAGCATATTGATGCTGTGTTTCGTATGATTTAAGGTTTTAACCAGCCACTAATGATTTCTTATATTTAGGCGGACACTACACATTCCATAAAACTATTTTTACGAATTTTATCCCATGATTATGGTTGCTACAAAGCACCCGAAAGGTCGGAAATTTAAAAAATTAGTAAAATTAAAAGCGTTAAAATCAGCAAAAATAGTTTTATCTATATAAATACATTTGTAGAGCCTACCTGTGAGCGTGGCGGGTGTTCATGAGCCACTTAATATCGCCAATATGTTCCGGCGGCACTTTAAGGTAGACTCTCCACTGGAGCCGATGCGGCGGGAGCTTGATGCTGAAGCGTGCAGTACATATCTTAGTGTGAAATTTAGCGCGCAAGAAGTAGAGGAAATAATTAAAGGCATGGTGCGGGGCAAATCGCCTGGATATGACAGCGTCAGCATCGAGTATCTACAGTACGCAGGAATACACTTGCCAAGAGTACTAGCTTTGTTTTTTAATCTTTGTGTAGCACATTATTATCTACCTGAAAGCCTTATACGTACTATAGTTGTACCTGTTATAAAAAACAAGACCGGTGACTCATCAGATGTGTCCAATTATAGGCCAATATCCCTGGCTACCGTGATTGCGAAAGTACTAGACAGTTTGCTTAGTCGGCGCCCAAATAAGTACGTCTCGCTCAATGACGCACAGTTCGGCTTCAGACCTGGTCTTTCAACCGAGAGTGCTATTTTGTGCCTCAAGCAGACTGTCCAGTACTACACTGCAAGAAAGACACCAGTATATGCTTGCTATTTAGATTTGTCGAAGGCTTTTGATCTTGTATCTTATGAGATCCTGTGGAATAAAATGAATTTTGAGACTGACTTGCCTCGAGAAATTGTATCGCTTTTTAAGTACTGGTATAATAATCAAAAAAACTATTTACGATGGGCAGGCTCGCTTTTCGAGGAGTATAGGTTGGATTGCGGTGTGAGGCAGGGGGGACTAAGCTCTCCAACGCTTTTCAACCTTTACATGAACGGGTTGATTGATGAGCTCAGCAGCACTGGTATTGGTTGTCATATAGACGGAGTCTGTATAAACAATATCAGCTACGCAGATGATATGGTGTTGCTGAGCCCATCAAGTGGTGCTCTAAAGAAAATGATTAATATATGTGAATCCTATATAGCGGCCCAGGGGCTTAAATACAACGCTATAAAGAGTGAATTTATGATATTTAGACCGGATAATAAGCGTTACACTTATATACCAAATTGTACGTTAGGTGGTACTCCTTTAAAGAAGGTTGAGTGTTTTAAGTATTTGGGCCACTGGGTCACGGAGGATCAAAAAGACAACTTAGATATTGAAAGAGAGAGAAGGACGCTATCTGTCCGCTGCAACATGTTGGCTCGCAGATTTGCACGATGTTCTAGTCAAGCTAAAGTTACGCTTTTTAAAGCTTATTGCCAGTCCTTTTACACGTGCAGTCTGTGGGTAGACTATACGCAAAGGGCATACAGCGACCTGCGCATACAATATAATAACGCGTTCAGGGTGCTGAGGGGGCTGCCGCGCTGCTGCAGCGCCTCCGCCATGTTCGCGGAAGCTCACACGGACGGATTCGCTGCAATCATACGCAAGCGCTGTGCATCGCTACTTCGGCGCGTGCGCGGCAGCCCCAAAAGCATCCTGCGTATGCTGGTTGACCGATGGGACTCGCCGATGTTGGCTCGCTGGATACGGCTACATATTGCCTTGTAGACTGGCTTATTGCTACCATCGGTGCAGTTTCATACTTGTGTCGTCAACAATATGTTACTAACACTAGATATAAGAAAACATTTACTAACAACTATGGATATTTTTTTTGTCCGAAATAAATGAATTATTATTATTATTATTATTATAAATAAAATGATAGAGGTTTGTAGTTGTTCGCGCATCACGGAAAAACTACTGGATATATTTCAATTAGGTTTTCTAAGTTTTTTTTAGACACACAAATATTGCTATAACTTTATTTAATATAAAGGTATTAAAGTTTTAAGAAACAAAGATTTTTAAAAGCACTACGCGATCAGTGATGTGTGTAAGCAACGCGGATGAAGTCGCGGGTATCATCTTGTTCAAAACAAAGAGGTATTCCACATTAGTCATAAGCCCACAACACTTCACATCAAGAGTATGTACGCTAGTGTCTCACCCTTATTTGAATAAAAACCTTAAACCCGACCTCTATTCGTAGTTACAAATAAAATTGATCAAGGGAAACATAAATACGAAATTGCTAGACCAAAAATATTTTCACTATTTCATAATACATTTTCATGAGAAATAGCTACTTTACTGCTCACATAAATAAATGTAAATATCGTACAGAAACCATTTGAATGTGCGAGTGTAGTCTTTGTACATCAACATTGCAAAGAAATATTATCAGCGTTAAAGAAAAGAAAACGCTACGTTTGTTAACAGAACGTATGAGCGTAGCAACGAAAAAAACCTACCCCTGACTCCACCTCTGTTAGGGATTTCTCTACATTCGTTGTTACATTTCGTTAACAACGATCCCCGCTGAAGAAATAGTTGCGAGAATAGCGAGGGAACGGAATGGTGCGGGAATTTCAATTGTTATTTATGGGGGAAAATGTTTTATTTTTACTTGCTTGTTTGTAATCTATTTTTATTGAATAAGGGTGACAAGTGAGCACACAATCCACCTGTTGGTAAGTGAATGCTGTGGCCCATAGAGTTCTAGATCTATATTCAATAAAAAATCAAAATGCAGATGCGTTGTCACCCCCGAGGACTAAGATGGAATGCCTCGTTTCTACTATTTCACGCTGGTATTTTGTGGGAGTTAATCTAAACACATCCTTCCCCGGACGAGCCGAGCCATCCGTGCTACAACTATAATATAGCTGCAGCGTAGCTTAACTACGTATAAATTAGGTGTCTTTGTCCACACATGTAAATAAGTAAAATTTCATTCAGTCAGTATGTAATTATTAGAAAATTAAGACATGGCCCGCTTAAACAACCAAAGCTGTGTGTGGCAGGATGACTCAAATATATAAAATGTTATCATGCCGGATACAATCAATCTTTAACAAGAATATTAATTTAAATTTTAATCTCGTGTTATGCGTTGTGAACCGGTTTCGAAGAAAATTTATAATCAAATTCGTAACTGTAATACAATAAGACAAATCTTGGGCAGTTTCTTAATCGATGGGCAACGATGCAATATTTTTACGTGGTAGGGTCACGCTGCAGTTATATTATGGTTTTAGCAGGAATGGGTCAGCTCGAGCGGGGTAGGGCCACGCTCTCACAGGATATCAGCGTGAAGTATCAGTTTAATGCTGCTGTTTGAGTGAAAGTATGGTGAGTGTAGAGAACCGGAGACGCTTTTTACTGGAAACGAAGTATCCCATTTTAGTCCTCAGGCTTGATAGTCTGAATTTCGATTCCAAATCGAGAATAGTCGAGAATAGATTTAGATGTCCTAATGGCCATAACATCCTTTTAATGTGTGTTCCTTTGTCACCTTTATTAATAGTAAAGAAAAAAAAAGATTTTATTTTAATTTAATATAAGAACACAAAGGTTAACCTGATGGCAAGTTGACGCTATGGTCCAAAGACATTTATCCTCAGTTAAGGATCATGAGGATGCGTTATCACCCCTGGGGACTAAGATGGAATACCTCGTTAAAAAGGTCTTTTTTCGATAAGAAAGAAAAGTATATTTTCGATGAAAGTGGCTTGTCATGCCATGTCATGTCATTATAAAGGTTTTGTTAATTTGTTATATTTAAAAAAAATCCAATGATCTATGTCCTTTTACTGTGTTCTATTACATTTAATATGAGTAAATTAAATAAATTACAAACGAGAAGGAAACGTCTCCATACATTCCTTGAGCCCAAGGTAGGACCATTTGAAAGCGTATATATAAACACTTCATACCTGAAAATCTGGCAAGGTTTGTCAATCTAGGAGCAGAGTTATTGTAGAATAAGTAAAAGTTAGATTATGTAATACCTACACTGTAACAGGTGATTTTTCACTATTATTACACTGTAATAGGCTATTTTTTCACTACAGTTACTTAAAGATATAAATGCAGGATCAGTATCACTGATAAAGCTGCGGTTAATAATGAAATGAAATGGTGAAACGATTAGATTGGCATGTTGATATTTCGTAATTTTTATTATTATTCTGTAGTCCCTAGTTAATACAAAATAATAATCGAAAATAGATATTAAAATGCTCAATTTAATCGAGAATCGATTATATTGCGCTCGTTTTAAATCGAACCGAAAATCTGTCTTTTTCTTTTAATAGTTTGAAGTTTGAATTGTCAAGTCAAGTTTCAAATTGAGTGTATCTTTATGACAATCGATTTATGACCATAAAGAATAAACTACAATCGATGTTCTAGGTTATTTCTTATTAGATTGTAAAAAGATCTACTTTTTTGTATATTACTTTAGAAAAATATGGCCAATTTTTGAAGGTATAAACCAATTAGTTAACTTCAGACTAAAAATCCCATTCTCATTTATGTTTAATTTTCACTATGTATTGTAAACTTCTAGACGTAAAAATTAAAAATTATATTCATATAATAAAACGTTATGGTGTTACTATACACACCGATCGATCGATCGTCGATCCATGACATCAATCGATGGTGAAATCGATTAATCGACGTCGATCGAGCTGCTGGATTATTTGGGAACCCTCTCCACTTCACCTAATACTATTTAACCACGGTCGCATCCAGAGTCTTCTGTGTTTGCGTCTCCGTAATAATAATACGAGCAAGAGCTTACTAACCAATAATAACGCGTTCTCTTCTGAATACATTTTGAAAGATACTTATCGTGAGATCACACCTCACATCGATTAATTGACGATCGATGATTGAACAACGTTTTATCGACCATTATCGGTCGATCAGCTAAAGCTACCACACCGATCGATCGACGTCGACCGATGTACACCCTTATTTAGATTTTAAGATTTCTTCTTGAATATATTATTTCTGTAAGAGTTGGCTATGGAAAAAGTTCGCAAAATTATATATTATAATGATTTAACATATAAGTAAAAATCACGCTTAAACTAAACTAGTTAAAAATAAAGCCGTCTGCAAAGAAGTAAGAAAACCCCTATTGCGGAGTCTGTTATGTGGAAATTATTCCCTATTTTAATTTCTTCGAAGTCTGATTTCTCTACTAAATGCATAAAGGTCCAATTCTGAAAGTCTCCTTCATAAATTGCTCATGTGTAGATTTTAAACTCAAAGTAATAAAAAAAGTGCAACTGCAGTTATTTCATAGATTTAGTACACTTAGATTGGCAATGTAAAAGAGAAAGGGCATAGCATATGCTTACGTTAGAACGAGATAGAATGGCTAGACCATACACGTACACGCTATCAGCCTGTATCAGCCTGACGTCAATGGTTAACGAAACAAATCCCGTTTATTTTCGCGATTTTTTTTGATTTTGAAGTATGAATAGGTATTTAAAAGGTGTGATTAAATATGGTGACGTGTACCGTACCTAAATGCAGTTCATAGAGGAAAGAAAATCCACAAAAATTCACATTTTACATGTAAGTACAATTAAAACATTTAGCACTCCAAATTCAATATTTCAGAACTAGTACAAATGTTTATACACAAATGGATAGGGAAAAATATCGCATTTTTATTACGATAATGCTCTAAAAGCGTGAGAGTTATATTAAAAAATAATAACAAATACGTGAATTCCCGCTATTTCTGATCAAATTTTTGTAGGGATTGACACTATCAATATCATCTTATCGATAATATGTTTATAACAGGCAAAGGCATATCCTTGGATGCAGTCTCTTGTGACTTAGTTTTTTTTTAATTTTCTATTTTTACATTTTAGTGTTTCGTAATAGTAAATACTTACGCATTATTGTAAATACTTTAATGAGATGATTTAAACTTATAATGTTTCAGATTTCCAAAAAATATTCAGGTTAAACAAAAATGGTTAAAAATGATAAATAGAGAAGGATGGGTTCCCAAAAAAAATTCTACTACATGTAGCAAGCACTTTGAACAAAAATGTTTTTCTCATAGAAGTACACAGAGTAAAGCTGTGTTTTGGATCAATACCCACATTATTTATGCCCGTGCGTATTTTCTTAATTATATATTTTACTGTACATATGTTCATTTCGTTTGTGCATGTTCAAATGTGTACAACTTGTTGTTGTCATCCACGTGGTGTATATTTTTTATAAAACGAAAGTAACAAATGAACTTACAGTATCACTTGATAATAAACGGCTACTGCAGTACTTGGTCACCTACAGTCATCTTCAAACAAAGAAAGTTACAATTTTTTTACGTGGTAGAGCCATGCTGCAGCTATATCAATAGTATAAATGTAGCACGAATGGGTCAGCTCGATCGGGGAAGGACCACGGTCTCACAGAATACCAGCATAAAATAGCAGCTTAATGCTACTGTGTTTTGTATGGTGAGTGTAGAGAACCGGAGACCCTTTTTAATGGAAAAGAGGCATTCTATCTTAGTCCTAACTACTGACAACGCACCTGCATTTTAATTCGCAAACGAAGACAGATACAGATGTCTATGAGCCACAGCAACCACTTACCATCAGGTGGACTGTGTGCTCGTTTGTCACCCTATCCTATATAAAAAAACGTGTTTTCACCCCTGAAGACTAAGGTAATATATCTTACAACTTATAAATATACAGGCTCTCTATACTCAAATGGCTGGAACGCGGCAGTGTAAGTACTGCTGTTTAGCGGCAGAAATAGGTAAAAGGGTTGTATTTGATTAATTTTAATCATAGATAAGTACATAATGTGTACACTAATTATATTTGTTTGTAGGTTGTATTGAAGACGGTACGCAAAGCATCGTCATGCGTCTACAGAAATATATTGCCAGTACCCAGTAACTCAATTGCAAACGTTTCTGTTAAAGACCATTCCCCGAGAAAAAAATGAAGAAAACTGTTGATATTCTTCGGAGAAGATAAGATATGAAACAAAAGAAAACTGAAAAATGTTAGAGCACAAAAAAACGGGCAAATAAAAAAGTGGAAAAGTTGTATCAAGTGATAAAAAACCTAGAAAGGCTTACCTCACTTCAAAATAACATTAGTGCTGTAAAAGCATCTAGTTCAAACGATTTGTTACAGCATCTCATCGAAAGGGTGATTAAGAAAAAGTTTATGAGATAGGTATTCGTTCTGAACGAGTTTCTCGAAAACATGTGAAAGGAAAATTGTAAATGAAAATATGTTTGGAAAATTAGTAAACGAATGCCTTGTGTCCTGCAAATTTTTTTTAGCATACTTGACATACATATGTACGATTCGCCAGCACTATCAAACCATAAACGCTTAGTTATTAAATTAATAATCGAAACTTATTTGATTATTAGATTGAAGTATGAAGTAAAATTGCAATATACCTCTTAAGGAAAGCTTACGACATTTTTACAATAAATTAGTTATTTTTGGTTGAAAATAAAAATCACAAAATTTTTTGTAGTTTTATTTTTATGCCCTCAAACATAATAATATTAATTTTATGACACAGACACAGCGTTCTGTATCGATAATTGAAGTTGAGACATAGCGCAGCACTATTGTTGTCGCACACATGCACATTTCACTCACACGGGCACATTTCGTTTTTGGTCTCACCCTAATCACGCCATCGCCAATCTAATGTATACTATATCTATGAGTTATTTACTATTTTAAATTGTTATTAGGGAGATGCGGCTGCTCATTTCCTGTTTTATTTACCCTCTGTCGCCTCTTACGACACCCACGGTGATATGCGGTAGTGGATATTCTTACACCGCCCTTACCGGGTAATGATAATTAAAAAGACGAAAGAGTGTGCTCAGTCACACCCAAATGTTCCGAACCCAAATATTCCAGAATACTCCACCGTGATGACAATTGAAGGTTTATGTTGGTAGGATGATTGTAAGCTCTTGGCTTTGATAATTTTCCTGATTTTAACATAATAGTTAGACTAGCCTTAAAGTATAACCTTTTTACCAGAATCAGAAAGCATCATCAAAATCGGTTTACAATTGACGAAGACATTACAGTCATACACATAAAAAGAACACACAGTGGAATTGTAAACCTTTTTCAAAGTAAGCTAGAATTACTATTACTAATTACGCGACGGGGAGTAACAACAAAGAATCACGAATAAAAAGAATCAGACATATACAGATGTGTCTCACCTTACAATAACACCACACAATAACAGTATTGCGATCGCCAATCTGCCGAGCACGCAATCCACTTTATGCTAAGTAAATTCTGAAGCACATAGACGTCTACATTTATCCTCGATTAAGAATTAAAATGCAGATGCGTTTTCACCCTTGAGGGCTAAGGTGGAATGCCTCGTTTCCAGTGAAAAGGGTCTCCAGTTCTCTACACTCAGCATACGAAACACAGAAGCGTTATGCTGCTATATACGCTAGTATACTGTGAGTGTGGTGCTTATTCGGTCGAGACGACGCATTCGTGGTACAACTATATAGCTGCAGCATATCTCTACCACGTAAACTAAGCTAAGGCAAACCCTTCCTCCAAAAATAAAAGCACGTGGCCTACACGATATATGCCAAATGCCTCCTAAGAGTAGCTTATACCTACGAGACCTTTTTTACTGGAACCGAGGCATGCCATCCTATTCCTCACGGGTGACAACGCATCTGCATTTTGATTCTTTATTGAGGATAGATGTAAATGTCTATAGGTCACAGCACTAGGTTACTAACCATCAGGTGGACTATATGCTTGTTTGTCACCCTATCCTATTAAAAAAAAAACAAAAAGAACATGATTTATGGCCAACTAAAAATTGTGTAATAAAATCTATCACCGCATTTTGTACCTTGGGTCATGTAAGAGACAACTATGGAAAATGTGTGAAAAATTATAAGGCTTCCGACATTCTTCTTCCTCGTATGACTTCTTTGTAGAACCTTTTATTTTATCTTATATTTTATACCTTTCCATCAGGTGAGCCGCATGTTCGTTTGCCCCCAATCTATAAAAAAGATACTAAGGTGCTCACATCTGGTACTGTGATCGTCAACCAACCTGCCAAGCTTGAAGATTAAGCCAAATCTTCCCTACAACAGGATAGGTTCATGGCCAGCAGTACACCTACAACAGAATAATGAAGAAGATGAAGAAGACAATTAATTTATTACCGTTACAACCTATTAAAGGTGGTAAACATAGGGCTCCCCCACAGGTTGCATCGTAGGTGGAATATTTGCCAGTTGACATGCTTGGCAAGCGGGTTGGTACCGCAGTCTTTTAATTTTAGTCTGCCCATCTCTTGATTTGTTCTCCCTGTCGCCTCCAACGATACCCACGGAGTACTAGATATTCTAACTACAAGGTAATGAACTAATTAGTTTAACAAAAAGCTATATGTTGACACCTAAAGATATTTGACCCACATGGTATTAATTATGCGGGACCCCTAATGAAATATTATGGGAATTTTTAATTTCATCACAGATGTAAATTAAGTTTGAGACCATTATAAAATCCAATTTGTTATTATAATGTATCGGAATTGAATATTCAAATATGCAGTACCAGTTATTATAGGTAAATGCGGCCATGAATCGGCGGAAGGTTATTTCAAAGCAATGAGCAACTTTATCGATGTGTCGCCACTTTGATATTTGGTGGCGTTTTTTTTTATGTAATAATAATAACATTTAATAAAAGGAAAAATCGACTTGGCATTGCCAAAAAGGAAGTTATTTATTTGCTAGCCTTATGGGTGGAAACAAAACAAAACATTTATACGTGGTAAAGCCATAGTATATACTAGTACTATAGTTGTAGCACCAATGGATCGGCTCGACTGAGTGAGGACCACGCTCTCATAGAGTAGCAGCGTAAAACAGCAGCTTAGCTGTGTTTCGTATGGTGAGTGTAGTAACCGGAGACCATTTTTACTGAACAAGAGACATTCCATCTTAGTCCTCACGGGTGACAACGTATCCGCATTTTGATTCTTTATTGACGATAAATGTAGATGTCTATGGATCACAGCAATCACTTACTATCAGGTGGACTGTGTGCTCGTTTGTCACCCTATCTTATAAAAAAATATATCGCGTAACATTTATACAAAGAAAACATACACTCGAATGGAGAACTTCTTCCTTTTTGAAGTCGGTTAAAAAAGGGGCAAACGGGCATACGGTTTACCTGATAGTAAGTGACTACTGCCGCCTATGAACAACTGCAACACCAGAGGAACTTCAGATGAGTTGCCGGTCTTTTCAAAAAGATTAAGCCCTTTTCTTGAAGGCCCCTAAGTCGCTTCAGTCCGATAAAACCACTAGTAACCGATTCTTGTTTTTGTCGCACTAAAACAGTTTAAGAGATTTCAACCCATACAAAAGGTTATCTAGTGGCAGCGTCGTATCGGAAGGCAAAGTGTAGAGCATCCCCCCACTAGATGTAGTGACAATCTGGTAAGACATGCAGGAAGGCAATGGATGTATATGGCTTGGAGCCGTGCTTTGTGGTGTTCCTTGGGGGAGGCCTACGTTCAGCATGACGATGATGATGATGAACCCATACGTGGTATAACGAGTGTGGTAAAAAGGAGTAGGCAAATCGACAGGTAATTACACTTAGTGCGTAGATATCTACGTTGATGTAATACATAGGCGTAATCTACGTAAATATATACGTAGATTACGCTTGGCAAAACACTTGTAATACATAGTGTTTTGCCATGCACCTATTATTTTCATGGCCTATAGATTTCCAAAAAAACATTTATATTTAAGACTTAAACAATTTTAAGAAGCTTTCTACCACAGTCTCTAAACTGTGTTTCTACTACAGCAAAAAGCAATATGACTTTTTTTTGTTATGAAGCTGAAAGCTTTCTGCCTGCCGGCCGGTCTCAAAGGAAACTAGCCAGCTGAGCAGAACATAGTGCACGAGTGTGTGCATAAACACAGGTACACTCTCTATTGTGGGGACCGTCACGGTTGTAATCAAACACAACCGGGAACAGATCAGGCGCAGGACCAACGGCTTTACGTGATTTCCTAGACACGGAGTTAGACACCGCCAACTTCCAGACTCCAAGCTGTTACACAGAATTTCTTGACAGGAAACCCCAATAACTAATTTGTCCTGACCCGGAATGCGAACCCGGGACCGCAAGATCAGAAGTCGCACTTATGATCACTAGACCAACGAGACAGTCAATAGTTATATTATTACAGTCAAACCGTACTTATGTCTACAAGCTCATTAGTTATCAATCCCTCTCTCTCTCTCTCTCTCTATATATATATATATATATATATATATATATATATATATATATATACTTTCTCTTCTTTCTTTTTTTATAAAAAATCCCCCCCCCACTATCATACTGTCCTGCATCGTGAAGGCAGTTTAATTTTTTTTATATAGGATAAGGTTGATAAACGAGCACACAGTCCACCTGATGGTAAGTGGTTGCTGCGGCCCATAGACATTTACATCTATCATCTATTACAAATCAAAATGTGGATGCGTTGTCACCCGTGAGGACTAAGATGGAATGCCTCATTTCCAGTAAAAAGGGCCTCCGGCCACCTGCACTCACCAAGCGAAACGCAGAGGTAAACCTCTACTTCACGCTGGTTTTCTGTGAGGTCGTGGTACCACCCCGGTTCAAGCCGGCCCATCCGTGCGACAGCAAAAGCTATCACGTGGCTCTACCACTGTTAAATTTATTACTAAATTTATTACGAATCAAAATGGAGATGCGTTGTCAACCGTGAGGACTAAGATGGAATGCCTCTTTTCCAGTAAAAAGGGTCTCCCGTTCTCTACACTCACCATACGAAACACAGCAGCGTTAAGCTGCTATTTTACGCTGGTATTCTGTGAGAGCGTGGTCCTTCCCCGGTCGAGCCGACCCATTCGTGTTACAACCATAATATAGCTGCAGCATGGTTCTAACACGTATAAATACAAAAATTTCACAAGAACAAACATCCCGACTCGGAAAAATTATTTATAGGCCCTACAAATACTTGTTCCGTGCGGGATTCGAACCCGCGGCCCCGGGCGTCGCAAATCGTCGCTAAGTAACTGCGCCACAAAATCGTGAAATTCTTTATAATATATGCTAAATTATATACCGAGCTTAAAGGAACTCCATCGTAAAACTCACGTTAAAAGAAACCACCGTTAATGACAACAAGTTTACGGGCTGAAGTCAATGCAGATTTTTCAAACGCCAACTTTAAGGGCTTTTAGAAAACATTATAACGTCATTAGTAGGAGTTTTTACGTTTCTTTTACGATATACGAGGCCGTAAAACTTTCCGCTGGCCTTCTGGTAATTCCTTAATAAGTTTGAACGGTTCGGGTCTTTGGTAAACCATTATCATAATGAGTTGACGTGTTCAAAGTTCAGAGGTGTACATAGTAAAATCCTGTATATTTAACACTGCTAGACTCTAGTCTTTTTAACTGACTGCCTCAGAAGGGGAATAACATTTTTCAATACTATGTAGGAGATACATATTCTTATCTACAATATTAAAAACTATAATAAAAAAATTAAAACTAGTAACTTAATTATCATACAGTCCTACTCCCCGTGGTATCATGCCAAGAACGCTGGCTGCGTTTCCCCGCTGAGTGGCTATACTTAGCCTTTGAGCGAGAAAAGAACCAGCCCTTTTATCACCAGCAGCAACGACCAGCCGCGGATGGAGTTCCTTTAAGAACTTCACCGCACGTGGACCCCACGGACCGATAGTCTCCACGGCAAATGGCACAAATATGTAGTCATCTCTCGAAGACTCATATTTGCGCCACTTACTCAGTTCTCTAAACGAGGTACCCCTGAGATGAGACGCCGCCAGAGTGTCTACGCAAGTAACATCCCACACTAGGGACCAATGTCATATCGTCGGGTGTCCTACCATCGTATTTAAATATTCCACAAGGCTCTAAATCCGAGAGAACATTTATAGAGACAATAGCCCTTCTGATAACGTCGTCCAAAGAACCGTGCCGTGAAAACCTACCAGCACATTTCTTACATGAAAGTCCGTGGAGCCTAAACACAGGGGCACTGATGGGGTTAACAAATCGCCACTCCTAGTCGGATTCCTACGGCGATGCGCAAGTTTTCCCCATCAAGTAATGTGCCGAGATTACTTGATGGTAAAGTGTGTAGGCAGTGACTAGATTCCTTAGTCGAAACATCTAGAAGGCGTGCCTTATCTTGGTCACTATGGAAATTATAAAACAAAGCTTTATGCGCGCTCTGTACCAACGGAATATCCCACTGTTTTTGTTGGTTAACTTCCAGTAAAACATTTTCACCGGGGTTTGCCATGTCTGCTTTGCTTCCGCAGCAAAGCACAGGTCTACTTTGAAGTAAGGAAAGCAGGAAATGCAACGCTAGAGAGATTTCTCACACCATTACCACCAAATTTTATAGGTAAAGTAGCTTGAGTCCAGGCTGTTGAATTTAAAGTTAAATTTAGTATTTTAATTTTAAATTTCCAAATAAATAGACATACATACATAGTACATACTATGTGCTTTTCAATCTTGTCAGCTTCGAGCACAGGTGCAGATTAGCCAGCCTCTCGACATTCTATAGGATTTATTTTGGAGAGAATTTGGAGGAATCACGTTCTTTAATTCCTCCCTCCCCTTTTTAGCATCGGACAACCAGGCGCTCGGCTGGTCTTCACCTTTATATGTATATATAAAAAGAATGACAAAGCAAATTTAAGTTGCAGAGGTGAACGGCAGAGTCGGGAAGGGACGCTCTAGGCGAAATTTTATCGACCAAATTGGCGATATATTGAAAATGGGCCAAATCAAGAGTACCTTTAACCGACGAGCGTGTATTCGTAGGTATATGGATGTGGAAGAAGCGAGAGAGGTAAGTCAGGATCGTGCCAAATGGAAGTCCATAGTCTCTGCCTACCCCTCTGAGTGACAGGCGTGAGTGTTTATGTATTATGTATGTATGTATATAAATAGATTAATTAGTTTGCTTCGTATATAAAACTAGCGGGTTGGCACCGCAGTTTATTTTTTATTTTAGGTCGTTATTAGGGGGACGCTGCTGCCCAGCTTCTGATTTATTTCCCTCTGTCATCACTTACCACACCCACGGGATTATATGGTGTAATGGATATTGTTAAACTGTCCGTTTCGTACAGCAAAGGAATTGGAATTATTTGTCGGCGTCTGTCTTTCTGTCCGAATAGGGATATAAGACGCCCTGGTTGTCTTCAAGGCAATAGTGAACAGGGTTTTGTTACGCCAAAACAGTACCATTTATCATCTGAAACTCCATCACCATTTGCCTTCAAAATCGTGGAAAAGCACGTTAAAATAAAAACCGACGTTTATTTTCTTACGCCAAATAAATATATATCATTTTATTCCATTATTTTCTCGAAATAACAAAGCACTTTTTAAAAGAACTTGATTCCTGACCCAAACAGTACAGCCCCAGTAAAAAAGAAACGTACACGGCACTTAACGACTCAGCTCATTGCTGCAGTTAAAATGTTTAGAAGAAAGTTGTAACTGTTAACCACTCCAACGAGACTTCAGCTTATACTACAATTCCATTTACGAGCAAAGTGCTAAGTGAACACGGTGGATCAATACGAAAAAGTTTCGCTTCACAGTTAGAAGACTACCTCTTTAGTTATTAGTAGCGGAACTATTCAACGCAGTTTTTAAATAAAATACAACAGATTATAATAGAATAAAATTACTTTTTTTTTTCTACTTCCATAGCACCGTAAATAATATTAATATAAATAAGCATTTTCTTTATTTCAAAACAATGTTATTTACTAATAAGTAAATGATAATCGTAGAACTATACCTTTTTTATCAAGATAAGGGTGACAAACGAGCATACATTCCACCTGATGGTAAGTGGTTGCTGTGGCCCATAGACATCTATATCTATCCTCGATTACGAATCAAAATGTTGATACGTTGTCACCCGTGAGAACTAAGATGGAATGCCTCGTTTTCAGTAAAAAGGATTTCCGATTCTCCACACTCACCATACGAAACACAGCAGCGTTAAGCTGCTATTACGTTGGTATTCTGTGAGAGCGTGGTCCTTCCTCGGTCGAGCCGAAACTTTCGTGCTACACCTATAAAAGTAATACAGCTGCAGTATGGCTCTACCACTTTTAAAAACCTGTAAACACCTATAAATTGTATCTATCTACATATTTAGTTTCCTATAAGTATCATGTAGGTACATTCAGATCTTAAGATCTCGGCTGTAGATGCATGTGACGTAAACAGGCAAAATTTATTTATTTTTACAAAGTATAGTTATTTAATAACATTCAACAGTAAAGATTCGTACCTTCGATCATGTTTTTTTTTATACGATAAGGGTGACAAACGAGCACACAGTCCACTTGATGGTAAGTGGTTACTGTGGCCCATAGACATCTACATATATCCTCGTTTGCGAATCAAAATGCAGATGCGTTGTCACCCGTGAGGACTAAGATGGAATGCCTCATGTCCAGTAAAAAGGGCCTCCGGCCACCTGCATTCACCAAGCGAAACGCAGAGGTAAACCTCTACTTCACGCTGGTATTCTGTGAGGTCGTGGTACCACCCCGGTTCGAGCCGGCCCATCCGTGCGACAGCAAAAGCTGCCGCGTGGCTCTACCACTGTTATGTTCAATCGGTTCGAGTTTCGAATACTTATTTAATAACGTACATATGTATGTGACAAAAAGTAGTAATACAAGTAGCTTTACCATTTACATATTTCGTGTAATTGCATCAAATCTCTCTTTTCACGGTGGCAGATCAACGCGGCAGCTTTTGCTGTTGCACGTATGCGCGGGCTCGAGGCGGGTTGGTTTCAAAGATTCCGCTCAAAACAATAACTCCTCGGGTCAAACTGAGAAACAAGACCAAGGCGACCCCTAACACGCTATCCGTGAGTTTCTGAAACATCAGGGGACTTCACTCGAACCAAAACGCCGTCAACTACGATCTCGAGACGGCGAAGCCGGCCTTGCTCTTTCTGGCCGAGACACAGGTGTCCTCTCCGGTTGATACTTCATATCTCTCCTACCTGGGGTACAAATTGGAATACTCCTTCGTGCCCCGGGCTGGAGTTTGCGTATACGTCAGAGAGGCCATTTTTTCTTGACGCCTCGGTAGACTGGAAGGTTCGAACCTGTACATCCTTTAGCTACGCGTAGAGAGCGACGATCATCCGCACGTTTACGGGTGCCTCTATAGGACCCATAGCGGTAATGCTGAAACAGACCTACTCATCGACCACGTCCAAATGGCTACAGATTCCTTAATACAACAGGTCCCATCCAAAGAGATCGTGATCCTTGGCGATTTTAACACCCACCACGCGGAATGACCCGGTTCGCGTTTAACTAATCATGCGGGGAGATCTGTTCATGATTTTGCCTTGGCATATCGTCTAACATAACTGGTTACTACGCCTACGCGGATTCCAGATGCGGAGGATCATGCACCTTCCCTGTTGGATTTTTGGTAAATAAATTATATGACATAGGAATCAGACGCCCGTGCTACAATCTGTTAAAATCATATGTACACAATAGAACGCAAATAGTAGAAATAGAGTATTTCAATGATAAATTACACAAAATTGAACAAATTAGATCCGATACTAAAACTATTAAAGCCTCAATACCTCAAGGCAGCGTGCTGGGGTGTCTTATGTTTTTAATTTACATTAATGACTTTGCAGAGGCTCTGAACGAATACTGTGTCATGTTTGCGGACGATATTTCTATTCT
This sequence comes from Parnassius glacialis, assembly GCA_033319125.1. Lineage (NCBI taxonomy): Eukaryota > Metazoa > Arthropoda > Insecta > Lepidoptera > Papilionidae > Parnassius > Parnassius glacialis. The sequence goes on along the minus strand of JAVANC010000023.1, from coordinate 3,791,688 downwards.
TGTATCAAGCCAAAGTCCAACATATCTAACAGAAAAAATTAAAAGCCTATTATTCAAAACAACGGACTGACTAACTAAACATAACCTGCGGATAAACTTATCAAAAACTAAAATAATGTCTTTTCACCCATAGCAAAAACCAAAATTAGATATAAAAATAGATAATGACGGCTTCACTATAGATACTGTTAACGAGCACACACTACTAGGCCTAATAATAGATACCCATATCACTTGGAAACCACACATAGAAAAATTACATAGAAAGTTAAGTAGTTTTATGTACGCATTACGAGAAGTAAAAAAAACAATAGACATAACCACCGCGATAACAACCTACTACGCGTATGCACATGCATGGCTCAGCTACGGCATTGTCCTATGGGGAGGCAGTACTGATGCCCCAAGTTTATTAACTAAACAAAAAAAAACTAATACGAATCATAGCTTATATACAAAACACAGAAAGCTGTAAGCCTTACTTCAAGAAGTATAACATTTTAAGCCTGCCCTGTATCTATATTTTGGAACTATGCAAATTTGTCAAAAAAAATCCAAGCTTCTACACAAAACGAGATGACATCATATCTAGGAATCTAAGACAGAGAAACAAACTAGTGCTGCCAGTTTCAAAACTGAAATCTCATTCTTCCAGCCCATTCGCCGTGATTATAAAAATATATAAAAAATTACCCGAATGTATCAAAAACATGAAAGACGAAAAACAATTCGTAAAAAAATTAAAGCAACTACTACTAAAAATTCAGAAGTATTATAGTAACACTTGTTTATAAGTATAAACAAGTGTTACTATAATACTTCTGAATTTTTAGAAGATAAAAATATAATTTAATATAATATAGATATGTAAATATAAATATAATAGGTAATAATGAAATGCCATCCTACTAAATAAGTTACAATAAAAATTCAAATAAAATTTAAAATGATTCAATTAATTAAATAAAAATTCAACTGTGCTAATTATACTAATTACAATAATACATTAAATGTCAAAATCAATTCATTAATAAATTATAACAATTATAATAACCGTATTTAAAATTCAATGTGTGAATGTTTAAATAATATAATAAATATTAATATTAAATAATTATTTAAAAATAGCAATAATTATAATAATAAATGTTCCTCCTTCATAATATTGCTGCGCCCATCAGGGCCCATAGAGATACCATAAAACTCTGTAACACCTTTTGTAACATATGGAATGCAATAAAGTTATTGAGTATTGAGTATTGGACCTTCTGCTGACCTCTCATCCGAACAGATATCAGGTCTCCGTCTTGGCTCCTCGGAGCATTGTCTAGTCTGGGGTGTGGTGCCACTCACGCTGAAATCGGGTTTGCTTTCTGCAGGCTGCCGCCGTGTTTTGCACTATAGGTCGGCCGATTGGGATGTGATGCGGTCTTTCTTTGCATACTACCCTTGGGGGTGAATTTGCTTCTCACTGGACTATCCCAAAGTTTTTGCTAATTCTGTTGCTGATGTGGTACTTCAGGGTATGGAACTTTTTATTCCTACCTCTGTAGTGCGCATCAGAGGCAGATCTCAGCCATGGCTTAGTCGCTTCTGTAAAATAGCATCACGCTATAAATAGAAGTGCTACCGGGCCTGGGCTGACGCATCAACTTCCCAGGATGTAAGCATCAGCGCCCTTAGAAAGAAGTATAATTCCACATCCAAAAGAGTGATTACCAAAACAAAGTCAGAGCACATAGGCAGAAATGGCGAGAATATAGTTCGCCTCCCTTTGGGAACACGTGCATTCTTGTATCTCGCCAAGGCTTTGATCGGGTTTGGCACGAAATGCTTCTTTGGAAGCTCCCTTCCCATATGCTTCCTGAGAAATTGTGCAATTGGATCACAAGCTGTTTTACAGATCGGAGCATCAAGGTCGTTGTAGACGATGCATGCTCCGATTACAAGCCCATTAATGCTAGTGTTCTACTAGGCTGTGTGCTATCACCAACACTGTTTCTTCTGCATGTCAGTGATATGTTGCAAACCGGTAACAATCATTGCTATGCGGATGACAGCATTGGTGATGTTCTATACACCGGCCGTGCCAATACTTCTCGAGAGAACGTCGCCGAGTACCGGAACAAACTTGTGTCTGAAGTCGAGTCTTTGCTGAACAAATTCTCGGATTTGGGGCGACTAAATCTAGTCCAGTTTAGTCCTCCGAAAACACAAGTTTGCGCGTTTACCGATAAAAAAACCCCTTTGTTGTATCTCCTCAGTTTCAAGGCCCTCTTTGTTGCCTCAGCCAGTATTGGAATCCTCGGCGTCGACATATCGTGTGACGTAAAGTTTTGTGGTCACTTGGAAGAGAAGGCCAACTTGGCCTCTAAAAAGCTTGGCGTGCTCATCAGAACGGGACAGTATTTCATGTCGGCACATCACCTGCCACTTTACAAGGCGCAAGTTCGGCCTCACATAGAATACTATTCCCATCTCTGGGCTGAGTCTCCCCAGTGCCAGCTCCTTCCAATTGACCGCATCCAGCGGAGAATGACTCGAATCGTTGACGACCGAGTCCTTTCCGATCGGCTCGATTATCTGGCGCTGCGAAGGAATGTTGCATCCCTTTGCATTTTTTTTTGCATTTACCATGGGGTATAGTATTATGTAGTATATTGGCATAGTGCTCTGAGGAATTGTTCGGATTAATCCCAAATTTCACGAACGAACATCGCTATAAAACTCCCGATACCATCCACAACATCTGGATGCTTGGCGGTCCACCCCTGTACGTTTCACTAGGAGTCTTCTTCCGCGTACGACCTCTTTGTGGAATAATTTACTACTGGCAATTTTTCGGGACCTATACGACTTAGGGACCTTCAAGAAAAGAGTCTACTCCTTTTTAAAAGGCCGTCAACGCACCTGCAATTCCTTTGGTGTTGCAGTTGTTCATGGGCGGTGGTAGTCACTTACCATCAGGTGAGCAGTATGGCTCGTCTGTCCCCTCTCCTATAAAAAAAAATAAAAATAAAAAACTTAAGTACCTACTTTTGTAATTGTATTGAAGTAACAAAGGAACTTAGAGTCTACCTGTTAATGAATAGTCATTGCAATTCAACACCTTCAGTCAACTTCAAACAAAGTAGGTTACAGGTGCATTGTCGCTTGTTACTAAGGTGGAATGCCTCACATTCTGTATTTAAACTAGCTTTTTAATACCCGTCAGACTGGAACACAGTAGCACACGCACGTCTATTTGGTGACAGAAATAGGTAAGGGTGGTTATACCTACCCACATGAACTCCTAGGCAAAAAGGAAGAACTGCCACCAAGTAAACTGAAAATGTTGGTATAACAATACCATTTTCTAGCGACCTCAAACAGGAGGATGTATTTAATTCGTCTGTATGTTTTTCTTTGTTTTCTTTTTTTATGTGTTACCACATAACTTCTTTTTGGGTGAACCGATATCGATCATTTTTTATTTATTTGAAAGCTGAAGCTTTTCAGGTGGTTCCATATAAATTTGATCAAGGTCTGAACAATAGTTTTTTAAATGCTTAATAATTTATATTGAAGTCGGTTGTACAAAATTTTTAATTTTCAATTATTATGTAGGCCAGTCTTGCAATTCGTCTGATTAGGTTGCTGCTAATTCGATTTGAATGGTATGAAAATATTATTAAAACCTGTGATAGGTTTAATCTTAGTCCCTGGAAGTAAAAACGCTGCTATTCGGATTTTATATGGGCTATTTAAAAAATTATATCTGTTGTCGAAAACTTTAAAACTATTAAATGGATTTTTTAACTTACCTGGTTATCCACAAAGGCTAAACCTGTAGACAAAAATGAAGATTACTTTAATTTATATTCAAAATAAAATTACGGCCTAGGTATACTTATAGCCTAGTGGCAGGGTGCGGCCCGTGAATTCGAAAGGTCGTGGGTTCGAATCCACCATTCGACTACTGTCGTGAACCATGTCGTGAACCACTTCTAACACAATAATTTTAAGCTTACTAGAAATGGATAAAGTAAATATTAGTAATTTTTGTTAATAGCGTTACTAGTATTTAAAAAAATACTTTTGGGTACAGGCATTCTCTCATTTCTGAAAGGGTTTAGAGCAAAATCTGTCAGCCGCACCGTTTCAATGGGTGTCAACAGACTTCAAATGAGTTAGATGTATGGAAATAGAAATATAAACCTTTTTATTCAATAAAGATTATAAATAATACTTATTGAAAGTTATTCTTATGTTTAACTAGTTAATACCCGGCGCCTTGTTGCCACAGAAGAAATAATTGTGGATATATATAACTTGCAAATAAATTTCTCGGTAAGATACGCGCGCCACAAACTGTAAGTTTATTGTACTCGTACTATGCCTATAAGCTTCGCGGAAGTGCAATCAATAAGTTAAAAAAGTTTTACTGCAATCTGATGAACGGTATGGCATACAATACGATCAAACAAAAGTTAATTTTATATACTAGATTTACCACTGGTACAGAAAGTACCTATGTCCTGGGAAGAACCAGCAAGAAACCCAGCGGGACTTGTAAAAAAATACAGTTACCAACCTTATCATATTATGTTACACAATTAACTACACAAAACAAATTAGAAGTAGCTTAGAAACGATAAACTCATACCCAGGGGTTATTATCACCCATGTAATATACGTTTTATGTTCCCTGACATGCAGGTTTTCTCATTATGTTTTCCTATACCTAATAAATAAAGATAAATCATAAAAATATAAAGGTAAATCAGCATTTAAAATTGCAAATAACAATTTCAATTGGTGCCGGCGGGGACCGTACTTGGGTTACTCGCGTACTGTGAAATTTACTGCGCATTTGTTAATGCCGTAATAAATAGAGTTACAATTTACTCCTATGTTAGAGACTCATATCATTCAGTGGTATGTGTCAGAACCCTCTGCATCCTCCTATCTTTCTTAACAAAGAAACTATACGCATTAAAATAAAAATAAAAATTGTAGTATTTGCTTATTCATCATCATCATCGTCATAATTGCAGAAATTAACAATTCTACTGCTCAATATAGGCCTCCTCTAAGTAATACCATAAAGTACGGTCCCGAGCCACCTTTATCCATCGATGTTCTCGTACTACGATGTGTTGTAACTTTCTGGTAAAACCAGAGAGTCTGTAGTGGCCGCTCTACATTTTGCTTACCAATACGAGGCTTTATATTATTACCTTTAAACTATACTACAATAATATTTTCTTTACCAGATCTCTATCTACATTAAAATTACAGCACAATACTACAGAAATCTATACAGAGTAGTTTTCAACAGTGGAATAACGTGCCGCCATGTTGGCAACCGTGTCTTCAACAAAGCGTTTCCGAAAACTAATCAATGGCGCAAGAAGAGTAACGTCTATTACAGAATTAAATAGATACCGGCTATATATACGACAGCTCTATTGCTACTATGATATTTAATATATTAAATGTGTTAGAAATAATATTTATTAGGTCCTTACTGAGGATATTCCCGTTGAAAGATTTGCCTTGATGGTCACGCTTGGCAAATTATCAATTGTCAATTGAACCAGATGTTTTACCACCTTTGACGCTAATTCACATTTTTTTTAATATACAAAAAGAGTGACAAACGATCTCACAGTCCACCAGATGACAAGTAATACAAAATAACCAAAATACAGATGCGTTGTCACCTCTGAGGACTAAGATGGAATGTCTTGTTTCCAGTAAAAAGAGTCTCCGATTTTCTGAACTAAATTTACAAAACACAGCAACGGTACATTCCATCTTAGTCCTGAGAAGTGCCAACGCATTTACATTATGATTCTTAATCGAGGAAAGATAGAGATGTCTATGGGCCACGTCATCCATTTTGTCTTGTAATGCATCATTACCAGTGAAAAGACTTTCCGATTCTCAAGTGTCTCCAACAAATTCTCTTTTTTCTCGCTTCTTACGATACGTTTCTATTTCTTACACTACCACATTACGGTAACCGCTAATTGTATAAAAATATTTTACACTCATTCATATATTCAATCAAAGTCTACTGCTGATATTTGTCATAGTTGTAATGGTACTGATTATTTAATATTTTCACCTGTCAGTGGGTCATGTGCTCCTGGTAGATTATCTTCTATACGTCCCTCCATTACAGCCTATTAAAGTCCACTGCTGAGCATAGGCCTCCCTTATAGATTGCCTCACAGTTGTGATTAGGAAGATGGGATGGGAAGCAGGCCAATTTGTTTATTTTAGTCACGTTTAACGACAACCATGAGATAATATAGGGTAGTTTGCATTCTTACACCGCCACTACACAATATTTAAAATGTATATTTAGTAAAATATGTAAGTTTTAGGGAAACATTCTCCTAACTCTGATATAAAGTTAGCTCACGCATGCCACGCACGAACGTCTCTATTTTGTACAGAAAACGGTTAAACGCTTATTTAATTAACCCTAATAAATGAGGATTGAATACGTAATTATTAGAACCTAGAGCAACGCAGCCTGCATTCTAATTAGTCTTAATCAATTACATTATAATCTTTTATCTATTGTCTATTTATTTACTATAATAAAACTCTGACACGACGTCTGTTTGAACACGCATCACGTAAAAACCTGTAAACCGATTTGGATGGAAGTTTCACTGGCAGATAACTGATGTTATATGGACTAATTTAGGTTACTTTTATTTTAGGAAAATAATTAGGGTTCCGTGCAAAGAACCTAAAATACATGAAATCCAATCGCAATAAATTCCACGCAGGCGAAGTCGCGGGGAACAGCTAATAATAAATAACGTAACGCAGGGGATGAACTGGCCTCAAAATTTCTTGGCGCGTAAGCAAACCAAATTCGGATTAACGTATGACTAGGTCTGGGGGAGGTACCTTCTTAACTATTCTAACTATAGTCTGAACGGTTTCACAAGGGATCGCTTGAAAACTAATGCCGGTGTAGAGCTAATTAAATATATCTTTAATGCTTGGGAGAATTCACAGGATGCTTTGGGTATATTCTGTGACCTATGCAAGGCCTTTGACTGTGTTCACCGTGAAACATAAATCAGGAAACTTCAACACTACGGTGTAAGAAGTGATGCTCTTTAATTTATTATTTCATATTTAAGTAAAAGAACGCAAAAGTTGTCATTGACAATATGAGCCCATCCGGGTCGATGGTGCAAATGGGCGTGCCTCAAGGCTCAATTCTCGGCCTCTTTCTGTTTCTTGAATACATGAATGACTTACCTTACATAGTAGGGCCAACCACGATGTAGTATTATTTCCTCAAGGCTCAATACTCGGACAGACTATTGAGAGTCAGTGTAATAACTGTGAGGTATTTCATCTTAATATTCAAGGCTGACAACTTGCAAGTGTACATGAGCCGCCACATACTATCAGTTGGAATGTAAGTTAAGCGAACTCACTTCAATTTGTTTTAAAAGTACTCTTTATCTAATTGCAAGTCCCCTGACAACTGGTATGATGATTTATTGTTAACATGTATATTAAAAAACTATGTTAACACGTTTGACATTTGTAAATATACTAGCAGTCCACTCCGGCTTCGTACGAGTGGTTTCTGGATCTAGATAACAGCGCCACATACCGGGTCCAAATGTGAATCTAAACTATATATGGACCCAAATACAAACACACAAAAAATGTCTTTTTTATTTTTATTTTTTTATATGATAAGGGTGACAAACGAGCACACGATATACGTATAGATGCACGATATAGATGCGTTGCCACCCGTGAGGACTAAGATGGAATGCCTCATTTCCAGTAAAAAGGGCCTCCGGCCACCTGCACTCACCAAGCGAAACGCAGAGGTAAACCTCTACTTCACGCTGGTTTTCTGTGAGGTCGTGGTACCACCCCGGTTCGAGCCGGCCCATTCATGCGACAGAAAAAGCTGCCGCGTGGCTCTACCACTGTCTTTGAAATCGGTCAAGACATTTTTGAGTTTTAACGAGAATAACGGACAGCAATTGACTTGAATAGCTTATAGAGATTTATAATGACATTTATATGGAAGAAGAGATCTCAAAAAAGGTCTTATTTTTCAAACCGGTGTAGTCTTCGGACATTTGTAATAGCTTAAAAGCCTAAATTGAATATCAATTTTTGACGTTGACTTTTAAAAGCTTCTCAAGAAAGAAAGGTCTGTTTTCATATATGAAAAATGTATACCGTTACGGCTACAGCCTAAGTTCACTGCTGAAGATAACCCTCTTCCATATATTGCCTCATAGGGGAATATTTTCTATATCTGCCACTCCTGGCAAGCGGGTTGGCAACTGCAATTTTTTTATTTTTAGTCGTTATTAGGAAGATGCTGATGCCCATCTCCTGATTTGATTTCCTCTGTCGCCTCTTACGGCACGCACGGGATGATTTTAGTGGGTATTTGTACACCCACTACACGATAAACCTTTAAAAAATGGATACATTTACAAAAAAGAAATTAAAATATTTCGTTTCATTAACGTTCCGCAAACGCCAGAAATTACAAACTGCATTTCCCCTTGCACCACATAAAGTACGTAAGAGCATTAAGAACTAAACAATAAATATATTGTGAAGTTTTAATAGCACTCTACCCACGCATTAAACACAAATTCCCTCTTTGTTATCGTGGCATAAGCTTTTACATCAACACTTAACAACTTTACCCAGCGGAAATCATATTTCCGTATAATTTTAATTCTATTTTACCGCGACGCAAACCTGTTTCCGTTGGGGCTGATTATATACAGAAGGTATATTTTCAAAACCCTGTGGCAGCGTAAGATAATTCATCCCCCCCCCCCCCATTTCTTCTCGTGGGAGTTATTGGACTTGTAGGAGTTGACTGTGGAAAATACAGATTTTTTTAAAGAATAACGGCGACAAAAAAGTTGACAAAGTAGACAGTCCACATATATCCTGATTAAGAATTTAAAACGCAGCAACGGAGACTACCACAGTAGTGGCAGTGCATTATAAGCAACACAAGGTTCCCATTAATAACAGTAAAGTCTCCGGTACTCTACATTTACCATACGAAACGCAGCTACAATTTTACGCTGATTTTCTGTGAGGGCGTCGTCCTTCCCCGATCGCGCGGATTCGTGCTAAAACCTTAATATATGTAGCTGCAGCATGACTCTACCATGTATAAAACGTGAAACTCTATTAGTCTCGAAATCAAATGCCAAATAATTTTAAATTTAAGAATAGGCCGTAGCATCCATTTACCATCAGGTGGACTGTGTGCTCCTTTGTCTCATTTATTCTTTACAAAATAATGTGCTGGTGAAGAAAAATTTTATTAGATATTTCACAAAAAATATAAGAACGTGAAATAGCAACTTTTTTTATAGGATAAGGGTGACAAACGAGCACACAGTCCACCTGATAATAAGTGGTTGCTGTGGCCCATAGACATCTACATCTATCTTCGATGACGAATCGAAATGCAGATGCGTTGTCACCCGTGAGGATTAAGATGGAATGCCTCCTTTCCATTGAAAAGGGTCTCCCGTTCTCTACACTCACCATACGAAACACAGCGGTATTAAGCAGCTATTTTACTCTGGTATTCTGTGAGAGCGTGGTCCTTCCCCGGTCGAGCCGACCCATTCGTGCTACAACAATAATATAGCTGCAGCATGGCTCTACCACGTATAAACAACTTCATGTTGCTGTGTACTCTATGGTGAATGTAGAGAACCGGAAATCCTTTTTACTGGAAACAAGGCATTCCATTTTTGTCCCCAGGTGTGGCCACGCATTTAGATTCTAAATCGAGGATAAATGTAGATGTTTAAATGTAGATGGCCCATGCCACATCATCCACTTACCATCAGGCGGACTGTGTGCTCGTTTGTTACTCTTATACTATTAAAAAATAAAAATTTTGATTTTCCCGTATGGTTGCGATTGTTACCTTGAATCTGACAGTGCGTTCTGTTAATGATCAACCAAATATAATACTCTCGATGCTTAGTTGGAAAACGAGTCTTACGAAACTTTGTTCATATACTTACATCATAAGGTACAATACACAAATTTTATCCAAAAGTTGGTAACCAGGATCAAGAATAGAATGCTTCGGTGGTTTGTTCATGTAGAAAGAATGAATGAGGAAAGAATGACAAAGCAAATTTATGTTTCAGAAGGGAATAGCAGAGTCGAGAACGGATGCCCTAGACGAAAGTTTATCGACTGAATAGGCATATATTGAAGATGGGCCAGATTATCAGTACCCTTAACCGACGAGCATGTATGCGTAGGTATAGGTAGGAAGCGAGAGAGGTGTCAGGATCGAGCCAAATGGAAGTATGTTGTCTCTGTCTACCTATTTGGGTGACAGATGTGAGTGTTCATGTACGTAGTTTTATAAAAATTTTACCCTTTACGTAAGCCGTAGCCAATAATTTATGTTTTGCCGGAGCCAATAATTTATGTTTTCCGTCTTAAATCATTAAATCTCTCTCCAGCTATTCTTAATAAGTACAAAGCTAAAGATAAGTTAAAAATATCTGCCATGCCGACACAATTCCGACGCTAAAGCTGGCATTGCAGACGTATCTGTCTCTTGAAATATGTTGCCTAGGACATTGTTGCTTCTCGAAAATATGTCACTGTAAATTAGTTTAAGAGCCATAGTATTTTAGTTTTATATAACTTCAATAGTTGTACGTCCGTAATAAAATTCACTGTTTGTTAAATAAACTATATGTTATATGTAATATACCACTCCTATTATACGTAAAAAATTAACCACTAGGAAGTCACACTACTGGACTTAATAGTACCATGGATGTTGCCAAGCTTTTGTTATATATGTAAAACAGAAACAGAAATTATGGCTGTAGTGTAAAAGTATCGGTTTGATCGGGAAAGAACCACGCTCTCAGAAAATGAAAAGTTGAGCCGTAAGGGTCATTTATAATTTGATTTGTAAAATTTTGGCGGAGGAAAGTTGAAATAAAATATATTAACTCGTCTCAAAATATATTTATAAAAGTGTACAGTGTGTAATTATTTAACTTACTTTAGAAATAAAAGTAAAACACTCTCTACATAATCAGCTTTAGTGAGAAAAGGAAACATTATACTGTAAATACAAGAAACAAAACAAGCATAATTGCATTATTCATATATTATGGTTTTATAATATTTTAGTGTTCGGTTTTGCAACAAAATCACAGAACATGTTCAATGTCAATGTAAAATACTCAAAATCAACAAAATTGAAAACGTTAAAAACAAAACTGTATTAAAAGTGTTAATATAATTTATTAAAGAATACATGATTCAAAATAAAATATGCAAATAAAGTGAACGACCAAGTTGTTTCTAAAATAATGTGTATTTTAAGAGGACTACAGGAGCTAAACGCAAGTTTTATAATGCCTTAAAGTATATGAATGCAGTAAACAAAATCAGAAAAATATATGATATTTTTCAGGATATAATATGTTAGTTGGATAGTGTGTTGAAACATGATACCTACTAATTTGATACGATAGAAATAAACCTAAAAATCTAAATATTTCTTTTGACGATTAAAACCATGCCAATATACATGCAATCATTCTGATTTTTGTCAGATTATTCTACGAGCAATATATAAACTTGTTAGTGTTTTAATTTTTAGTGCAATTATTAGATTTTCTTAAATCGCATAATCTTATTTCTGAACATAATACGTAGGCATGTGTGCGTTAACGCCCTGTGTTCCTACAGTGCCGACCGAGGCCTGATGCTATACAGAAATTGTATAAATTTGTGCGTGCGTCATTCGAGGTCACTAAGCTCTTTTATGAAGGAAAAACTTTGCACCCCTTTTAAGCACGTAATCTTTTTGGAGTGACGACCTGGTAAGACATGCAGGAAGTCTATGGATGTAGGTGGCACAGGACCGTGCTTTGTGGCATTCCTTGGGGTAGACCTATGTTCAGCAGTGGACTTGTGAAGGGCTGCTATGATTATGATGATGATGTTTCACAAATACATTGAATTGAATAAAATATAAAATTCATTGTTTACGTTAATACTACCAAAGACCAACACATATGTCTTTCGTTTGTTTACTTTCATACTCCCTCTGGCAAACACATAAATATCTGTGGTCAAACAGTGCACAGAGTAGAGAATATCGCCAAAGTTTTACAACGTTGCCGAAAAATAATTACTAATAAATTGACTGAACGAACTGTGAATTTTGTGTGATTTTTAGTGTTCCTTTTTCAGTAATGTGTGGAGTGTATGTCAAACCAAAAAAACGTTTATTTTATATTTTGTATATAAGATATTTGTGTATAATTATTTATTATTTTGCGTTAAAATATAGTTTTCTTAATACAAAAACTTTAAAATTCAATAAATAAGAGTCAAAATCCGACTATTAAGCAATACATACACATATAATACAATAGTATATTTATACATTTAGAACACCTTCCCATCTTATCATTCCTTAGACGTATTCATTTCTTATGCGTGGTAGAGCCATGCTGCAGCTATATTATGGTTGTAGCACAAATGGGTCGGCTCGACCGGAGGACCACGCTCTCACAGTATACTAGCGTAAAATAGCAGCTTAACGCTGCTGTGTTTCGTATGGTGAGTGTAGAGAACCGGAGACCCTTTTCAATGGAAAGGAGGCATTCCATCTTAGTCCTCACGGGTGACAACGCATCTGCATTTCGATTCGTCATCGAAGATAGATGTAGATGTCTATGGGCCACAGCAACCACTTACTATCAGGTGGACTGTGCGCTCGTTTGTCACCCTTATCCTATAAAAAAAGTTGCTATTTCACGTTCTTATTTTTTTTTCGTGAAATATCTAACAAAATTTTTCTTCACCATCACATTATTGTGGAAAGAATAAATGAGACAAAGGAGCACACAGTCCACCTGATGGTAAATGGATGCTACGGCCCATTCTTAAATTTAAAATTGTTTGGCATTTGATTTCAAGACTAATAGTTTCACGTTTAATACGTGGTGTAGTCATGCTGCAGCTACATATATTAAGGTTTTAGCACGAATCCGCGCGACCGGGGAAGGACCACGCCCTCACAGAAAATCAGCGTAAAATTGTAGCTGCGTTTCGTATGGTAAATGTAGAATAGCGCAGACTTTACTATTATTAATGGAAACCTTGTGTTGCTTATCATGCACTGCCACCACTGTGGTAGGCTCCGTAGCTGCGTTTTAAATTCTTAATCAGGATAGTCCTCACGGGTGACAACGCGTCTGCATTTTAATTCGTAATCGAAGATAGATGTAGATGTCTATGGGCCACAGTAACCACTTACCATCAGGTGGACTGTGTTTTTTTGTGTGCTCGTTTGTCACCCTATCCTTTAAAAAAATTCCAACTTAGTCCTCTGGGTGAGAGTGGATATGCATTTTGATACTTAACTCATGAAAGCTGTAGGTGTCTACGGGCCACAGCATCCTCTTACTATCAGGCGAACAGTGTATTATATCAGCCTTTACACAAATAAAAATGTTTTTAAAAAAATGCGTGAGTGTCCTGAAATGCTCGTTTGGTACGAAGTTCCTTGCGTAGTATATTATTATTGATAAAAGTAGCTATTACATTAATGATTAACAAATACAAATACATCAATTACTAGCGTATATTAAAATGAAGCGTCATTTGAATTAAAATAATATTTCTTTCATGGCAAGATAAGAAAAAGTGCGAGGGAGATGGATATTATTCCATCTCACTTCCTTATTTCGCCGCCAAGGCCGTCTACACTATGACACAAGGGGTAGTGACGAAAAAATCTTACACTTTTTGTCACCTAGCTCCCATCCTCCAAACCCGTACCGTCCGATAAGGAACTTCAAGTTCTTCAAGGAACTTCAAGGAACTTCAGTTAAACTATTTATTAAAAGTAAAATACTTTTAATAAATAGTTGAACGGCGCTGTATAGTAAATAGGTTAGGATGTTAACTGAAAGGCTATCTAAGCCAATTGGCTGCGACATTTATATGTATAGATATAGATTACAAATACTAAAGTTTTCTTTAACAAAATTAAGTAAAAATAAAATAGAACTTTTCCAGACTTTATGCATTTTTTTTTGCTTTAATATTATGTGAATAAATATAAGAAGAACAGAACGGATGAGTAATTTAAAATAAGCATCCCTGATATACAAAAAGGACCTGTGAAAGTGAAACGAAGATTTTACTACTTCGTAATAGAAATTCCAAATGGAATGAAATCACTTTAATTTTGTTTTATAATTTAATTATTTCGTTCCTTTATTTTCTCTCAAACGAGACCCTGTGGAAAGTGTAATAAAACTTTATTGGTACACAAAGGACTGATACCTTTGATTAATATAAGTAATTTGTTGTACAAATAACTTTTAATCAACAATTATAAAATGTGATAAATTATTTGACTTTTAATCAATCTTAAACATATTTTAAAATTAAGGTATTTAATTTGTCTTAAGTTCGAAAACTTACTAAAATTAAGTAAATTTAAATTTAACCAATTATTTTTTTTCGCTTTCTAGATATAATTAATATCTACTATAAACTTATATATTTACTTAGTTTCCCATACCGTCGCCTATTTTATTATACTTTGAAGTTTATACTTCTTTTGGCGCGTTTAATAAATATAATGAGACTGGATTTTTTTCGATGCGTGCACACATCATTATCGTCATCATTACAGCCCTTCACAAGTCTACTGCTGAACATAGGCCCCTAAGGAATGTCACAAAGCACGGTCCTGAGCCTCCTGCATCCATTGACTTCCTGCATGTTTTACCAGGTTGTCACTCCATCTAGTGGGCGAACGCCCTACATTTCGCCTGCTGGTACGAGGCTGCGCGCACACCGAAACCTAAAGCCGACAATTTCAGTTGGTAATTGTCTGTCAATTGTCAAGTTTTCGTGAGAACTGATAACGACGACTAGAAATCCTCATAGAGAAAATATTGGACATAGGAAACGTCATAAAAAATGATTCATGACAGCTGACAACCCCCCCCCCCCCCCCCCCCCCGCCTCTGGACATTCCTTCTAAGCTCCAAAGCAATGGTTGGCAGCCATATTGTTAATTTTGTCCGTACTCCGTTATAATTGTGTCACTGAGTGATATTATTACTGATTTACTGATAAATTTTCGTTTGGTTTCGTTGATTTATTTCCGCCCTTTCTTTGCATTACCTTTGCATTGACTTGTATCAACTGATTGGTTACAAGCCGCGCGAATCATTTTCGCGACTGTACTTTCCTTGAGTAACCAAAGACCCACATTAGATCAAGTAACTCCCACTTATCAAAACTAAATATAAAATCGAAAAATAAAAAAACTCGTACTCGTAAAAGAAAAATAAATTGATAGTGTTGTGTAGCTTGATAGTGTTTATTTACATTAAAAAATATTATGAAAATCTATATAACATTCGCTGCCGGGAACAATGGTGCCCTGACTGCGTTAGTCAAAAGGCAAGGCGTAGTGAAGAGTGCACGCCTTGCAATACATAACGCAGTGTTGGTACCGACTTTGTTATATGGCAGCGAAACCTGGGTATGCCAGAAGAAGCATAAAAGCAAGTTGAATGCAGTGGAGATGCGATCTCTTCGTAAAATGTGCGGCGTCACCATGGCCAACCGAAAGCGAAACGAAGAGATTCGCAATATGGCAGGTTTGAAAGATGACCTTATCACAAAAATTGATAAGGGCGTGCTTCGATGGTTTGGGCACGTTGAGCGAATGAGTGAAGACTTAATGGTGAAGAAAATATATAGCGCGAAAGTTAATATTAAAAGGTGTCGAGGTAGACCGAGACTAACTTTCGAAGACCATGTGAGCAAATTGCTCGAAGAGGGGAGGGTCAAGAGTACTCGGATACCTAGACGTGCATGTATGAAGAAGTTAATGAATCTGAAAGAAGCGAAAGAGGTATGTAAGGATCGTAACACTTAGCGATCTGTTCTCTCTGGCTACCCCGCCAGGGATTGTGCGATAAGTAAGTAAGTATATATGACAGTGGTAGAGCCAGGCAGCAGCTTTTGCTGTCGCATGGATGGGCCGGCTCGAACCGGGGTGGTACCACGACCTCACAGACTACCAGCGTGAAGTAGAGGTTTACCTCTGCGTTTCGCTTGGTGAGTGCAGGTGGCCGGAGGCCCTTTTTACTGGAAATGAGGCATTCCATCCTAGTCCTCACGGGTGAAAACGCATCTGCATTTTGATTCGTAACAGAGGATAGATGTAGATGTTTATGGGCCGCAGCAACCACTTCCCATCAGGTGGAATGTGTGCTCATTTTTCACCCTTATCCTATAAAAAAAAACTTTCCATGTCATATAACTTTTCATGCCATTTTCAGATTTTTTAGAGTTCCGTGTGAGAGTTAAAATCCATGAAATGAAATCCTAATAAATTTCAGGCGCACGAAGTCGTGAAGAACAGTTTAGGGTTGGTTTAACAGGTAATGTTATAAACCTATTGTATAGAAATGAATATTATCTTGGCACAATTACGATATTTAAGCATCGCTAACGAAAACAGGCGAAATCGTCGAGACTCGATTCCCGAGATGTACGAACTATCTACGTACAAAACTAAATTTACACAGAACCCTCAAGGCGCGAGTCCTACTGTCACTTGTCGTTTTTAAGGTTCTGTACCCGAAGGGTAACCAACAGGACCCTATTACTATACCTCCACTCTCCGCCCGTCCGTCGATCCGTCTGTCAGCGGGCTGTATTTCATAATCCGTAATAGGTAGAAAGTTAAAATTTTAATATTATCACAAAATCTGGGGGCACGGCAGTGCCCCCGCCAAGTCGAGCAAAAAAGCGGCACGGCCGTAACATCCTTTTCTCGAAGCAGCTCAGGCCATTTCCGAAACCCTATAACTTCGTTATGAATAAAACTAGAAGCCTGAATTTTTACTAACCAAGTAGGCATTGTATAACCTCGGTATATTTAAAATTTAATTAAATTTGAACAAGTAGTTTAAGAATTATAACTAGTCAAAGTTTCTTAATTTTGTCACTCACTGACTGACCGATCATCAAAACTCTAAGTCACTTCTAGCAGACATAGAAACTTCAAATTTGGAATAAAATTATTGTTTAATATATAAATCAAGAAGAAATTAAAATATTTTACAATTTAGGTCCAGTTTTCGAGATACACCAACTGCATAAATAACTTTGTAATCCCATATAAACGTATAGTATTACAAAGTTACATTTGCAGTGAATGAATCAGTGTACCTATATATGTATAATGGAAAAATAGTTGTAAATACCTACCTAGATATAACTATCTACAAAAAGAAATGATATGCCATCAAAAACATAACTTGTAAAAAAAGCCAAGTCTCGCAACTCAGTTCATCTACCGTAAAAAGTTGTGAGATCCATGTATAATACCAAGTCGGTTAATTTATTCAGTCCATAGATTGATATGTAGATTGACTTGGCAATCGCACTAAACAATCTAATTTAATATAATATGTATTATTTGTGAGATGTATTGTGTTTTCATGCGATTGCCAAGTCAATCTATGTATCAATTTATGGACTGAATAAATTAACCGACTTGGTATTATACATGGATCTCACAACTTTTTACGGTAGAAGAACTGAGTTGCGAGACTTGGCTTTTTTTACAAGTTATGTTTTTGATGGAATTTATATTTTTGTTGCCGCTATAATTAAAATAATGAAAAGTTAAAAATTAAAGGGTCGTGAAACGTGTTTTAAGGTGGCACGGAAACCTTCATGCGCGAGTCCGACTCGCACTTGGCTGGATATTATTTCTTGTTACCAATGAGCCACTTCAAAACCTTGACCTTTATGTACATGACAAGCAAATACGTGATAACAAAAGAAAACAATAAACAAATACTATTTACGTATTGCCTTTTTCCCGACAAAACTTGACAGTTTCCGACGAACATCTTTTCTGGCGTAGGAGTAACGCGATTAGACCAATCGTTTTACGTGAATTTGTTTAATTTGACAGCAGTGTTCTAACGAGAACAACATCACAATCATAGAATACTATAATAGATACACAATATAGTATTCTATAATGAATAATGACGATGATTTAAAGACGAAAATATATTACTAAAGAATAAATTACGTAAAGAATTATAATTTACCGTCAAAAACATAACTTGTTAAAAAAAACAAGTCTCGCAACTCAGTTCTTCTACCGTAAAAAGTTGTGAGATCCATGTAATGCCAAGTCGGTTAATTTATTCAGTCCATTCGTAAGGGTCCTTCTGTCACGTAATTAGCTAACTTATCAACATCTTATAGTGACCACATCAATACTAAAAATCTTTTATATTTTAAATAAATAGATTGACTTGGCCATCGTATGAAAACACAAAATATCTCACAAGTAATACATATTATATTAAATTTAGATTGTTTAGTGCGATTGCCAAGTCAATCTATTTATTTAAAACATAAAAGATTTTTAATGCCTTAAGAGCTTTGATGATCGGTCAGTCAGTGAGTGACAAAATTAAGAAACTTTGACTAGTTATAATTCTTAAACTACTGGTTCAAATTGAATGAAATTTGAAATATACCGTGTCTACACAATGCCTGCTTGGTTACTGAAAAGTAAGGCTTCTAGTTTTATCCACAACGAAGTTATAGGGGGTCTAAAATGGCCTGAACTGCTTCGAGAAAAGGATGGTAGGTACGGCCGTGCCGCTTTTTTGCTCGACTTGGTGACAGATAAACGACGATCAAAATCTTTATACTCTACTTAAAAGCACGGTGGATAAACGACTACTTGTAGTGCTGCGAGCCGAGGATTCGATTCCCGCAAGGAACACTATATTTTATGTTCTACAAATAATTGTGCCGTATAGGTGTTTGTACATAGCAATTCATGCATGCAAAGAAAACACCTCCGCGATTTAAAAAAATTGTAGCGATCATTTAAAAAAACTCGTTGATTAGTAATTGTGTAACTACTTACGACTTGACCGAATTCACACAACTTTTTCAACTTTTTCGTTAGTCGATACAATGTTTATAGCAATTAAACATTATTTCGATTATTTAATTACTATCCTTGAATACAGTAGGTGGCGCTGTAGTCAAGTTCTTAACAAAGTTATGCAATGGATGAAAATGAATAAGTAACTTTTCATATATGCTCAACACATATCAGGTTGGTTTAGTGCAAAATATGATATGGACCTGGACGCAATAGGTGTGGTCTGTGGTGAAACGTTTTCTTTATAGGATAAGGGTGAATAACGGGCACATAATCCTCCTGATGGTAAGTAGTTGCTGCGACCCATGTGGACATCTACATCTATCCTTGATTACGAATCAAAATGCAGATGCGTCGTCACCCGTGAGGAGTTAGATGGAATACTTCGTTTCCAGTAAAAAGGGTATCTGGTTCTCTACACTCGCCATACGAAACACAGCAGCGTTAAGCTGCTATTTTACGTTGGTATTCTGTGAGAGCGTGGTCCTTTCTCAGTCGAGCCGACCCATTCGTGCTGCAGCATGGTTCTACCACGTAAAAACTCATCTAGTAAAAAGGGTAGAACAATTCCTGCCAAGCTAAGTAGTCTATTACAATTACACTCGAAATTATTTGACAAAAAGTCATTCACAACTAAATAGTAAACAGTTAGATATATCAGAGACGTTTCTTGCAATAAAAAACACTCAAAAAAACCGTCTAATCAACCGGTGCATTCTTCGCCACACATACTGCGACATGGGTTCACTCCATTCCGTCCTTAATCCCTCAGTGTGAGATAAAACGACATTCTTCTTTGTTTTAAACGCTCGTGTTTGTGTCTTTGTATGATGGATTAAAGGATTTCATTCTAGATATAAAAAAAAAACTTATGTATATAAGTTGCGCGTGAATAAAAATACATACGTGAGTGTCGTGGAACACTCAGTTGGAATGAAGTTCCTTGCGTAGTATATTATTATTGATAAACGCATTATATTATTGATAAAGAAATACAAATAAACTAATAACTAGCGTCTATTAGAATGAAGCGTCATTTAAAATAATATTTCTTTCATGGCAATATAATAAAGTGGCGCCGTGTAGTGGCGGTTAAGAATATCCACTACCCCATATCTTCCCGTGGGTGTCGTAAAAGGCGACAAAGGGACACAGGCAGGAGATGGGCAGCAGCATCTTCCTGGTAACGGCAAAATACAATAAAAAACTGCGGTTGCCAACCCGCTCGCCAAGCGTGGCAACTATGGCAATATACCCCCCATAATGAAAGTTACAAAGAGACGGCCCCCAGTCCCCGGCGGCCCCGCTATTCCTGGCTACGGTGGCGACCATGGTAACGGCGGGGCAGGGGGTGCTAAGAATCTCCGGTGGAGGTTCGGTTGCCACCTACAACGACTTGACCTGGCAACATACAACGCACGGACCCTGAGGACTGACGAGAAGATTGTGGAGCTGGAAGAAGAGATAGACAAGTTACGCTGGCATATTATAGGATTATCCGAAGTCCGAAGAGAGGGGGAGGACACGGTAATCCTCGAATCCGGCAACTTGTTCTATCACCGGGAGGGCGACCATCTGTCCCAAGGAGGTGTCGGATTTATCGTCCACAAGTCTCTCGTTAACAACGTTGTAAAGATTGAGAGTGTGTCGAGGAGGGTTGCGTACCTTATACTCAGAATCACCAAACGGTATTCGCTGAAGGTCATACAGGTTTATGCACCAACCTCGGCACACCCCGATGAGGAGGTGGAGGAAATGTATGAGGATATCTCTAGAGCCATGCATTCCTCCAAAACCCAATATACGGTGTTAATGGGAGACTTCAATGCAAAACTAGGCACAAGAGAGAACGGTGAGCTGAAAGTGGGGAAATTTGGAATAGGGCAACGGAACCCAAGGGGCCAGCAGCTGGCCGACTTCATGGAGAAAGAGGGACTCTTTATGATGAACTCTTTCTTCCAGAAGCGGCCCCACAGGAAGTGGACCTGGTCGAGCCCCGACGGTTCGACAAAAAATGAGATTGACTTCATTATGACGACCAAACGACAACTGTTCAGTGATGTCTCAGTGATCGCGAGGGTGAAAACCGGCAGCGATCACCGAATGGTTAGAGGCACACTGAACCTAAACGTTAAGTTGGAGAGGTCTCGTCTAATGAAGTCAACGCTCCGTCCCCCTCGTGCTCTAATCCAAAGTCCCGAAACCTTTCACCTCGAGTTACAAAACCGTTTTCAGTGCCTAGAAGACTGCAATGAAGTGGACGATTTGAATGACAAGCTCGTGGAAACTGTCCATGCGGTCGGAGCTAATTTCTGCAAGACCCGCCGCAGAAGAACACAAAAACTCTCCGATCACACTCTTAATCTCATGGCTGTTAGACGGGAGATGAAGCTACATTCTTCAACAGATTTGACAGCATACAGGCAACTGAACAGACAGATCTCCAAATGCATGCGGCGGGACTTACGCAACTTCAATACAGCTCGTATTGAAGAAGCGATCGAGCGGAACCAAGGCTCCAAAGTCTTGGCCAGAGATCTGTCTGCCAGAAAGAGCCAACTGTCAAAGCTGAAGACCGAATGTGGCAGCATCGTTTCCGGGGCACCTGAGATTTTGAGTGAGATTGAGAGGTTCTATGGGCAGCTGTACACGTCATCGTTGGAGCCACACGCAAGTGTGAGTAACGATCCAAGAGCGAGTCTTATCCGACATTATTCCGATGATATCCCGGACGTCAGTCTGAGCGAGATTAGAATGGCTCTCCAGCACCTTAAAAACGGCAAGGCCCCAGGCGAGGATGGAATTACAGCGGAGCTTCTGAAAGCGGGTGGAAAACCGGTACTTGAAGTCCTTCAGAAGCTCTTTAATTCCGTCCTCCATGGTGGCATTACACCGGAGGCGTGGAGCAGAAGTGCGGTGGTCTTGTTCTTCAAGAAAGGCGACAACGCTCTCTTGAAGAACTACAGACCGATTTCCCTTCTGAGCCGCGTCTACGTGCTGTTTTCGAAAGTCATTACGAATCGTCTCGCGCGCAGACTTGACGACTTCCAGCCTCCCGAACAAGCCGGTTTCCGAAAGGGCTTTAGCACCATAGACCACATACATACCCTACGGCAAATTGTACAGAAGTCCGAGGA
Organism: Parnassius glacialis; assembly: GCA_033319125.1. Lineage (NCBI taxonomy): Eukaryota > Metazoa > Arthropoda > Insecta > Lepidoptera > Papilionidae > Parnassius > Parnassius glacialis. The sequence goes on along the minus strand of JAVANC010000023.1, from coordinate 3,769,503 downwards.
GTACAATTTGCCACTATGTCTGGCGTATGTGGACTATGAGAAAGCCTTTGATTCCGTCGAAATTTGGGCGGTGCTGCAGTCCCTTCAGCGGTGCCAAGTTGACTGTCGGTATATCGAAGTGTTGAAGTGCTTGTACAGTAGGGCTACGATGGCTATCCGAGTACAGAACCAGAGTACGAAACCTATCCAATTGCAGAGAGGTGTAAGACAGGGTGACGTCATATCCCCGAAACTCTTCACCGCTGCATTGGAAGACGTTTTCAAGCTTCTGGACTGGAAAGGATACGGTATCAACATCAATGGCGAGTACATCACTCACCTTCGATTTGCCGACGATATAGTCCTTATGGCAGAATCGCTGGAGGACCTAAGCACTATGCTCAATGACCTCAATAGTGTTTCCCAACGGATAGGTCTTAAGATGAACATGGACAAAACAAAGATCATGTTTAATGTCCATGTCACACCTATGCCGGTAGTTGTTGGGAACACTAAGCTCGAAGTTGTTGACGAGTATGTTTACCTGGGACAAATAGTCCGACTAGGTAAGTCCAACTTCGACCGAGAGGTCAATCGACGGACTCAACTCGGCTGGGCAGCGTTCGGGAAGCTACGACACATCTTCTCGTTAGACATACCTCAAAACCTTAAAACGAAATTGTACAACCAGTGCGTGTTGCCAGTGATGACTTACGGAACTGAGACGTGGTCCTTCACTGCTGGCCGTATGAGGAAGCTCAAGGTCGCTCAGCGAGCTATGGAGAGGGCTATGCTCGGAGTTTCTCTGCGTGATAAACTCAGAAATGAGGATATCCGCAGTAGAACCAGAGTGACCGACATAGCCCAACGGATTAGTAAGCTGAAGTGGCAATGGGCCGGCCATATAGCTCGAAGAACCGACAACCGATGGGGAAGAAAGGTTCTAGAGTGGCAGCCTCGTACCGGCAAGCGAAGTGTAGGGCGTCCCCCCACTAGATGGAGTGACGACCTGGTAAGATATGCAGGAAGTCGATGGATGCAGGTGGCTCAGGACCGTGCTTTGTGGCATTCTTTGGGGGAGGCCTATGTTCAGCAGTGGACTTGTGAAGGGCTGTAATGATGAATGAATATAATAAAAAGTGCGAGGGAGATGGATATGATTCCATCTCGCTCGCACTATAGAAAGGGGGTCGTGACGGAAAAACTTACATTTTTTTCGCGTAGAGCCCCATCCGCCAAATTAGTACCGTGCGATTAAGGAACTTCGTTCCAAGATAAAATTGAAAAATATTTTTTTTCCACAGAAGTTAAAAACGATCTCGTTTCACCAGTGTACGTGGTAGAGCCATACTGCAGCTATATTAGTAGTATAGTTGTAGCACGAATAGGTCGGCTCACCCGGGGAAGGACCACGCTCTCACAGACTAGCAGCGTAAAATAGCAGTTTAACACTGCTATGTTTCGTATGGTGAGTGTAGAGAACCGGAGACCCATTTTACTGGAAAAGAGGCATTCCATCTTAGTCCTCACGGGTGACGACGCATCTGCATTTTGATTCTTTATTGAGGTTAAATCACAGTCACAGCAACCACTTAACATTAGGTGGTTTGTGTGCTCGTTTGTCACCCTATCCTATAAAAGAACCTGATAAGTGGTTACAATATATGGACTTCTTTTCTTATCATAGGGAAATCTTTATAGATATCTTCGGTTGCGAGGGCAACAGAAAAGCATGTTATGCTGGACTTCTACCGGCTAAAACACCACGGTGGCCACCATCAGCGTATATTAGGGGTCCCGGGATCTAGTTCATAAAGCAACCGGGGCCCCACTCTCGCTTTGCTTTATTAAAGCGCATCCAGGGGCAGTTCTTATTGCCCCAAGCTCCCTGGCAGTGCTATCACGGCGTCGTTGAGACCACTTTCAAGTCACAATCCTCCTCAGGGGTTACAGAGGCGGGTAACGGCTCGATCCAGCTCTATCTATGGACTCCTGCAGCTAACCTCAAGTAAATAAAGCTGCAGATGCGTTGTCACTTCTGAGGACGATGGAATGCGTCACCACCAATAATTGTACTGACTACCTACATCCTTCAGACAAACAGAGCACTGTTAATGGACAGTAGAAATATGTAAGAGGGTGATACTTACCCCGATGGAAGTCTAGGCACAAAAGAAGTTCTACAAAATAGGTTATATAAAATTCATCATCATCATCATTACAGCCCTTCACAAGTCCACTGCTGAACATAGGCCTCCCCCAAAGAATACCACAAAGCACGGTCCTGAGCCACCTTCATCCATCGACTTCCTGCATATCTTACCAGGTCGTCACTCCATCTAGTGGGGGGACGCCCTACACTTCGCTTGCCGGTACGAGGCTGCCACTCTAGAACCTTTCTTCCCCATCGGTTGTCGGTTCTTCGAGCTATATGGCCGGCCCATTGCCACTTCAGCTTACTAATCCGTTGGGCTATGTCGGTCACTCTGGTTCTACTGCGGATATCCTCATTTCTGAGTTTATCACGCAGAGAAACTCCGAGCATAGCCCTCTCCATAGCTCGCTGAGCGACCTTGAGCTTCCTCATACGGCCAGCAGTGAAGGACCACGTCTCAGTTCCGTAAGTCATCACTGGCAACACGCACTGGTTGTACAATTTCGTTTTAAGGTTTTGAGGTATGTCTAACGAGAAGATGTGTCGTAGCTTCCCGAACGCTGCCCAGCCGAGTTGAGTCCGTCGATTGACCTCTCGGTCGAAGTTGGACTTACCTAGTCGGACTATTTGTCCCAGGTAAACATACTCGTCAACAACTTCGAGCTTAGTGTTCCCAACAACTACCGGCATAGGTGTGACATGGACATTAAACATGATCTTTGTTTTGTCCATGTTCATCTTAAGACCTATCCGTTGGGAAACACTATTGAGGTCATTGAGCATAGTGCTTAGGTCCTCCAGCGATTCTGCCATAAGGACTATATCGTCGGCAAATCGAAGGTGAGTGATGTACTCGCCATTGATGTTGATACCGTATCCTTTCCAGTCCAGAAGCTTGAAAACGTCTTCCAATGCAGCGGTGAAGAGTTTCGGGGATATGACGTCACCCTGTCTTACACCTCTCTGCAATTGGATAGGTTTCGTACTCTGGTTCTGTACTCGGATAGCCATCGTAGCCCTACTGTACAAGCACTTCAACACTTCGATATACCGACAGTCAACTTGGCACCGCTGAAGGGACTGCAGCACCGCCCAAATTTCGACGGAATCAAAGGCTTTCTCATAGTCCACATACGCCAGACATAGTGGCAAATTGTACTCCTCGGACTTCTGTACAATTTGCCGTAGGGTATGTATGTGGTCTATGGTGCTAAAGCCCTTTCGGAAACCGGCTTGTTCGGGAGGCTGGAAGTCGTCAAGTCTGCGCGCGAGACGATTCGTAATGACTCTCGAAAACAGCACGTAGACGGTCTGTAGTTCTTCAAGAGAGCGTTGTCGCCTTTCTTGAAGAACAAGACCACCGCACTTCTGCTCCACGCCTCCGGTGTAATGCCACCATGGAGGACGGAATTAAAGAGCTTCTGAAGGACTTCAAGTACCGGTTTTCCACCCGCTTTCAGAAGCTCCGCTGTAATTCCATCCTCGCCTGGGGCCTTGCCGTTTTTAAGGTGCTGGAGAGCCATTCTAATCTCGCTCAGACTGACGTCCGGGATATCATCGGAATAATGTCGGATAAGACTCGCTCTTGGATCGTTACTCACACTTGCGTGTGGCTCCAACGATGACGTGTACAGCTGCCCATAGAACCTCTCAATCTCACTCAAAATCTCAGGTGCCCCGGAAACGATGCTGCCACATTCGGTCTTCAGCTTTGACAGTTGGCTCTTTCTGGCAGACAGATCTCTGGCCAAGACTTTGGAGCCTTGGTTCCGCTCGATCGCTTCTTCAATACGAGCTGTATTGAAGTTGCGTAAGTCCCGCCGCATGCATTTGGAGATCTGTCTGTTCAGTTGCCTGTATGCTGTCAAATCTGTTGAAGAATGTAGCTTCATCTCCCGTCTAACAGCCATGAGATTAAGAGTGTGATCGGAGAGTTTTTGTGTTCTTCTGCGGCGGGTCTTGCAGAAATTAGCTCCGACCGCATGGACAGTTTCCACGAGCTTGTCATTCAAATCGTCCACTTCATTGCAGTCTTCTAGGCACTGAAAACGGTTTTGTAGCTCGAGCTGAAAGGTTTCGGGACTTTGGATTATAGCACAATCAGTGTGAATCTCACCATTCGGTGATTGCTGCCGGTTTTCACCCTCGCGATCACTGAGACATCACTGAACAGTTGTCGTCTGTTCGTCATAATGAAGTCAATCTCATTTTTTGTCGAACCGTCGGGGATCGACCAGGTCCACTTCCTGTTAGGCCGCTTCTGGAAGAAAGAGTTCATCATAAAGAGTCCCTCTTTCTCTATGAAGTCAGCCGCTGCTGGCCCCTTGTATTCCGTTGCCTTATTCCGAAAATCCCAACTTTCAGCTTACCGTTCTTTCTTGTGCCTAGTTTTGCGTAGAAGTCTCCCATTAACACCGTATATTGGGTTTAGGAGGAATACGTGGCTCTAGAGATATCCTTATACATTTCCTACACCCCCTCATCGGGGTGTGCCGAGGTTGGTGCTTAAACCTGTATGACCTTCAGCGAATACCGTTTGGTGATTCTGAGTATAAGGTACGCAACCCTCGTCGACACACTCCCAATCTTTACAACGTTTTTAACGAGAGACTTGTGGACGATAAATCGATGATAACGATGGATAATAAATAAACAAATTGCCGGATTCGAGGATTACCGTGTCCTCCCCTCTCTTCGGACTTCGGATAATTCTATGACATTCCAGCGCAACTTGTCTATCTCTTCTTCCAGCTCCAGGATCTTGTCGTCAGTCCTCAGGGTGCGTGCGTTATATGTTACCAGGTCAAGTAGTCGTAGGTGGCAACCGAATCTCCACCGGAGATTCTTAGCACCCCCTGCCCCGCCGTTACCATGGTCGCCACCGTAGCCAGGAATAGCGGGGCCGCCGGGGACTGGGGTCCGTTTCTTCGTTACTTTCATGGGGGGTATATTGCACTAGTTGCCACGCTTGGCAAGCGGGTTGGCAACCGCAGTTTTTTTATTGTTGTATTGCTGTCAGAAAGATGCTGCTGCCCATTCTCTGCCTCAGTTTCCCTCTGTCGCCTTTTACGACACCCATGGGAAGATATGGGGTAGTGAGTATTCTTACCAGCCACTACACGAGTTTTTTTTAGTTGTTCGAATAACGTTTAATTAATATAAAATTAATCAAACGTTATTCGAACAACTAAATTCAAAATAATTTGTGACTGACATTACTGTTACTAAATTTAAGTTGCTACGCGAAAAACAAATTATAAGTGTTTCAAACTTTTGCAGACTGCTTTCACTAACTTCCATAAATTTGTGTTATTTCGAACTATTAAGTTAGTATATAAGTTTGTAGCGGTATTTTATAAATATATAAGTCTATAAAAGTTGTAAACTTGTGGAAGAAATATTGAATAATATTGGGATAATTTTATATAAGTTAAGTCGATTACAATGCACGAGTAGTGAATTGAATATCGATGGATGCAGGTGGCTCGGGACCGTGCTTTGTGGCATTCCTTGGGGGAGGCCTATGTTCAGCAGTGGACTTGTGAAGGGCTGTAATGATGATGATGAAATTAAAGTTTTACTATGTAGTGGCGGTGAGAGAATATATACCACCCCATATCATCTCGTGGGTGTCGTAATAAGTAACAGAGGGAAACAAATCAGGAGATGGACGGTAACTTGCCAAGCGTGGTAATAATGACAAACATCCCACTATGAGGCTATCTATGGGGAATATATATCGTTAAGCAGTGGACTTTAATAGGCTGTTACGGTAACGGTAAACTAAAGATAATTGTATAAAATATTATATTGTAAATGAAGGTTTACAAAAGTCACTCTGGGTTTTTCGCTGGTTCTCTCCAGGACAGAGGTTTTTTTCCGAACCAGTTGTAAAACTTAAATAATTTTTATTATTTATTCTCATAATCTAACTATTATATAATTAACCTATCTATCTAAAAATGATTCTATTCTAAAAAAAACGCCTACTCTATATCAGTCCCGTGGAGGTCGTAAGAGGCAACACAGGTAAACAACCCAGGAGATGGCCAGCAGAGTTTTCTTAATCTATACAAATAAATAAAATTGAAGTGTCCGTTTGTAATGTCAAAATAACAGCCTTTTACTAATTGCATATAAAAAGCATATACGGTACTAATATAAAAACACAATTTTTAAAATTTTTGTCTGTCTGTCTGTTTGTTCTGGCTAATCTCCGAAACGGCTGGACCGATTTTGACCGGACTTTCAACGGTAAATAGCTGATGTTATAAGGAGTAACTTAGGCTACTTATATTTTAGAAAAATAATTAGGGTTCCGCGCAACAAAATTAAAACCATAAATTATACGCGAGCGAAGTCGCGGGAAACAGCTAGTAACATCTAATAAATAAAAAAAATCGCTTGTCTGTAAAGTCGGTTTACTGACGATAGTTAAACGTGACAACGTCATAAGAAATATCTAATATCGAAAGAATCATTACCTTTATCGCCGCAATTATCGTTGCTATAAACAATTGACACCACATTCGCTCGCACAGTCGCTCGTGCCGCGCTCTCGCTTGCACTTTAAATGGAACGCATAGGTAACGCCGCATGAGTCATGTTTTTTCGTGCGTGCAGCGAGCTTCATTGATTTATAAGACGTTGTCACGTCAAAAATACAATTGTAAACCTGCTTGCCAAGTTATAGCAACTATTACAAATATATGAGGCAATTTATGAGAGAGGTTTTTGTTCAGCAATGGTCATTTAATGTGCTGTGACAGTAAACACAACACAATTTTGATTTTTTTTTTCCAAATGTCTGTCACACCGTGTAGTGGCGTCGCAAAATAATTCATTTCTCTATCTCTTTTATTTGTAAAACTGAAGTGACAAACTGAAGTGACAAACTAATTCACAGTCTATCTGTAGCTAAGTTACAAAAATACATGAGTGAGTATCGTGGAACACTCGGTTGGAACGAAGTTCATTTCGTAGTACTTATATATTATTATTAATAAACGTATTATATTATTGATTAACAACTACAAATAAATGAATCACTAGCGTCATTTAAAATAATATTTCTTTCATGGCAAGATAAGCAAAATTGCGAGGGCGATGGATATTATTCCATCTCGTTTGCGCTATAGAAAGGGGGTCGTGACGGAACAATCTTACACTTTTTCTCGCCTAGGCCCCATCCGTCAAATTTGTACCGTACGATAAAAAACTTTGTTCCGATAAAGCTACAGATGTATCGTCACGTCTGAGAACTAAGATTGAACGCCTCACAGCGTTTAATTATGCAGGCTCTCTGTTTCTATCAGACCGGATAACAGTAGAACAAGCACTATTTTGCAACAGGCATAGTCAATTAATATTTTATTATTGGAACGAAGACCTTTATCGGACGGTACGGATTTGGCGGATGGGGGCCAGGCGACAAAATCGTAAGATTTTTCACGACCCCTTCTGACGTAGTGTAGACGACCTTGGCGGCTGTAAGGAAGCGAGATGGAATTACATCCATCTTCCTCGCACTTTTACTTATCTTGCCATGAAAGAAATATTATTTTATTTTAAATGACACTTCATTTTTATAGACGATAGTAATTCGTTTATTTGCATTTCTTAATCTATACAAATAAATAAAATTGAAGTGTCTGTTTGTAATGTCAAAATTACGGCTTTTTACTAAATGCATACGAAAGTATAAACGATACTTATAACAAAAACACAATTTTTAAAATTTTTGTCTGTCTATCGGTCTCTGTCTGTCTGTTTGTTCCGGCTAATCTCCGAAACGGCTGAACCGATTTTGACGAGGCTTTCACTAGCAGGTAGCTGATTAATAAGGAGTATTTTAAGCTACTTTTATTTTAGAAAAAGAATTATGATTCCGCGCAAAAACATAAAACACGCAAGCGAAGCCACGGGGAACAACTAGTCAGTAATATAATACGTTTATCAATAATAATATACTACGAAAGGAACTTTTCCAGCCGAGTGTTCCACGACACACACGCATATTTTTTTATATCAAAACTGCTTTACTAGACTATTCAAATATGTTACACTTTAAAAGCTTATTTTATCAACAACCCTCCCACATGGACTCGAAAAGCTGGACATGCGGGTCCAATATTCAAGGATACCAATGCACTGTTTATAACGTTGCTTCCTATCACGAGTCTGTAAAGTTAAGGTTCTGCATTTTTGGATGGATTTTCTGCCATTAAGTGTTAACTAGTTTATTACCTTTTAGTCGTTGTCCGTTAATTATTGGCGTTTTCATCCGTTGATTTGCACTGCATGTCAAGTTAGGTTGACAGTAAAAGTACAGTAATAGTACCTATCCAAACAAACTCCTAGGTACAATAGGAGTCTTACCACCTGGTACTATCTCGTTCTGTGGGTGTCGTAAGAGGTGAAAATAAAGTAAAGTTGCAGCCTATTTACGTCCTACAGCTGGGCACAGGCCTCCTCTCATTTCTGAGAGGGTTTGTAGAGCAAGGGAATGTCCGCCGCGCTGCCCCAATGCGTGTTGGCGAACTTCACATGTCTTCGAAATAATTTTCTTCCTTATTTCTCAGACATACAGGTTTCCTCACAATGTTTTCCTTCACCGTCGAGCACGTGGTAAATCAGCACTTAAAATTGCAATTAACAATTTCATTGGTGCCGGCGGGGATCGAACCCGGGTTGCTCGAGTACTGCGAAGCTTACAGCGAGCGCTAACTATCTGGACTATCACGGCTCAGAGGTGAATTTGGAAACTTCTTATTGCTTCCGATAGATGACGCTATAAACATTTCGTCTTCGCCAAGCGTAAAATACGACTAAGATATATAAGATACGACGCAAGATGATTTTAACGATTACAATATTTTCAACATACTTTTATTAACTTGATCTTTATGTACGTGATAGAAATATAAACAAATGCTTTCGCATTGTCCTTTTCCCGACAAAACTTGACGGTTTCCGACGGTCATTTCTTCTGGCGTAGGAGTAAAGTGATTAGAAAAATCGTTCTACGTGAATTTATTTAATTTGGTAGCAGTGTTCGAACGCGAACAATATCACGATTATATAAGGAAGAAAATATACTATAAAGAATAAATTACGTAAAGAATTCCCGTATAAATTACGTTTAAAATATTAACACTATTTCCCCGTGTAGTGATGGGCTGTAATGATGATGATGATGATATCATACAGTGGGTAATATTGACTAACGGAAATATCATAAAAATCATCATAATATATTTATTGCATAAATAAAATATTCGCAGAATTATCACATCACGAATTTAATAACATCTTTCGAACAAATCAGGAGATGGGCAGCAGCGTCTTCCTAATAACGACGAAAAATAAAAAAACTATGTTTGCTAACCCGCTTGCAACTATGGCAAATATGCCCCCTTTGAGGTAATCGATACTGGAGGCCTTTGTTCAGTTTCTTCAGCAGATTGATATATAGAAGATAATCTACCAGGAGCACATTGCCCACTGAGAGGTGAATTATTAAATCAACAGTAACATTACAACTATGGCAAATATCCTCCCTATGAGGCAATCTATGTGGGAGGCCTATGCTCAGCAGTGGATTTTTATTGGCTGTAACGGTAACGGAATTTACCTATCTTGACGTAAAATTATTACACGCATCTTTGTCGTCAAAATATTTTATTTCTTATACATGCAGGTTTCCTCACGATGTTTTCCTTCAGTACCGCACTTAGTAAATCAGCATTTAAATTTGCAATTAACAATTTCTTAAGTACCAAAGGTAATACTATACCAGCTTCTTCAGAGTCGGTGTGTGCTGATAATATTATACCACCACCAAAACTCTATGACAGTGCCATAGCAGAGGAGCTTAAAATAAAAATAACTTAAATATTAACAAAAATAATATAATTGTGTATAGCGATGACATAGGAAAAAATCTAGGCATAACTTTAAATTACTCTTTAAAGGGACAAAATATTACAAATTGCTGCATGCCTGGAGCATCTTTTAGTGATATCCTAAATAAATTTATTGTTACTAAATTTTGCCCAAATAGTACAATAATAATTTTTGTTGGTAGAAGAGGCAGTGTAAACAACAAACAGTTATTAAGATATATTGAACAACTTAATAACTTAAATGTACTCAAAATTGTCTTGTTCACACTGCCTTAAATTATTTTCCTGTGGCAATCCCTGTATATGGATTGCCACAGGAAAATAATTTAGGACATAATTTAAATATACAAATGCATAATTTAATATGTAATAATAATTTAAATTTGACATATAATTGTAATGATAATAATGACAAATTTCATGTAATTGACATAAATAATTTAATAAAAAAGTTTTGGACAAAAGATAGGTATTACCTATCCAAATATAATTTAAGACTGATAGCAAATGTGCTATCTTATTATTTACTTTTTAACTCAGCCAAGTTTTTGGCTACCAAGACTGCTTTTATTGGGCAGGATAATTATTTGACAATTAATTTGGAATCAGTTCCAACTAATTTAAATTAGTAAATGCGACAATAGAGGCAATCTCTAGCAATAATGAGAGTTTAATTAACTTTGAATGTAGCCCACAAATAAGTAATAAAAATTGTTTACACCTGGTGCATCAAAATATACAAGGCATGATGGGCAAAGAATTAGAAGTTGAATTGTTTTTAAATAGTAACAACATACATATCCTCTGTATTACTGAACATTGGCTAAAAGATTATAATTTCATGTTTAATTTCAGAAATCACCAGGTGGTCAGTTCCTTCAATAGAGAAAAAAGTTTACGTGGTGGCTCCTTAATACTAGCAGATAAATCATTATTATATAAAGAACGTAAGGATATAGTGAGCCTCTCTGTTGAGCGAACTGTAGAAATGGCTTGTGTCGAGCTCGAGCACCTCATTGTTGTGAGTGTTTACAGACCCCCATGTGCTACTTATGACTATTTTGAAAGGATTGTGGAAGAAGTTTTGCTCAAACTTAGTAAACAGAACAAGTCTGTTGTAATATGTGGAGACTTTAACATCAATCTCCTTGAAACTTCTTCCATTAGTATTAAGTTTAGCTCATTGTTTAAATCGTATAATCTTGTTAATTTATTCTTAGAACCAACACGTATTGCTGGGCCTAGTGCGACCTGTATAGATAATATTTTTACAGATGTTAAGCCCTTGCATAAATCAATTATTCAAAATTTAAGTTCAGATCACTGTGGACAGTTGGTATCATTGCCTTACATACACAAGAAACAGAAAAATAAGAAAGTTGTGTTTGTTCCAATAAATGAACATCGCTTGGAGAGGTTTAGAAGTAATATAATAAAAAGACTTCCATCACTTTCATTTAAAAACAGTGCTAATTATTTGTATGGTACGTTATTTAAAATTATAACTTGTGAATTTAGTAGGATATTTACTTCTAAAACTTTCTCTTTTAACAGTCGCAAATCATTTAATGAATGGGCGACAGTAGGAATTTATAAGAGTAGGCGAAGGTTATACGAGCTTTATAATGAAAGATCATTTAATAGTAGTGTTATATTTAGAGATTATGTAAAAACATATTCTAAAATATTTAAAAAAGTGTGCGCCACAGCTAAGGCTTTACTTTTAAGTAACAAAATTAAAACTGCATCAAACAAAATTAAAATGACCTGGAGAATAATAAATAGTGAAACGGGCAAGGTCAAACCGCGCAACTCGGATTTTCAATTGAATATTAACAATTATTTAACCCGATCTGATCAAGAAGTTGCTATGGCTTTTGAGAAACATTTTACTGATGTTCCTTTTTTGACAACTAAATCATTAAACTCTTCTCCTACTGTCGCCGAATCATTGCTTAAACAAAATGTAAAGGCTTGTTCAAATACTTTTAAATTGCATAGAGTACTGCCAAAAGATATCGTTAAATATTTTAAAACTATTGATGTTAAGAAAACGGCAGATTTATGGGGGATTTCCGTTAAAGTTATTTTATCTATAATAGATATAATAGCACCTTATCTAGCCACTATATTTAATACAAGCGTCGAATCTGGTGTGTTTCCTGATTTAATGAAACTTAGTAAAGTCATACCTTTATATCTGGTAGTACATTAGACCCCGCCAATTTTAGACCAATTTCTGTACTACCAACATTTAGTAAAATTTTTGAAAAAATAATTTTAGATCAAATGTTAAGTTTCTTTAATATTAATAAATTGCTACATAGAAATCAATTCGGTTTTACAAGGGGTCGCTCAACAACTGACACTGGAGTTGAGCTTATTACACATATTTTTGTGCATGGGAGAATTCAGAGGATGCTTTGGGTATATTTTGTGACCTTTCCAAGGCCTTCGACTGCGTTCACCATGAGACATTAATCAGAAAGCTACAGTACTATGGTGTCAAGAACACAGCACTTAAACTTATAATTTCATATTTAAGTAATAGAATGCAGAAAGTTATTATTAATGGTAAAAGTTCTTCCGGCTCACCTGTACAAATGGGTGTCCCTCAGGGCTCAATTCTCAGCCCATTCCTGTTTCTAGTGTATATTAATGACTTACCTTCTATTGTAGAGGACAATCATGATATAGTATAATTTGCTGATGATACTTCTTTGATTTTTAAACTTAAACGTAAATCATTTAAATGTGACGAAGTGAATAATGCTATATCAAAATTAGTGCATTGGTTTAACGTTAATAATTTACATTTAAACGAAAATAAAACTAAATGTATTAAATTTACAACAACGAATGTTAGAAATCTGAGTACCAATGTGTTTTTAAATGGGGAAGAACTGAGCCCTGTTGAATCCACTGTTTTTCTTGGCATCACTCTCGACGCAAAGCTTCAGTGGGGCCCCCATATATCCAAACTAGCAAGCAGACTAAGTTCTGCAGCCTATGCTGTAAAAAAGATTAGAGGTCTCACTAGTGTCGAGACAGCTAGATTAGTTTATTTCAGTTATTTCCATAGCATAATGTCTTATAGGATTTTGCTATGGGGACATGCGGCTGATTCAGAAACTATTTTTGTTTTACAGAAGAGGGCCATTAGAGCTATTTACAACCTAAAACTGAGAGAGTCTCTTAGAGATAAATTTAAAGAAATATATATATTAACTTTGGCCTCTCAGTATATTTACGAAAATTTAATTTAATGTATGTTCACAAAAACAAAGGTAGTTTTAGTAAAAAAAGTGATGTGCATTCTGTAAACACTAGGAACAAACACAAGCTAGTGATACCAGTTTCTCGACTCCACAGAGTCAGTAATTCATTCTTGGGGCAATGTATACACTATTACAACAAGGTCCCGGAAAGTGTACAGGCTCTCTCCATTAGCAAGTTTAAATGTTTTGTTAAGTTGAAACTGTATAAAAAGGGTTATTATAGTATAAATGAATACATGGTTGATAATAACCCCTGGGAATGAGGTGATCGCTTCCAAGCTGTTTCTAAAATAACTTTTGTACTTATATAGTTAGTACAACCATTATTGTAAAATTTGCTTTAAAAAAAAAGTCCTGCTGGGTTTCTTGCTGGTTCTTCCCAGGACAGAGGTTTTTTTTTCGAACCAGTGGTAAAGTAAAAAATGACTTTCAATAAGTATTACAAATGTGATCTATATTGAATAAAAAATTATTCTATTCTATTCTATTCTAATAAACCCAGGTTGCCCTCACGCAGTGAAATTTACTGCGAGCGCTTAGCCCTTGCGCTATCACGGTTCGGTAAAAATATGAGTTAGTAAATTAAGCTTCTAATAAAGTAAAAACCGTCTTTTAAGAATGAGTCAGAATAAAGTGATTTCCACCAAATTTAGTAGTATATAGTTTTTTCTTATATTTACGCAAACACTACACATTGAATAAAACTACTTTTACGGATTTTATCGCATTTAATTATATTTATTTTTAATTCCCGACGTTTCGGGTGCTTTACCCATGATTATGGGTGACTGAGGTGATTGACGTCCCGGTGTCAGAGTTAAAAAAGTTTTTAATTATTACTTTTGGTCCGATCGACAGGTACGATCTACGAATGAACTTACTGCGTCTTGAAGTCTTGCAGTAGCGTGCTTGGGTTTAGTTTTAATTTTATTAATTACAGGATCCCAAGCAGGTGGTAGTACCCAACTGCTTCCTCTATTGAAATTAGGATGTTTTTTTTTAATTTCAATAGCCTCACGGATTTGTGGTCTATCAAATTTGATGTAATGGCTTGGGCCGTCTACGATATGATTTAAAAAAGTATATTATAGTGTATTAAGAATTATAGCGGTGTCTTCAGAAGCTATTAAACTATGTGGAAACTATTTTATTATTTTTAATTCAAGTCGCTTTTTAATCCTTTCAAAACTTTTTCATTAAAATCGGTGTTCAATATTAAAATAAAACATTGTTTATATTATCACCTTCAGTAATTTAAAATCACATTGTTAAAGTTTTTTTATAGAATAAGGGTAACAAACGAGCATACAGTCCACCTGATGGTAAGTGGTTGCTGTGGCCCATAGACATCTACATCTACCTTCGTTTGTGAATTAAAATGCAGATACGTTGTCAGCCGTAAGGACTAAGATGGAATGCCACTTTTCCAGTAAAAAGGGTCTCCGGTTCTCTAACTTATATTGAAGTCGGCTGTACAAAATTTTTAATTTAAATATACACTTGCATATGTATTTAGTAAAAAGCTGTTATTTATAGGATAAGGGTGACTAACGAGCACACAGTCCACCTGATGGTAAGTAGTTGCTGCGGCCCATGCGTTCATGTACATCTATCTTCGACTAAGAATTTTGATTCGTTGATGCAGATGCGTTGTCACCCGTGAGGACTTAGATGGAATCGTTTCCAGTAAAAAGTGCTCCCGTTCTCCACACTCATCATACGAAACACAGCAGCATTAAGCTGCTATTATACGTTGGTATTCTGTGAGAGCGTGGTCCTACCCCGGTCTAGCCGACACATTCGTGCTACAACTATACTACTAATATAGCTGCAGCATGGCAGCAACCACGTAAAATGTGATGTTAAAAGTTAATAAGTTAAGATACGCGTAATAAAACAAAATTCTGTGTCTTAACTTGTTTACAAACAAGTCTTCAAACAGGTCTTCAAACTTGTATTCAAACTAGATATTATGACACACCATTTTATTTTCTTACGCGCACCTTAGCAAATAACTTTTATCACCCCCAAACATCTACTCAAATAAAAGTATAAGTCTCTGTTTGTAATGTCAAAATAACAGCTTTTTACTAAATGTATATTAACGTATGTACGGTACTTATAACAAAAATACAATTTTAAAATTGTTGTGTCTGTCTGTCTGTCTGTCCGTCTGTCTGTATGGCTGTTTGTTCCGACTAATCTCTGAAACGGCTGATATTATAAGGAGTAAATAAGGCCAATTTTATTGTAGAAAAAAAATTTGAGTTCCGCGCAAAAAAATGAAACCCATAGTAATAAATTCCACGCGGATAAAGTCGCGGGGAACAGCTTTAATATAATGGATTTCCGCAAAGTAACGCCTGATACTCAATTAATCACATTGTTGTAATAACGATCTTAATAACTGATTCCCATTGTTCAATTCCTAGAATATTACCTACCTATTATAAACTATGAAAACAATAAATTATATAACCATCCAGCAATATTTTCTTTATCTGTTTAGAATTGGCGAAGATATTGCCTATCATACGTATATGTATATAAATAAAATAATAGAGGTTTGCAGTTGTGCGCGCATCACGGAAAAAGTACTGAATAGATTTCAATTAGGTTTTTTACATTTTATTTCTTAGACACTAAAAAATTATTGCGATATCTTCATTTAATATAAAGTTATTAGAGTTTTAGAAAACAACGATTTTATACGGGTTTTTTCACACGGTCAACTGTACTTTGCTTGCTCTCGCGTTAATAACCCGGATAATTTATACATTATAGCTACACACGGAGCAACGGATAACAATGTTTACAAAGAAATTGTGTCTTTTTGATGTATTTTCATTCGCACAAACAAAATCTTTGTTAATATATCAAGCAACGCGGACGAAGTTGCGGCTAGTAAAAAATACAATAGAATTGAGAAACGCCTCCTTTTGAAGTCAGCTAATGAAATAAATAGAGCCATCAATCTACCTCTGCTCTTTTGTGCTATGTACTCCTGGCTCCCTGAAATTGATAACAGGTTCTGTTACTTACTTTTTCTTACTTACGTTTTTCATTTATCGTCGACTTAAAACTGTCAATCAACTTTTTTATTCCTTTTAATAATCCTATGGAGATGGGAAGTATCTCCAATTTTATTATTTTGTATTGAATGGACATTGCCACCCGGTCTTTTAGCATAATATTTTTAATAGTAGTTTGAAATTTTTGAAGGAAACATCCATTCATACAGCCTATAAAAGTCAGTGAACATAGGACCCTTCCATAAATTATCTCATAGGGAGAATATTGCCATAGTTGCCACGCTTGTCAGGCGGGTTAGCAACCACAATTTTTTATTGTTTTGAATTATTATCAGGAAGATGCTTCTGTCCATCTTACGATTTAATTTCCCTCTGTCGCCTCTTATAACATCCACGGAACCATATATAGTAGTGGATATTCTTACAACTGTTCATTTGATCATTTCTATTCTATTCCATTTCTGATTTCAAAATTGATTGCATGTCCTATTTGCGGAATATATCAGAACTCTATCTTTCTCCATCTCTATCTTATTAAGGAAACAGAACTATATTGACCTAAAGCCATTACATTTAATAACAATCTGAAGATAAAATCACGATTAAGGCTCGTTTGGTTCGTATTACATATTAATGGCGGTCGAATTACCTCGAAACTGTAACATTTGTAGCACAAACGTGTCCCTTGACCCACGAGAAACTATAGCTCCTACTATTTGTCGAATTTGTTCCTGTTCTCACCTCGAACTTAACTCGCAGTAAACTCATTTTATACTTTTGAATCATTAGTAAGTATGCCACATGAATATTTAACATACCTCCACATTATCTTAATATAAGCATGATGACAATCTGATTTATTTTATGTACAGTAGCCTTTTGTAAATTTTCGGTTCTATGGTGACTCCGGTGAATACTGTTATAAGCTGTATATCTACTTATATAAAAAAAAATCGTAGTTGTATGTCTTAGGAGCCCGTCTAAATGTGTATGTACCACATGTTAATTTATACATAAATACAATTATAAAATTAACTTTCATTTATCAATTGAGCATGGTGAACCACATGTAGATGAGTTGTGAAAGAAAAAAATGTTAATATATTCTCTTTTATACTTTATCATAAACAAAAATAATTAACCTTAGTAACCTATAGCGCAAAGTGGCCCATATGTAGGTAATGTTTGAAAGAAAAAAATGTTAGTATATTCTCCCTCGTGATTGGATGGATCATAAAACAGCCAGACACTACAATACATAAGTTTACTTGTACATTTCTTAGAACTGTGATAACTAAGCGCTCGACTTATAACTTCATTATTGTTTTTATAGGATAAGGGTGACAAACGAGCACACAGTCCACCTTATGGTAAGTGGTTGCTGTGACCCATCTATCCTCGATTAGGTATCAAAATACAAATGCGTTATCACCCGTGATAACTAAGATGGAATGTCTATTTTCCAATAAAATGGGTCACCGTTTCTCTACACTTACCAAATGAAACACTGCAGCGTTAGGCTGCTATTCAAGCCGACCCATTCGTGCTACAACTATACTACTAATATAGCTGCAACATGGCTCTACTACGTGATAGCATACGTTCGGAACAATGATAGTTGCTGCTGAAGACAAACATCAATTATGAGAAACAGTCCGATAACTTAATATATTTCGAATACATGCGAAGGCCGCGTTGAGAAAAATTGCCCAATTATTCCTTGCCCCAAAATCCTCTCAGAAATGAGAAGATGCCTATTTGCAATAGGATATATGTTTACCTTTTTACTATAATATGTGTTTTATAATATACCAGCCAGCTATTAAAACGTATAAGCTTAAAAAACTGAAAAATATTATCGTTGTAACCTTTAGTAGGGGTCACATACTTTATGGCCACAATAATACCAAAATAGGGCTAAAAGCTCAAATATTATATTAATTGGTCAACCATAAAACTTTTTACAACACAACCTCCGTCAAACTCGTTAACCTCGAAACGATCCGTTAGGAACAATAAATTCTTCTTATGTTTGGGTTAACGATAAAATATACCTTTTTTATAGAATAGAGCTGATAAACCAACACACAGACCGCCTGTTGGTAAGTGGATGCTGTGGCTAATATACATCCACATTTATCCTCCATTAAAAATTAAAATACAGATGCGTTGTCACCCGTGAGGACTTAGATGGAATGCCTCGTTTCCAGTAAAAAGGTTTTGCGGTTCGCAACACTCACCATACGAAACACAGCACAGTTTAGTTACTATTTCGCACTGGTATTCTACAACAGTCTGATCTTTTTCCAGCCAAGTCAACCCATTCGTGCTTGAACTATAGATGGAATGCCTCGTTTCCAGTAAAAGTCTCCGGTACTTTACTCTCACCATTCGAAACACAGCAGCGTTACGCTGCTGTTTTACGCTGGTATTCTGTGAGAGCGTGGTCCTTCCCTGGTCGAGCCGACCCATTTTTGCTACAACTGTACCAGCAATATAGCTGCAGCATGGCTTTACCACGTATAAAGTAAGTTTTAAACGTGGTAAGAGTCACGCTGCAGCTATATTGTGGTTGTGGCACAAAATGGTTGGCTTGACCAAGGAAGGACCACGCTCTCACGGAATGCCACAAGGAAATTTATTGCTACCTGTTTCGTATGGTGAGTGTAGTCCTGGAGGGTGACAAAGCATTTACAATTTATTTCTTAATTGCAGATTGATGTACATGTCAATGGGCCCTAACATCTGCTTGCCATCAGGTGGACTATGTGTTCACCCTTATTTAAAAAAAATATAGTTACAATAGTTAAAAATAGTTAATAGCAAACACGACCGTAATGTCAATATCCTACACAATATCAAAGAATAACAAAATATATTCAACACACAGAATAAACTTTAATTGCATATAGTAACGTTCGTAATTTCAAATATGATGGCGGAACAAAAAGTAGATATCAAAGTAAAACTGCGAAATTAAAGTAAAGGAAGATCACAAACCGTGGCTGTGACTTCCATCGAGTCGACATTAAGGCAAGGTTCATCTGATTAAGCCCGGCATCATAATGAAGAAGGGTTTTATCATAACCCGGACAGCGCACTGACTAGTGTTGTTCCTTGTTCAATTTGACATATCGATATCGATATTCATTCAAATTATTAAATGGAGGCAAACATATTTGTTGCCAGTTGATAGAAACATTCTATAACAATGAATTTAACAGCCCTGCTTTAATTTCATTTATTACCTAATTTTAAGTAAAACGGAGCTTAGTATTCAAATAAAGGATTAAACAGACAATTATTGTGACTCAAACAGCAATTAGGTCACTCGCGCTTTTGACTGCCTCGTTAGTCTAGTGGTGGTAAGTACAACTGCTGATTATGTGTTCCGGGTTAGAATCTCGGGCCCGACCAAAAAATTTTAAGTTCTGATATACCACGTGCTCGTCAATAATGAAAAGCTATTGTGAGAAAATCTGCACACCTGAAAGTCAAAAATGAGAAGAAACGTGTGCTCAGCTATGGGGCGTATTTAGGTTGCAACATTTTACCCTTTTTTACTTGTTTTTTACATTGACTATATATTATATATAATAATTGAAATCGAGACAGCATTGGAATAGAAAAGAATCAATTTATTCAAAATAGATAACAAAAGTACTTATTGAAATTCATTTAAGCTTTACCACTGGTTTGGAAAATAATCTCGGTTCTTAGAACAACTAGCAAGAAACCCAGTAACATTATTTTAAAGGATGACAACAAGCATACAGACCAGTGGTAAGTGGACCCTATGGCTCACAGACATCTACACCTAGCCTATAATTATTAAAAAAGTACATTCGTTGTCACTCCTGCGGACTTAAATAGTATATTACCTTAGTAATATAATACCATTGAAAATGGTCACAAATTAGTCGTCAGAACGTGATTTTTCCCCGGTCGATCCAACTCATTAATGCTGCAACCATAATATAGTTGCAACATGTGGCCCTAGTACGTATAAAAACATTAAATTACAATATACACAATCAACAGAAAGCAATTACTCCATACCATTAAAATATATTATAGTCAGTTTATTTTCGTTCTTCCAGTCTTTGTCATATTCGTATCTGTAATGTATATAATTTTATTGGTAATAGTCGATCTTCATCAGGCTTTTTCTTTATAAGAATTTTTTATATTAGCAATAAGTAGAGAAATTAGCCATTATTTGTCTTTCTTACCAATGTGTGTTTTTAACGGAAAATGTGAATAGGTATTTTAAAGCTAGGTTATCGCACTTTAAAAAAGGTAAAATGGTAAGTGGTGATATAGCCAAAGATGGGCTATATCACTACTTGCCATTTTAGATTTTTTTGCACGTGGTAGAGCCATGCTGAAGCTATATTAGTAGTATAGTTGTAGCACGAATGGGTCGGCTCGACCGGGGAAGGACCATGTTCTCGCAGAATACCAGCGTAAAATAGCAGCTTAACACTGCCGTGTTTTGTGTGGTGAGTGTAGAGAACCAGAGACCTTTTTTACTGACAACGAGACATTTCTCTTAGTCCTCACAGGTGACAACGCATCTGCATTTTGATTCTTTATTGAGGATAGATGTAGATGTCTATGGGCCACAGCCACCACTTACTATCAGGTGGACTGTGTGCTCGTTTGTTACCCTATCCTATAAAATAACCATCAGGTGCGATAGCAGTCAAACACTGGCATAGTTTAAAATATCGATACGTGAAAACATAAGTACAGCACTGGTAGTGCTGTACTTATGTACTATGGTATAGTACCCTTTATTAAAACGCTGTCCATTTTCTAACGTAACGCTATATTTAAATTATTCATCGGCTAAATGTCCCGGAGGCTGATCTCCGATTTTGCATAAGACGACGTTGAGCAGAATTTTTAGAACTTGTTGAAATGTCGTTAGAAGCAGAGTTAATGCACGGAGTATTGACAGCAACCTACTGTCAACAACTACATTATCCTGATTGCTTTCAGATTTAGTGTTTATTATTAACATATGAATAAAACATAGTGATTACATACTCTTTGATATGATTATCGGAGTGAATAAGCTAACTTGAGTTTTACATTATTTGAATTTTACTGTACATGATAGAGCTACTGTACAGGGTAGGCTTGAACGGGGAAGTACCACGCTCTCACAGAATACCAACGTACAGTAGCAGTTTAATGCTGCTGTTTCGTATGGTGAGTGTAGTGAACCGGATAGACTGGAATCGAGGCATTCCATCTTAGTCCTCGGAGATGACAAGACATCTACAATTTGATTCTTCATTGAGGGTAGATGTAGATGTCTATAAGTCAAAGCATCCCCTTACCGTGGGTGGACTGTGTGCTCGTTTGTCACCCTATTACTATAAAAGAAAACTCAAGGCACAATAAAAGCTGACTGATTAATAATGTAGATCAAAAGAGCGCTGTAAAATATTTACCTTGGATGCTAAAATCGTATAGAAGGGTAATTGTTTGATATAGGTGTTGTACACATAGTACAAAGATCTTCTTTTATATAAAACCAGTGATCCACTCTGGGTTTGCTTGGATAGGAACTATTAAGGTGGCGTAATTTAGATTTATGTTAATCAAAGACCACTTTATCAATTTTTCGTTTTCATTCAAAAAGGAATCTTCAAGATTTTTGAATAGATTATAGCCTAGATACTCCCTGTAATGCTTTCTATCTGTTTGTAAATTTTCATCAAAATCGGTACAACTTTTGCCTAGATTGGCCTGGAAGGACGGACAAAAACACAGACAAAAGTTTTAAAAGTGGTTCTTGATGTCTTAATAACACGAAAACTAAATTGGAAGATGGTCAACATCATCTGACATCGGCTGAATGAAAATAGCAAACTGCGGTTTCCAACCCGGTTGCCTAACCGGCAACTATGGCACATATCCTTCCTATGAGTCAATTTGTGAGGGAAGCCCATGTTTAGTAGTAACTTTTAATGGGCTGTAATAAGTTTATATATTTTTCCGAATGGCGGCATAAAAAAATGTATCTCCCCATTTCGTGGCGCGAATACCGTAAAAGGCGGCTTTATCAAACGTAGAAAAATCTTAAGGCTTATCACGTCGGTTGGTAACAACTTTGGCCTTGGAAGGAAAAGGGAGATTTTCCGCCTTGAAAAGTGCTCAGCCCGCGGAGCGGCCAACGCTCCGTGTGATAATGCAGAGCTATTGCAGAACATACATGCAGAACTATACAGCGTTATTTAGCAATAACCGGGCAAATTAGCAGAGAAGATTCAGAATAAGTAATATTAGCAAATGATCAAGAAAAATTTATAAAAAAAATCTCAATCATTATATCCTTTGAATACTTTTAATTTTAAATGCATGGTAATGCATTATTAAGTGGCGAAGCTTGCGAAGTCACTTATTAAGTGGCGAAGCTTGTGAAGTCACTTATTGATTTCACGATGTCCGTCTGTCCG
Source organism: Parnassius glacialis (assembly GCA_033319125.1). Classification (NCBI taxonomy): domain Eukaryota; kingdom Metazoa; phylum Arthropoda; class Insecta; order Lepidoptera; family Papilionidae; genus Parnassius; species Parnassius glacialis. Next base: position 3,746,685 of record JAVANC010000023.1, on the reverse strand, counting down.
TCTGTCCGTCTGTCCGTCTGTCCGTCTGTCCGTCCGTCCGTCCGTCTGTCCGTCTATTCCACGATTGTCTCGAGAACGGTTTCGAATTTTCAAATTCTGTTTTCAGCAATCGATTACTGATCACCCAGGCATCTGAACCTCCTATTTTGAATTGTTTTTTTCCGTTAGAAACCGCTACAAAGCTGATTGCTTCGCCACTTTGCTATGCTGTTAGCTTGCTAGGTTTATTTTAACTGATATCACTGCTCACGCACACATTCGTAAAGGTCGATCGGTAGGCAAAAACGTTGTTGCCCATAAATCACATTCAATTTGGGTTAATTTCAAATCAATGTTTATTTATTTTTTATTTTTATTTAAAAATCTTTATTGCACTTAAGATGTACAATTGGCGGACTTAATGCCTTTAGGCATTCTCTACCAGTCAACCACGAGCTAAGCAGAAAAACTTAAGCAGGTGCCATAAAAACTTGAGAATATATACGTGAATGTAAATATAAACATATACATACTATACTTGTAAATACAAAAATAAATATATATAACTACAAATAACATAAATAATATACTCTATACATGATACATAAATATACATAATTTTAAACAATACATAATATATACATTTTAAGCATACTTACATACAAACATATTATACAAAAACAACTTAAGTAATTTATAATACACTTATACAGAAACATTTAAATAAGAAGGTCAATTGCTAAAAGAAGAAAGGTAGTGATCAGTCACCATTCTTTTAAAGGCTGCAACAGAAGTCGGTTTCCTGATATGAGGAGGTAATTTATTCCATAGCCTTATGGCCTCAGCGGCGAAAGACTGAGACATAAATTTAGTACGGCGAGGAAAAACACATAAAGTAGTTCCCTCGGAGGATCTCAGGTTACGATCGTGGGAAGAACCCAAATACTGAAACTTGCATTTCAGGTATTGAGGAGTGCATGGATCATATAGGATTGAAAATAGCGTGCGAAGAATTCTGATGCATCTACGCTTATGGATAGGGAGCCATTTAAGCTTAGAACGATATAAGGATACATGATCGTATTTACGAAGGCCAAAAATAAAACGGATGCAATTATTTAACAAACGATCTAATTTGCACAGAAGTATTTGACTCACATCAGGGTAACACACATCAGCATAATCAATGACCGGTAAAACGAGTGTTCGCACCAACATAGCCTTAGTCTCAGTTGGAAGGAAATTCTTGAACCGATAAAGGCCACGCAGGGTGATTGTCACTCTCCGGCTTATTTCAACTACCTGAGATTGCCAACTTAAATTAGCATCAATCATTAGCCCAAGGTCTTTAACTACATGTCTAAGAGGAATATTTGTGCTATTGTAAACAATAGGCTCCAGTGAATTGAAGTCTAATTTAGCTAGACGACGAGGGCTACCGAGAATTATGGCTTGACATTTAGCAGGATTGACAGCAATTCCATAACTTGTGCACCAGTCGCAGATAGCCTGAAGATCTATATTTAAAATTTCAATCGCCGAGTTAACCTCTGCTGGATCAATCTGAGCGTACAGCTGTAAATCGTCAGCATACAGATGGTAGGAGCATTTGAAATTTACAGTTATGAGATTTATAAAAATAGAAAATAATAAAGGAGAAAGAATTCCGCCTTGTGGAACGCCAGTAGCAAGATCAGACCAATCAGAGAAAGACTGTTGATTGACCTTAACTCTTTGCTGGCGACCACGAAGATAAGTTGATAACCAATCCAAAACAGACGAAGAGAAACCCATGTATTTACAGATAGCAAGAAGAATGTCATGATCGACTGTACAGAAAGCATTAGAGAAGTCAATTAATACGAGAACTACTACTTTTGACTCCTCCATACCCTTTCGTACGTCCTCGAGAACTTTAAGGAGAGCTGTGGTTGTACTATGTCCGGGACGAAAACCAGATTGTAAGGGACTAAGAAGTTTATTTTTATATATGTAGCTGGATAGCTGTTTGTGTGCAGCTGATTCTAAAATCTTTGAAAGAAAGGGAAGTATAGAAATTGGTCTAAAATGGCTTAAAGAAGTGGGATTATTTAACTTGGGGAGAGGAAGAACAAATGCTTTACGCCAAAAAGATGGAAAAACCCCAGTAGAAAAAGAAAAATTAATGATGTGGGTAATGATTGGGAGAATGTAATCAATTACGGGAATAATCATATTTCTACTCACATCATCATAGCCAGCTGCTTTAGATTTAATGGAAAAAATAATTTTACGAACATCTTCATCAGTTATTGGAGAAAAAGCAAAGCAGTTTGCATCGATTTTAGGAAGGGATGAGATGAGTGAAATGGTTTTATATTTAGTTGAGTTGTCGACTATAGGTGCCGAGGAGAAGTGCTTATTAAGATCATTGAGAGATATTGCCCCTATATCAGGGCAATTCCTTTGTTTACCTAACCCAAGTGAATTGAGAAACTTCCAAATGCCGGCTGGCGAAGAGCTTAAAATGTTCTTATGAATATGTCGGCGTTTTGCAGCTCGAACCATCTGATTGCATTTGTTTCTGGTAGCTTTATATATATTCCAGTTGGCATCACAGCGATTTTTTTTAAATCTTACAAAAGCCCGATCACGTTTTGCCATTGCTTTACGGATATCACTGTCTATCCACGGTGCTGGAGGGCGCTTGACCTTTACATTGCGTATCGGGGCTACTGCATCGAATAACTGAAGGATATTACTAGTCAGTGTCTCTACCATATGATTTACATCAGATGTATAAAAAATATCTGACCAGTCAATTGAGGCAGCCTTCCTTTTCAATAACTCCACATCCATAGTCGCAAAGCTACGCAGGCGCAAAACAGGTGCGGTAACTTTTGGCGATTTGATTCGATAGGTAATAAATAAAAAATCATGCCGCGAGAAGCCAGAAGCCGGAAACTGCCCATGATTTACAACATGTTCAGTAGACGAAACGATTATCAAATCTAACCATGAATCAGCAGTGTTAATATTAGAATGCGTGGGCCCAAGCGGGAGAATAGAGAAATTTACTGAATTCATGATCATTCGTAGTTCTCGCGATCTAGAGGAGCTGTACAAAAGGTCGGTATTGAAATCGCCCATAATTATATGGTGTGCGTACTCAGATGCAATTTTCGAGAGAGCGGACTCAAGGTCATGAAAGTAGTTAACTGAGGGCGGAGAATACACAACTCCAAGAATAATTTTGTTTCCATTTAGGAGAACTTCTACAAAGAGATACTCAAGAGATCCAGACGCTATAGAGGGAGAAGATGCAATAACTTTATAAGGGATACCACAGCGAAGGTAGATCGCCACTCCACCACCTCGATTTCCTAATCTATCATTACGTAATAGCACGAACCCGGGCATACTAAAAGAAGTCGAGAGTAAAGAAGGTTTGAGCCAGGTTTCGGAGATTAGAATAGCGTGGATCGTATCAGTAAAAATATGCAAAAGTTCTGAGAAATGTTGTGGTAGGCTCTGCGCATTGATGTGACAAGCATTGAAATGTTTATAGGAATTTGTTATTTGTTGAGCAATAAATGTGTTTAGGCTAACCGATTCTAAAACCGAATCTTCAGTGGACTTGAATGATAAATCTGAGTCAGAAACTGAGTAAAAGGAACCATCGTCAGACATTGTATTGTATAACGAATTAATGTAATGTATGTAAAATAGATAGGAAATATATAAATATATAAATTAAAAATATATAAATATAACGGCACGCAGTTAATATAGATACTAACCCGCCGGTCGACTGTTTACAATAAGCAAATACATCTACAAAATTCATAATTATGGCGTGATACAGGGTCATAAACATCATTACATGGGTAGCGTGAGTTAAATTCAACATAAGCTGATCAGCACAGAAAAAAAATTACTAATATAAAAGAAAAGAAAAAAAAAAAATCACAAATTATTCAAATATTACTTTTTGGCCAAAAGCCCGGTAGGCACAGATACATGTATGAACGTAGACATTAAAGGAAAAACATTTCATATTTAACCTATGAATATGGCGCTATCTACTCTCACCCAAATGTACTCTGTGCAGACACATCTGTTCCGTTTACAAAATCATAAAAATTATAATTCACAATGTATACATACATCCTTCCTTATATATTATTATAACCCTCCGACATGCACAACAAAATATGACTCCTATGTATTTCTATATAACACACAAAAACATTTCAACGTATATGTACTAGCAATAATATTTGATACCAAAAATTAGGTACAAATTATTATAAGATATTACTTCACAATCAGTATGATAATTAAAAGTATACAGAATTATCAAACAACGCAGGTATCCAGTCATATTATTATAATCCATGTGCCACTATACTTTTAAAATATATAATATAGTGACCAAATAGTGACCATAATCCTAGTTAACTAATGTGCAATGAAATCAATATAACCAAAACTTGTAGGTTATGAATAGAAATAATAACTACCAAAACTGGTGCAAGAGATAATACAAGACACTGTAAACAAAATTAATGATCGTAATTAAAATTAAACAAGTGCTTATTACCTATTTACTGAAACACTGAATTGACCAAAAATTGTCTTCTTATGTTACACTAGATATGATAAAAATACAGGATACAGAATATTGAAAGAAAAAGGTACAATATGAAATTTTAAGCTAATGAGATAACAGAACTTAAACACTAAGTATATAAAATTAAAAACACGGTGGAATGACCCTAGGGCCTGAGTATAAACAACTTATATTGCGATAAGATTACCAGTGATACAATAATGATTGAGATTTCACTACATTGATTACACAAATAAAAATCACATTACTTGATCTTCCCAGCACGTCTGCTACGAGCCAGTTCAGACTTTCCTGATGCCCGAGCAGCATTGTCACCTGATACCAACTGCACGACCGGATCCGAATCCTTACCACGAACAAACTTTTTAAGATCTTCTGAAGTCAGCACTTTATGCCGGTTTCCATCTGGCAGTTTAATCGTGATGTTCCCATCCAGCGTCCAAACGTTACGCATACCGAAAAGTTTGCGTGCTTCTATAAATACAGCTTGGCGTTGTTTAGTTAGGAATTCAGATAGTACGTAGGGTGTGCCCTTAAGTGAAGCCTTTTTCTTCCAAACAGTATAGCGGAGGGATGAATCAGTAAGTCTAAAAAGTACAGGCCTACTATGGCCCGTAGATGCCGATCCAAGTCTGTGTACAACTTTGAAGGACGAGGCTGTAATATCGTTGAGACCAAGGTTGTTTTTTAATATTGTGGTAACAATACCAGCAGTATTCTCATCAGCCTTTTCAGGTACTCCACTAAGGATAAGGTATTTCTTTCGGTGTCTCATTTCCAATGAATCGGCTAACTGGCTCACCTCATGAATTTGCTGTCGCATTAGCTTGAAGATCTCCTGAACATAGTCGCGAAAAGCATTAAATTCTTTATTAATCTGAACAAGATTTTCTGGTTTGGTTGAGGCAGTGCCAAGTTCCTGCTCAAAGTCATCCATTCTTTTTCGAAGTGTAGCTTCTATTGTTTTTTGTGTTTCAGAAATATCGATAAGGTTAGTCATTTTGTGTGAGTAGATCACCGTAATTTAAAATTGCTTTTAGATAATATGGTATTGACACAGTCGCCGGCAGGTATATTCACTGTTATTACCTTGACATTAAATTATGTCTATACAATACGAAATGATATCGACAATAATATTAAGATCAAACATGAAATTATGCAAGATAAATACTTTTTACACTAAATACAATAAATTCAATCACAGAAACGTGTGTTAACTTTTTGAGCACCTACCCACAAATCTTTGAGCACCTACCCACAAATTTTACTCTGTTAAAATGTTTACTCGTATTTTCAAAAATTGCAATAACGGTATATCTTTATATATATATATTTGAACTAAGTTTCAAATTTTTTTTACTAAGTTAAAAATTTTTCACAGTGGTAGAGCCACGCGGTGGCTTTTGCTGTCGCACGGATGGGCCGGCTCGAACCGGGGTGGTACCACGACCTCACAGAATACCAGCGTGAAGTAGAGGTTTACCTCTGCGTTTCGCTTGGTGAGTGCAGGTGGCCGGAGGCCCTTTTTACTGGAAATGAGGCATTCCAACTTAGTCCTCACGGGTGACAACGCATCTGTATTTTGATTCGCAAACGAGGATAGATGTAGATGTCTATGGGCCGCAGCAACCACTTACCATCAGGTGGACTGTGTGCTCGTTAGTCACCCTTATCCTATAAAAAAAAAATTTGGCTACTCTTTGAAAAATAACCCTATATATACCGCAGTACATCGGAATTTTGATAGCGTGCATTTAGGCTTCAGTGCAATTCGCTTTCATGCGTAGCGTGACGACAGCGCCACCTCAGTGGTATAATATCCATACAGGCAACTTTCAGCAGCATTTAAGGTGCTCAAGTATGGTACTGCGATCGACCATGCGCTAAGCGTGAAGACTAAAGCAAATCTTCCCTATAACTAGAGACGCCTGTGTCCAAAGTTGATGTTTGCAGGCTAAAGAAGATGAACAATATATAACGTGCACCGCCTTCTGCATTTGAGGTCGAAACGGTTCATCCCTCAGTCCCTGTCGCCTCAGATAACACGAAAGCCTCTTGGTTAGACCCTCTGGGATTAACCCATTCGCAAAAACGATTACAGGAATAATTTCGGTTGGTACATCAACACACTTGACGGCCATCTCGTGAGCTAGATCCAGATATTTTGTTTTTGCTTTTTATTTCTTGTCGTATTATATTTTATTATTTTTGAAAAAAAAAGACTGTCATAGCAAAAAAGAAATATAATTAAAATTACAAGAAAACAAAAAATAAAAAAACAACTTGAATAATTGCATCATTAAGGTTTATTTTTCTACGCGTCAAAATATAACCATAAATCTCGCAAAAGCTTCGGTTATCCTCTTACAAACGATCAATGAATGAAACTACCTCGTACTGCCAAATTTATTCATAGCGTTCATCCACATCTACTGAAGATTGATTCTTCGGCGCGAAGATTTTTCGCTAAGATTGCGTAAATTTATAAATAATTGAATTCTATGTCACAGTATTATTTATAAATCTATTTTCTTTTCTTTTACTTTTAATTTCAGTCCCTTTAATAGTATATTCATCTTATTAAAAAAACATTCTACATGCGACGAGAAAAATCTAGACATGAATATATACATGGCAGAGCCACGCAGCAGCTATATTATGATTGTAGCCGGAATGGGTCGGCTCGACCGGTGTCTAGAATAGAAGATAATAATTTTATTCAATATAGATTATTACACAATACTTATTGTAAAACATTTTTTTTATTTACCACTGGTTCGGAAAATACCTCTATCTTGGGATGAACCATCAAGAAACCCAGCGGGCTTTTTTTTAAAAACTACACTTTACAATGATTTTGTTTGTACAATTTTTAAATGAATTTCAATAGAACCAGCATGGTGGTTGTTTTCATTTATGTATGCCTTGATTGTTCTTGATATTATAATAACAATTTTTGTACAATTTTATTTAATAAAGCATTTAAACTTGTTTATTAACAAATATTGTACATTTTCTGGGAGTTTGTTGTAAAAGCGTATATATTGCTCCATAAATGTATTACTAATTCTGTGGAGTCCAGTAACTGTTATTACAAGCGTATGTTTGTTCCTATTGTTTAAAGTATGAACATCTTTATTCTTATCAAAGCTATTTATTTTTTTATATACATACATTACTCGTACATTTTCATAAATATATTGCGATGCGAAAGTTAATATGTTTATTTCTTTTTTTTTAAGAAATTCATTACAATTTAAGTTATAAATCGCCCGTACGACTCTTTTTCGCAAAACAAATGTGGCTGTCAATCGCATTACCCCAAAACAAAATTCCATGACATCACTAGTGCACATGTAACTAAAATAAACTAATCTAGTTGTTTCAACATTGGCGAGACTCTCTTATCTTTTTTGCTGTTGCAGAACTAAGTCTGCCTGCTAATCTATACTAATACATATAATACAGCGGAAGATTTTTTGTTTTTTTGTTTGTTTAAACGCGCTAATCTCTGGAACTACCATTCCGATGTGAAAAATTATTTTTGTATATTATAGCCAAATTTATGTCAAATAGTATAATAGGCTATCTCACATTTAGCTATATCACTCAGCTAGCCTAAAATATGGAAATTTGTTAAGCAAGTCAGAAGAAAAAGCACTCCCGAAATGATTTATCCGCGTACACTGGTGTTATCGTTAGGGATACGTAAATACAATGTTCTAGAAAAATATAGATCTTTACTCTGTCTAAAAAAAGTCTGCGATACCATATGTCTATTTCCTATACATAAGCCATAATTAGGTATTTTATGACAAAAAAAGATTGAAAATTAATAAAGTGATTTATGGGCGTTATTATTAGGCATGGCATATTTATCCTTACGAACGAAAGTTACTTCATCATCAAGACAATTTTATGAAGATAAACTTTGTTCTTTATACCATGTTATTTGGACGCATGGTTTAAGAGATAATGTAAAATTAAAATAATTCAATACTGGCTGGGCGCGCGAACGACACACCTTAGCCGCCCGGTGAGAACTGCGAGAACTGCTCAACCGGTAGGGGGAGGGAAAGTGGATGAAACTTAACTTCGCTCTACATCATACATAATATGCCGACAGATAAAAGTACTCCATTAATTTTTTAATTTTTCGCCAATTTTACCATCCATTGCTATCAAATAAAATATTTAATTGCAATTATAAAATTCTTGAACTAGGTCATGTCGCGCACCTCCAACACGTGATGACGCGGGTGAAACCGCGGGGCACAGCTAGTTTAGATATATGGGGCCTCATTGAAGCTTCGCGTCAATAGTAATACCAAGAAACGGCATCCACAAGACTCAACTTCTCCCCATTTAAGATCACATTGGTATTTAACGTTAAGTATTATAAATTTAACACATTTTGCCCTATTGCCGTTTAAGAGAAAATAGTTGAAATCAAACCAATGTACTAATTTAGATAGAGCATTATTTATATAGTCAAAATTAATTGACTGTTATTTAAGTTTGAAAATTAAAAAGGTATCATAAGTACATAATACTACATCGTGATTGCCCCCTACAAGATAAGGTAAATCATTAATATAGATTAAGAACAGGAATGGGCCAAGAATCGAGCCCTGAGGAGCCCATTGATACTACCAATCCGGAGGAACCTTTACCATTGATAACGACTTTTTGAGTTCTGTTCGCTCTCACGGAATACCAACGTGAAATTGATGCTGTGTTTGGTATGGTGAGTGTAGAAAACCCGAGATTTCTACTGGAAACGGGGCGGATTCTACCTTAATCCTCAGAGGTTACAACGCATTTGCATTTTGATTCTTGATTGGGGATAAATGTAGATGTCTATGGGCCACAGTAAGCATTTACCATCAGGTTGACTGTGTGCTCGTTTGTGAACCATATTCTACAAAAAATATATTTAAATTATAAGATGCCCAATATTCCAAGTGGCCAATACACCAGGATTAAATTTACACCAAATCATAAGAGAATTTACTATCTCATACTTTGGCATAGGCATTTATAAATAGATATGCCTCTTACATTCACCATATATAATCCATTCATCCATCCATTACAGCCTAATAAAATTCCACTGTTGACCATGGCCTCCCTTAGAGATTGCCTCATGGTATTGTTGCCACGCTTGGCAAGCGGGTTGGCAACCGCAGTTTTTTATTATTTTAAGTTGTTGGCCTGGAGATGCTGCTGCCCATCATACTATCTAAATTACATTACCATATATTACTCAACCGAACCTTATTCATCAGTTATCTAAGTAAATCAACGAAGGAATTCCTATTCAAACAGAATGAAAAAGAAACATTCCGCGTAATGAAGCAGCGTAGATCATTTTAATAATTAAACATGGTAACGTCGGACGAAATACCGCAGTGACGGTGTCTCCGGTCTTCCATTACTGATTTAATTTTAACAAATTCGCAAAATTAGCGGCTTTAATATTTAATGTCTTTAGCCTTAACGCCCTCGTTTGATTCTGTAAATTCGCTCTCAGAACCACACAGACAGAAACTTCCAAAAGAAGATTACTGAAGGTATTAACTTAATTATCTATGGATATACAAATAAATAAAATTGAGGTGACTATCTGTTATTTCAACAGAACTGCTTTTTAATGTGCTGATTAATTATTTGCTAAGACATATGTATTAAACATATTTTTTTAATTTTTATCTGTCTATCGCCGGAATAGCTGAACCGATCGTAACTTCACGAACAAAATACAGAGCAATATCGAGAATGATCTAAGCTATATTTTGATCATTATTTAAATAATATATATATATATATATATGTGTGTGTGTGTGTGTGTATATATATATATATATATATATATATATATATATATATATATATATATATATATATATATATATATATATATATATACAGGGTATTTTTGGAACGCTCCCAAAAACTAAGACAGGCGACAGCACCAAGTATACCTTTGATCATGGTTCACAAATAAATTTGATCCTGATGAAAAAAAAATCATATTTTTACAACGTTTTATTAGTTTTATTCACGCGCCATCATGTTAGTACAGTTAATGAAACGATAATTTCATAAAAAAAATCATGAAAATACTGAAACATAAAACCAGCAGTGAAAACTGAATTGATATCACCTGACTAATGGAGGTTAATGTACGCGCGAACGGTGAAAAAAGAACGCTGGCCTTGAACTTGGCCACTGAGCGATTTATCACATATTGGTACGAAGGGGGCGCGACGGGGAAACAATCCGCCAGTATAACTGTGCCTGCATGCTATTGGTTCCCGCGCTTTGTTCGCTCCAAAAATACAGTCGCATACACAGCTTACATTGCGACTCGCGCGATGTTTTAAAAAGGAAGGAAAGAAAAATTATTTATATCTATTGTTTTATGACTAAACTAGTGAACGAAAAGGTAAATATGATAGGAGAAGGTGAATGGGGAAAATTGTGCAGTAAATTTAAAAGTGTTGAGGAAGAATACCGAAAAAATTACCATGTGATCAACCTGAGGACGGAAGCTCAAGCGAAGATGAAAGTGATGATGAAGTAGCATCCAGTAACACCAACACACCATCAACATCTGGCTTCCATGTAACCCAAGACGACATAATGGACGGCGTGTCACACTTAGCTTAAGTTTTCTTCTTACAAACTTAAAAATATTTTACGATAGAAATAACAAATAATGCTCAAGTAAACATTATCCATTTTTAATTCCAACCTCTTCCAAAGTTCTAAGTAGCTAGTAAAACGCCTAGTATGATTCTACAATAAAACAATTAAATACTATAATATTATAAAACAATAGCCCAATACCATGTAGTACTTTAGAACGCGACTGTACCCACACTCCCTTCGCTACCGACCTATATCTAGCTCGGTCAATGTTACGGTCATAAGAAAAAAGGGCGCATCTGACAATTTTTGAATAAATGAGTTAAATATACCATTCGTCTCATGATAAGAAGGCGCATCTACTATTTTTTTTAATATGCACAAATATCAATATTTTAGAAATTATCGTAAGAATTTTAGACGTAACTGTTGATCACAGATGACATTTTTTTAGTAGAAAAGACTTATACAAATTCAACATAAAAGAAAAGACTTATTTAACCAGTTGCTACGTCATCTTTAACAATATTTGCATCGATTACTTAAATTTCAATTATTCTTGTCTTATTATTCTATATCTTATTATTAAGAGCTGGTGTTTCACATGTGGTCCCATATAAATTTGATCGAGGTCAGACCAATAGTTTTTGAGTTATCCTTAATTATTTATATTAAAGTCGGTTGTACAAAATTTTTAATTTTTAATTATTATCGTAGTAAGTCTCGTATGATATCCCCTTTAAAATCATTACTCAAGAGTTGAGGGTTGTTATTTTTTGTGTCTCACTACCAATGGTTCTCTAATATTTACTAAGAAAAAAGTAATAAATTACTATTAGCGTCCTTTCAAATTCAAATGAACTTTCCAAAATATGTAAAAATGTTAAATGAATGGCAGTTTTTTTTATTTATTAGGTTGGAAAGACGCAAATAGTTATATGCGTCTTTCCTTCGATGTTTTTGTGTTGCTAGATGTATTTTTTAAGCTAAGATGAAAAGGAAAATTCTTTTTATTTAAATAAATAAACAAATTATCAAAAAAATAAGTTCGTCCTTAAAATCTTCATGTCTCTACGTATATATTTCAATTTTCATATAGAAACCTTTTAATATACTATAGACACAGGGTCTGAAAGAAAAATTCATCAATTTATTTTTTATTTCCATTTTACGTTTTTGTTAGTTGCGTCCTTCTTTATTATGACGCATGAGAATGTAATCCGGCCGGCTCGTATCGCCTCACGCTGTGACGCAGTAGGTTTCCGTTTTGTCGTGTTAATTAATTGAAGTTTTTGAAACAGTTCCGTGTTGATTTTGTACACGCGTGCACGAGCGTTTTGTTTATTAAATTGTTATAACGTGTTGGTATTATTCTTGTTACGTTTTTTGTTTTAATAATGTTTAACGCGTACGTTTATAGTGATTGTGAATACGACAACATGTTATGTATCCGAACCTAGGTACACGAAGTATCGCTAAATAAATTGTTAAGACGTCGGGATGGAACAAGTGTGTCATACTGTGCAGTGCACAAAGTGTTGAAGCGTAACCGAATGCTTGGCCACCTCGCTCACCAGATCTGACCCCGTTAGACTTCCTTCTTTCTGTGGGGTATGTGAAAGAAAGGGTTTTTAATCGTGAGTGTGATAGTGCTGACGAAACTACAAAAGGATCGTGGATGTTTTCGACAAACTACGTACGGACTGTGTCGAAGACCACACGATGATGCCCCGCCTCCATGAGTCTGCCTTGAAATGAATGAAGCACAATTTGAGCCGCATCTCATAAGACCACGGAGGATTTAGAGCGGTAAGCTGTTTCATAACAATTTTTTTTAAATAACTTAGTACTGAATAAATCTGAATACATACATAACTGAATACATGAGAATAATAAACATACCTACACGATGAATAAAAACGCATGACTCTAACCTTGGTTACATTTCATTTAAATGTTTTTTTCATTAGCGGGAAATCGAACCAGTTATTTGGGTTATTTAACCTGTAAATTCGGATTAAAATGGCTACGTGGAGACAAGTACAGTGGCAAAATAGTAGGTTAAGTAGATAAGTTAGGTATTTAGACAAGTGTTGTAAATTATTAGGTATTGTGGTATGGCCCGCTAGTTGCGGACCGCGCGAATTTGCGTTCGCGCGTACATTGACCTTTAATCAGCTGATATGAATTGAGTTATTCCACTGCTGGTTTTATGTTTCAGTATTTTCATGATTTTTTTTATGAAATTATCGTTTCATTTAGCTGTACTAACATGATGGCGCGTGAATAAAATTTATAAAACGTTGTAAAAAGATGTTTTTTTTTTCATCAGGATCGGATTTATTTGTGACCCATGATCAAAGGTATACTTGGTGCTATCGCCTGTCTTAGTTTTCGGGAGCGTTCCAAAAATACCCTGTATATATATATATATATATATATATATATATATATATATATATATATATATATGTGTGTGTGTGTGTGTGTGTGTGTGTATGTATATAAATGACAACAATAATGGCAGTAATTTATCCTAACCAGGCAAAGCCGGGCCGCGTCGCTAGTTCATAATATGCCTAGTGAATATTCGTTTGCATTGTCACTTTAAATATTATCACTTCCATAATTAAGATGAATCTAACTACACCTCTCATATGTTAAAATCCATCAAGCCATTTACTCGACAAAGCGTGCCAAAGAAATATACATATATACATACTTTCGTAAAATATTACCCTCCTTCTGGGGTAGTCCGGTAAAATTGGTCTTCAACGTCACGACGTATTGTGATACTTGGGGACTAACCAATCGGCCAGGGGTACATAGAATAAAATAATATTTTCAGCTCAGATGCTTCGGCTAACTTAACTGTTCATTTTGTAAATTTAATGACCACCAAGTACAAAAGTTCAAGCTACAGTACGAACGGTATGGTACTATTTCCACTCCTTATCTCATCTCGAATTATCTAGTGGCTTGCTTCAGATACGAAAGCGCATTCGAGTGCTACTATTAACCCGCACTGGAAATTTTATGATTCGAATTTATAATGGCTACCAATTTGTGGCAACTTCTTTCATTATGGCTGGTACTCGATGTGACTGAATTTCTATTATCTGCGCAAGCTTTCTTTAGAATCTTTCTATGTCTGTATATTGTTTAAAAATAAAAGATAATATTAAAATAAGTTAATATGAAAGTTGGTAGAAGATAGAAACTATGAGGAGACAGAGAAACTACCAAATATTAGATAAACCATACTCACTCAATCACACACACATACACGCACATAAACACAAACGGACACAACGCACTCACGAACGCATACACACGCACACACACACACACATAAACAAACACAAACACACACGCTCACACGCCCTCATGCTCGCACGCACGCACACACACACCACACACACACACAGACACACACACACACACCCACACACACACACACGCGCGCGCACACACACACAAGCACGAATTTGTGACGTACTCCAGAAAACTATAATTTATATTTTATAAAAGTTATGGAAGAGCGGAGACTCCCGACACAGGCTAATTTTACCTTAATAGGTAACACTTGCCAGTTAATAATAAATATTTTAAATGAAATAAAGAACTTTATTATAATTTATTTTTCATATATATCACTACCCTTGGCTTGTGTTAGCGTGCAATCTATCTTTATTGTCAGAAATTTCAATGTTAATATTAAAAAATCTCCTATCCCCTAAAATCTGTCACACGTGGCCCCCCACTCCCGTACCCTATCCCCTTGTTACGCCACTGCGACAGACAGCATCATAACGGGACATGTATCGGTGCCGTAAATTGTAACTGACACAAAATAAAAATAGTCTCAAAGTGACATCGGCGGAACAGTAACGCTGACAGAAATATTTTAAAGCAAAATTGTATGATAAAAGCAATAGCTTTTACGCGTAACTTTTTTTGTTTATTTAATTTACAGGTCTATTTAATTGAAAATATATATTTATTTAGCTATATTAGTTTGAGCACGAATGGGTCAGCTTGATCAAGGTAGGACCAGCGTAAAATAGCAGCTTAAGGCTGCTGTGTTTTGTATGGTAAGTGTTGAGAACCGGAGACCCATTTTACTGGATACGACACATTCCATCTTAGTAGGTGACAATGCATGTGCATTTTGATTCTTAATCCAGGATAGATGTAGATGTCTATGGCCACGCCATCCACTTACCACCAGTTGGCTGTGTGCTCGATTGTCACCTTTATTCTATAAAGAAAATTGAAGGTCTATTTAGTTGAAATAATTTTTCCCCCCAACTAGATAGAGTAACGACTTGATGCACATGACACTATTTTTCTTTACCAACCTGATGAAACACGTAGGCAGTCGATAGATGCAGGTGGCTCAGGACCTTACTTTGTGGTAATTTATGGGGAACTAAACATATTGTTTATAGAACCCACTTCTAAATGTGATTATGTGTTTCACCTGATGGAAAATGTTGATCACCGCCCATGAACAATTGCAACACCAGGGGAATTGCAGATGCGCTGCCGGCCTTTTAAAAAGGAGTAAGCTCGTTAGTTAAAGGTCCCTAAGTCGCGAAAAATCGACGGTGGTAAACGATTTAACAAAGAAGTCGTCCGAGGAAGTAAACTAGGAAGTAATCGAGCCGATCAGAAAGAAATCGTCGACGATTCGAGCCGCTCTTCGATAGATGCAGTCAAGTGGAAGTAGCTGGCACTGGCCCGGCCCAGATATGAGAACAGTATAACATTTTTCAGTCGCCAGATAAAAATTATTCATAGGGTAAAATACAAAATGAAGAAATCAAAAATTATTTCAATGAATAAAATAATTCAATGTTTTTTCTTTATACTTAGACATAATTTATTTGGCAGATAGCTTGCATCTAAGGATTGAAAAAAGGCCTTAAAACAATTAAGCCCAAACGTTTAGCAATGACAAGGATATGAATATAAGGCTTTCGTTTTTAAATTAAAGTAAGCCCGGGACCAACATTTGAGGTAACGTTTGAGTAGATAACGGTACTGAGTGATCCCGGGATTTATTTAAGCGAGGTTTTTGTACCCGGTATAATATTTAGGGACTACGTTGACTTGGTGTTAATCTATTAAGTAATGTATTAAGCCACATTTTACGTGGTTTAACTACGCTGCAGCTATATTATGATTGTAACAGGAATTGGTTAGCTCGACTGGAGAAGGACTACGCTCTCAAAGAACACCAGCGTAAATGGTAGCGTTACTGCTTTGTTTTGTCTGTTAAGTGTAGAAAGCCGGATATCTTTTTACGATGGAATGCTTCGTTTTCAAATATATGTAGATGACTATGGGCCACAGCAGCACACACAACATCAACATCAGGTAGGCTGTGTGCACGTTAGTCACCCTCATTCAAAAAAAAAGCAGCATCCGCTTACCATCAGGTGGACTGTTTGCTCCTTTGTCATCTTCTTCTTCTTGGTCGTGTTCTTCAAAACTGAAGGTCGTGTCTGTAGTTTAGTGGCTTCGTAGCGCTGTTCACTATAGCCTTCCATTCTGTCCGGTCCTCGGCTTTTCGCATTGCAGTTATGCGTATTTTTTTTATTATATTTCCTTTTTCATACGTATTCTATAAAAAAATTATTATAAAAAGGTGTAAAAACTATTTTAAAACACGTAACTTTAAAGTATCACTTTAAAATGTTAATTCTTTAAAGGACTTTCTAGAAAGCTTTGTTTCTCTTCTTGCGCTGCTATTCGTAATTTTAAAAATTTTAAAATTTTAAATCTAAAATTGAAATATTCCTTAGTGCTGGAATAACTTTTTAACTCATTGAAACGGAATATTTTATTACACTTATTGTTATTAGCGACGGCTATCAAAAATTTATCTTTCATAAGAATTGTAACCCTAATTACAATGAAGTAAGTGTTTATAAGGTTTAAATTGCAATGAAGTAAGTGTTTATAGGGTGGATTACATTTTTTTTCACTGACATCTAAAACAAGGAGGTTTGACATTATCATAAAATCATACAAATTGTTTATACTATCTGATATTCATATCAACAACAATTATACATAACAGATATAGATTGAGTCGTGCAACTTAATTTTGGATTAATTTGGAGTAGGAATAACATCTAATCAAGACAATACAATGAGAAATAATTCAAGTAAAATTATGTAGGTATATAATTTAATTGAATTATTTCTCGTTGTATTATAATAGGGAAAAAATATCTATTGAAATAAAAGCAGTTTCGAATGTTGGGAAAGAACATGGTAGATATTATACTCTCTTTCGACTTATGCACATTTTTAATTAAAGTATAAAATCAATTTTATTTATAACCTAATTTTAATTTTCATAATTTTTTAAATAATGATAATAAATGTACTAATATTATCAATAATAGGGCTAAAAAAATCATTTTTTTTTAAATATTTTGAAGAAATGAAAAAAAAAACAGGAATTTGATGATAAATGATTAGTAAGTTTAATTTTGAAAGCAATATAAGAGTCGTGAAATATGCCGATCCTAGGTATGGTTTTCTCTTATGTTCATTAATTGTGAACCGATTTTAATGATCCTGATGATGATTTTAATGATTTTACTGAATAAGTTATACGTTAAGGGTGATCCCATAAAATTTCCTCTCCTAAAGGTATCAAAATTCGAGATGAAGTTCTTAATGAAACTATTAGACGACATTGAGATTGCGTTATGCCTTATTCCACTCAAGAGAAAAAAAAATTCTGATATATAAAAAATAATTTTTGTTTGTTTGTATTTTATGCACTGCCATACCGTTCATCCGATTGCGGTAAAACTGTGCCAATTTATTGCTGGTACTTCCGCGAAGGTTATAGGCATAGTACAATTAACTTACAGTATCGTGCTTAGCGTACCGACACATTTATTTGAAGGTCATAATATGTGATTCATTTTTAATGAATGTATTATCATGCCCAATTAAATAATATAACCCTTCCAAATTTAAAATGTTATTTCCACAATTTTTTTATGGCAGCAACGCGCCGCAATGGCTAGTAACATAATAAAAAGTAGAAGCCGATTTTAAAGAACTAAAATAATAAAAAATTCACATGACTCACGTTGTGCGCGCACGAATTTCCTTTTTTTCGAGCACAACGCTCGAAAATAAGGGAAGTTCTAGGGATAGCCTAGACCGACCGTTCAACCGTTTTTCAGTTTATTTTTATACAATAAATAGAGGCTTTTGAAGTTATACTTTTTGTGGCGATTGGGAAAAATGATGAGAGTGATTTTTTTACGATGCGCGCGCACACCGACAGCTAAAAACGACACCATGAAGTTGTTACGATGCGCGCGTACACTGACACCTGTCTGTCAAGTTTTCGTGGGAACTGATAACTTTATTTAAGGTAGTTATTTTTAGTAACGTTTGTTTTATTACGCTAAAGAATTATAACTTCCTACGTGAGTACATAAGTACACACACACTTTTTTTAACGAGGTCCCTGAAATAACGTACCTAAATTTTATACGAAGCCAAATTTTCCCGTACTTCTTATTGCACCTCAAGAAATCTCGTACGGCATTCCCTCAAATATGAAACAGCATTGCAGCTCTATTTATGTGCTCGGTCTAGAAACTTCACGTTTTCTAGTAAAAGATTTGAACAAAAAAGAGCTACTTTTTTGTTGAAATCCACTTTAAAATGCAATTTCCCTTGCTGCAACTATTCCGACATCGTTTACGAAGGTTCTTTGAAGTTTGTGCAAATTATTTCTTTTCATTATAAATATTTAATTTTTTTAATTGTGCTCAATTTTAATTTTGAAACGTCAGTTTTAAACAAAACATTCATATTATATCGTACGGTAAAATTTCTCTATGTTTTACACATATTTATTTATTTTAAACATTTTATACCATATATTATTTAAATATAGATTGTACCGCAAAATATTTTTATAATTTACATAAAGAAAAAGTATCTTATTAAGAGGGATTCTAAAATTGGCACCATATTCCTAGGTATTTAGAAAAACTACGTTTACGAGCGATTTACAAGCTCTTTTCTACTGCAAGATCTCTTATTCAATTGGTAATATAATTGTGCCTAGTTATGTCAACAACAGTCTGGAGATATGTGTATAGGCTTTAAAATAGTTGGTTAGTTTTGCGTCAGCAGCTGGCCCGAACCCATGCTTCATACATTTTTGACATTGTGCACGTGATAACCATGTTTTTTTTTAAATAGTGATTTGTTAGTTATTTATGTAACGCGCTTGTAATTATTTGAATTAAACTATTTCAAGAAATATATTTTTAATCTAAAACACTTATTTTTTGTATGTTTTTCTGAGTAAATCTAGGTGAAAATACATCTTAAAAATACCGCGGCAGCAGGTGCCAAATATTTTAGCCGGTTCCTTATTCCGATGTATACCGCGGAATAGCGATTTCAGATACATGATTTCTTTTTTATTTTTCAGAGATGTTTTTAAGATTAGACCCGCTTTGGATTCGACAACTTAAAAAGACAATGAATATTAAAATCTGTTTCTGAAGTAGATATACTTTCGTATTTCATTCGATAATTATAGCATATCAAATGTGATCTATTTAGGTAATTTGTTAATTCATTTTAAGGGAAAGCCAAGAAGGAAAATTTAAATTCATACACAATTTGATGTAATTTTTAGTAAGTATTATATTATATTTACGAATATTTTGCAATTAAGTATTAATCTGTGGATTCCGTATAATAATATATACTATATTATTACTCGGAATAAGGAAATGAGATTTTTTGAAAACGCTATTCCGATGGTTGGGACAAAGTTCTATGAGCACCTTATTCCGCGGCATGTACACACGCAACGACAAAGTTTTCACAATTTTACACAGCTTGCTATATTCTTTCCTTTAGTCTCAATAATGCGTAGGTTCTTAATTCCTTTATAATAACTTTCACAAACTTATGTACGTAGTTTCAAACATTTATGGATAATAATTCTCAACTACAGTAATTTTAATAATATCCTTATGACACAATATCTTGCTTTAGAGAGAAGCACATGTTTTTTGTACTACTATTGTAATAATAAGACGAGTATAAATAAATAAAATTGATTAGCTATGATAGAATTTTATTATATATAGGATTTTATTTCATAAGTTTTTCATTTTCTGCCAGTTACGTATTCGCGGCGTGTTAAAAACTAGTGGCAGGTGCCTTAAATAAATAAATACAATATTAAATAAAGAAAAAATATATATGTAACATTTGTATTAATATCTATTCTATATAGTTAATTAAAATAAATATTTTATCTAGTTTCATATCCCTTGAGAAAACAGAGGAATACGTTAGTGTGGACTAAATGAAAGATATACAACTACGATAGGCCTCTTATCTTTTTATTTTTGCAATAGTACTTACAGAGTTCGCCAAGAAGCGTGAATAAACATGAGAGATCATTTTATATGGCGTTGGTGTATTTTCCCAACATCCATTATCGAGTTAAGCGATGGATAAAGTCTCTCACAGACTGCAGTGATCTATTGAGCAAACGGTTTGTTAAAAAAAGAACATAATATAACAATATTTTGAATAAATCAAATAACAATAATATTGAGATTTGGTTATTTAAAATGATATTAATTGATGTAATCTTTATTACTTTGATAAAAGGAACGACGTTCGTTATTTACACGTAATTTTGTCAAATCTACCACAGTTTTAAGATTAGGTCCTCTGATTGGAAAGGAAACTGCAAAATAAACTCCCTAGGTTAATTGTTAAAAATAACAGAAAGATAATAATCTCTTTTTTATTTTAATGGTTACAATATTAAAAAAAGAAATATTGGTAAATCCAATTGGGCATACCTTAAGCGCATTAAAAAAATTACGTATAACATGATTATACGGAATTTTTAAAGTAGTTTAAATACATTTCGACAGCACTATCGGCTTCAACGTCCTCGAAAACCATGAAAATGACACCCGTGATGAAAAAATTGATACCTATTGCAGCCGCCATCTTGGATTTACATTTCGACAACCCTATCGGCTTCGACTCTCTCGAAAACCATGAAAATTACACCCATGATGAAAAAATTGATACTATTGCAGCCGCCATCTTGGATTTACATTTCGACAGCACTATCGGCTTCAACACCCTCGAAACTCATGAAAATGACACCCATGATGAAAAAATTAATACCTATTGCAGCCGCTACCTTGGATATACATTTCGACAACCCTATCGGCTTCAATTCTCTCGAAAACCATGAAAATGACACCCATGATGAAAAAATTGATACCTATTGCAGCCGCCATCTTGGATTTACATTTAGACAGCACTATCGGCTTCAACTCTATCGAAAACCATGAAAATGACACCAAAGATGAAAAAATTTATATCTATCGCAGCCGCCATCTTGGATTTACATTTCGACAGCACTATCGGCTTCAACACCCTGGAAAACCATGAATATGAAACCCATGATGAAAAAATTGATACCTGTTGCAGCCGCCATCTTGGATTTACATTTCGACAGCACTATCGGCTTCAACACCTTTGAAAATCATGAAAATGACACTCAAGATGAAAAAATTGATATATTTTGCAGCCGCCATCTTGGATTTACATTTCGACAACACTATCGGCTTCAACACCCTCGAAAACCATGGAAATGACACCCATGATGAAAAAATTGGTACCTAATTCAGCCGCCATCTTGTATTTACATTTCGACAGCACTATCAGCTTCAACACCCTCGAAAACCATAAAAATGACACCCATGATGAAAAAATTGATACCTATTGCGGCCGCCATCTTGGATTTACATTTCGACAACCCTATCGGTTTCAACACCCTCGAAAACCATGAAAATGTCACCCATGACAAAAAAAATTATACTACTTGCTTTTAGTACGTACTACTATTATTTATTCTGTGCTCTTAAATATTGTAATAAAAAAATGTCTTATTATTATTATAATTAAATATTTAAGAAATTTGGTTATTCGAATATTGTGTATTTGTACAGCGATCTTTTTAAGCCGCTGCAAACAACCGATACAATGTCCACTCACGAAGGTGACTGCAGCAAGACTGAAACTGAAGCCAAACCAGTGGCATAACAGTCCATACTATAATTTTTCTTAGAGGTATTATTATGTCATGACAGTTTGTCCATGTTGCAGTAGATGTCCCTTTATAAATTTAGTCATGCTAGGCCAATTTAGAATCAAACAAATTAATGAATAGTTTAAAATACAATCGAACCTTGCTAACTTACTATTTTGTTACAAAACAAATTTGTAATTAAATTTTCAGTATAATTTATTTATTTTACATTATTCCCTATATATAATGTACTCTGTGAGCCAAACTAAACTACTCATTACTACTCTGTGGCTGTAGCTTCCCATTTACAGAATTAATTTGTATACGAGGCTATCAAATCAACGAAAATTTCGCCATTTTGGAGCCGAAAAAAATTAATTATAGCTAAACAAAACAAAACTACACTGCCATTTACATTCAGTGGCTTCCCACATGATAGATGAAGAGATTAAAAAATAGATTGAGTTAAACAATTAATATTTTCAAAAGTTATTGTGTTTACAAGCCACAGGGACATGATAAATCCACACCATAAGCCACTAAAACCCTTTTTTTATTTAAAAATAGCAATTAATCGATTTAAAAAAATTATTAATAAGTTCAACAATCATTTATCTTTCTAACAATGTGCTTTTTATATCATTTATATGTATAATATGATTGCTAGATACGATTTTATTCGATAAAATGGTGGAATCTTAATTTTTAGGCGATAGTAGAACACACCTTGCGCTTTCGCTTAAGGTATGCAATAACAAAGCCATAATAATATATTTGTTATTTTAATGGTTACAGTGCTTTAGTATACTTTGTGTAAAATATATACCCATACATTTTAATTGCAGATAAGGCAGACGTCATGCTACTTAACATAGAAAATATATCTAGGTCAGTGACAGGAAGCAGCACCTGATTGGCCAAATGTCTGTAATTGCAATCTCCGAATTTCCGGATAAGAGTAGGATTTTTTTTTCTTTTGCTTAGTGTCAACAGTGCCATTGGAATAGTTTTACACAAAAACGCAACCTCTACGCACTACGAACACCAACCGCGACTTGGTAGTCTCTCCACGGGATATGACAATTCATCGTTTTGTTCCTCCTAGCAATTCAAGTTTACTCCAGTGTGATATCACCCTAACTTTCTCACACGTGTCTAGAGTATCAATGTAATATCATAAAGTAAAATTAACCGTGCATGCCTTGACGATAATAGTTATACATGTGTATCTACCTACGATTTAATAGTCAATTTAACTGTCATGTTCATTTGCTTATATCTGTGGTTTAACATAGTCGTTAGATATAGTATCTGAAGTACATAATTATACGTAGTGAGTTATATAGTCTTTGTAGTTAATTATAAGCTATTGGGGGATGGTAGTAGTATAAGAAATCCATCATCCCGTTGCGTCCTCTTTTTAACCGATTTCAAAAAGGAGAAAGTTAACAATTCAAGTGTATGGTTTCTATATGTAGGCTACGCGATATCTTCCCAGATTGTAAACCGATTTTAATAATTATTTATTAAATTGGGCATACTTCAAAAGTGTTACCATATTTGACGGCTCCGTGGCGTAGTGGCTTAGCAATGAGTTGCAATGCTTGGGGTCGCGGGTTCGAATCCCGCACGGAACAAGTATTTGTATGGCCTACAAATAATTATTCCGGGTGTTTGTCCTTGTGCAATATATGTTTGCAAACTGCCTCCACGATACAGG
This sequence comes from Parnassius glacialis, assembly GCA_033319125.1. Classification (NCBI taxonomy): domain Eukaryota; kingdom Metazoa; phylum Arthropoda; class Insecta; order Lepidoptera; family Papilionidae; genus Parnassius; species Parnassius glacialis. Next base: position 3,722,586 of record JAVANC010000023.1, on the reverse strand, counting down.
AGAAAATCCTAGTGTGGAGGTAGCGTTTTTAAAAAAAAGAAAAAATAGAAATATAAATTTGGAAAAAAAAATCCACCCCTTAAGGTAGTAAGTAAATAACTTCTTTTCTAGCAATTTGAAGTCGGTTTTTACTTTTTGTTGAAAGTTACAATTATCCCATAGCAACTATAGAAGAGACTCGAGAAATGTAGTTTTTTTTATATAGGATCAGGGTGACAAAGGAGCACACAGTCCACCTGATGGTAAGTGGTTGCTGCGGTCCATAGACATCTACATCTATCCTCTATTACTAATCAAAGTGTAGATGCGTTGTCACCCGTGAGGACTAAGATGGAATGCCTCATTTCCAGTAAAAAGGGCCTCCGGCCACCTGCACTCACCAAGCGAAACGCAGAGGTAAACCTCTACTTCACGCTGGTTTTCTTTGAGGTCGTGGTACCACCCCGGTTCGAGCCGGCCCATCCGTGCGACAGTAAAAGCTGCCGCGTGGCTCTACACTGTTCAAAAGTACTGCGATAGCAGGCTCTTTTACCGATCACAACTTTTTTTAATGATGACAAACAAGCACACAGTTCACATGATGTTAAGTGAATGCTGTGGCCCATACACATCAACATCTAACACAAGTATTGCAATCTTTTTTGGATACATAAATACCGCGAATAATGGTCATAAAAAAGGTGTATTTTTTAACAATTGCAAATTGTTGGGCGTTTCATGGCCAGATTTGGGCATTCCCCTTTTGTAAACTTATTGCTTGCACTTGTGCGAAGGTTATAGGCATAATTTTTTTAAATAGGATAAGGTGACATACGAGCACACAGTCCACTTGATGGTAAGTGGTTGCTATGGCCCATAGACATCAACATCTACCTCGATTAAGAATCAAAAATGCGGATGCTTTTGTCACCACTGACGACTAAAATAGAATGCCTGCTTTTTATTTAACTTACTGCAAGCCAGTGCTTGGTGGTGTTGCACTGATGCACTAAATGGTAAATTGCACTATCGTAGTGTTACCGTTACCATTATCGTGTAATGATGTTTAATGAAGGAGACGTGTAGTTGATACTAAGTGTTTAATTATACTGTCTCAAGTTATTCTACCTTAAAAATGTAACCGTTACAACCTATAAAAGTCCACTGCTGACCACAGGCCTGCCCCATAGATTTCCTCATAGGGGGATATTTTCCATAGTTATCATACTTGGCAAACGGGATGGCAACCATAGTTTATTTTTGGAACGAAGTTTGGAAGGAAGTTGGCGGATGGGGGGCCAGGCGAGAAAATTGTAAGATTTTTCCATCACGATCCCTTCTCACGTAGTGTTAGACGGCCTTGACGGCTTTATGGAAGCGAGATAAAACAATATTCATCTCTCATAATAGTGTGTTCGCGTGCGTGCGTACGTGCATGCGTGCGTGTGTGTGTGTGTGTGTGTGTGTGTGTGTGTGTGTGTGTGTGTGTGTGTGTGTGTGTGTGAAAATGGAACTAATCGTACCATCAACCAGTAATGGCAGAATACCGTCTGCCGGGCCAGCTAGTTAAAAATATAATTGTTCCAAATTTAAAACGAAATTTCCAACAATTATATCTTCTGCGGTAGCAATGCCCCGGGTACCTGCTAATATATTATATAAATTAAGCACAATGCGCTATGGTTTGACCGGGTAGTGGTGTTATAAGAGTATCCACTACCCCACATCATGCCTTGGATGTCGTAAGAGGCGACTGAGGGAAACATATCAGATGGGCAGCAGCATCTTCCTAATAAAGACGAATAATAAAAAACTGCGGTTGCCGACCTGCTTCAGTCGTGGCAACTGTGGCAAATATCCCCCTATGAGGCAATCTATGGGCTAGGTCTCTTCAGCAGTGGACTTTAATATGCTGTAACGGTAACAGAAATGCGCTATGGCGGATATAACATTGGTCCAATCATGAAATGGTGACATATCAGGCAGATTGTGATCTGCCCAATTCTAGCGAACTGACTACGTCAAACACATTTCATTCCAAAAGTAAAATTAACACATACATACATTCCCCGACTCCGACACCTTTACTTTGTATTAAATGACAAGCGCGCGATGTAAAGCAAGTATTCCGATTTAATTAAACGTAGTTAAATATCTCCCGAAATAAAATATTTAATAACGGAAATCCTGACGGAATCGACACCGAGTTAGGAATTACAAAAATCTTTCGAGGGTGCGAGAAATGTGTATCAATGTGTTCTTTTTGTATGGATGGAATATATAGCTTGCCATTGTGGCATTCCTTTAGAGAGGCCTATATCCAGCAGTTGACTCGTGAAAAGCTGTTTATGATGATAATGATGATGGATACATATAATGTTATGTTATTGTTGCGCGCCACAATTAATACATGGTACATGGCGACACTAATAGTCAAATAAAGTATTTTTCATTTTCGTTTTTCATTTCAGTTACCTCTAGCGCCCTGTAGTATCGAGTAGCAGAACTAGGAGAGTCAAGAACATTCTAGAAATTTCTACAGTAGAATATTCTAGAAACTATCTGAGGCCCTATATACGGCCGATATAAACCGCGACCGAAGTCAGTATTGAAATGGCGATACAAACGAATACTTTGAAGTGATACAAGTGCGAACTAAAGTGATCTGTAGTACATTTGTTTTGTTATTAGTGTGGTTGTAATTAGTGTCAATTTTGGTAATTAACTCGGCAGTTTTTAATTGTCTCAAACCCCAAGCTCGTAACTATAATATAACTTAAGTAGCGATTAATAACATGTATAAAATCTAATAAGGATTTTTGGTGATCTTTCAGTTTTTCAACTTCTTCTTCTTCATCTAAAGCAGTCCAGTCCTAAAGGACCCACTGCTGGACATAGCCCTTCCTTTTCATAGGAAGGATTTGTTTATATATTTGAAGGATCTTTACACTTGGCAGGCAAGGTTACGATTACGGTACCAGAGTTCTTGCAACGTTGACGCTGCCGCCTGTTGCCGGATATAACTAAATTTTATTCTGACTAGATATTTTTTTATTTCAGGCAGTAATTCATTCTTTCTTTTTCTTGGAAGATGACTACAAATTCGTAGTAACATTGCCGTGTAGTGGCGGTCAAGAATATCCACTACCCCATATCTTCCCGTGGGTGTCGTAAAAGACGACAAAAGGAAACAGGTGGGAGATGGGCAGCAGCATCTTCCTGATAATAGCCAATATTATAATAAAAAAACTGCGGTTGTCAACCCGCTCGCCAAGCATGGCAACTATGGCAAATACCCCCCAATGACGAGAGTAACAAATATACGGCCCCCAGTCCCCGGCGGCCCCGCTATTCCTGGCTACGGTGGCGACCATGGTAACGGCGGGGCAGGGATGTGAGATGCTAAGAATCTCCGGTGGAGGTTCAGTTGCCACCTACGACGACTCGACCTGGCAACGTACAACGCACGCACCCTGAGCGCTGACGAGAAGATCGTGGAGCTGGAAGAAGTGATAGACAAGTTGCGCTGGCATATTATAGGATTATCCGAAGTCCGAAGAGAGGGGGAGGACACGGTAATCCTCGAATCCGGCAACTTGCTCTATCACCGGGAGGGCGAATATCTGTCCCAAGGAGGTGTCGGATTTATCGTCCACAAGTCTCTCGTTAACAACGTTGTAAAGATCGGGAGTGTGTCGACGAGGGTTGCGTACCTTATAATCAGAATCACCAAACGGTATTCGCTGAAGGTCATACAGGTTTACGCACCAACCTCGGCACACCCCGATGAGGAGGTGGAGGAAATGTATGAGGATATCTCTAGAGCCATGCATTCCTCCAAAACCCAATATACGGTGTTAATGGGAGACTTCAATGCAAAACTAGGCACAAGAGAGAACGGTGAGCTGAAAGTAGGGAAATTTGGAATAGGGCAACGGAACCCAAGGGGCCAGCAGCTGGCCGACTTCATGGAGAAAGAGGGACTCTTTATGATGAACTCTTTCTTCAAAAAGCGGCCCCACAGGAAGTGGACCTGGTCGAGCCCCGACGGTTCGACAAAAAATGAGATTGACTTCATTATGACGACCAGACGACAACTGTTCAGTGATGTCTCAGTGATCGCGAGAGTGAAAACCGGCAGCGATCACCGAATGATTAGAGGCACACTGAACCTAAATGTTAAGTTGGAGAAGTCTCGTCTGGTGAAGTCAACGCTCCGTCCCCCTCGTGCTCTAATCCAAAGTCCCGAAACCTTTCAGCTCGAGTTACGAATCCGTTTTCAGTGCCTAGAAGACTGCAATGAAGTGGACGATATGAATGACAAGCTCGTGGAAACTGTCCATGCGGTCGGAGCTAAGTTCTGCAAGACCCGCCGCAGAAGAACACAAAAACTCTCCGATCACACTCTTAATCTCATGGCTGTTAGACGGGAGAGGAGGCTACATTCTTCAACAGATTTCACAGCATACAGGCAACTAAACAGACGGATCTCCAAATGCATGCGGCGGGACTTACGCAACTTCAATACAGCTCGTATTGAAGAAGCGATCGAGCGGAACCAAGGCTCCAAAGTCTTTGCCAGAGACCTGTCTGCCAGAAAGAGCCAACTGTCAAAGCTGAAGACCGAATGTGGCAGCATCGTTTCCGGGGCACCTGAGATTTTGAGTTAGATTGAGAGGTTCTATGGGCAGCTGTACACGTTATCGTTGGAGCCACACGCGAGTGTGAGTAACGATCCAAGAGCGAGTCTTATCCGACACTATTCCGAAGATATCCCGGAAGTCAGTCTGAGCGAGATTAGAATGGCTCTCCAGCACCATAAAAAGGACATGGCCCCAGGTGAGGATGGAATTACAGCGGAGCTTCTGGGTGGTTCGGGTGGAAGACCGGTACTTGAAGTCCTTCAGAAGCTCTTTAATTCCGTCCTCCATGGTGGCATTACACCGGAGGCGTGGAGCAGAAGTGCGGTGGTCTTGTTCTTCAAGAAAGGTGACAACGCTCTCTTGAAGAACTACAGACCAATTTCCCTTCTGAGCCGCGTCTACATGCTGTTTTCGAGAGTCATTACGAATCGTCTTGTGCGCAGACTTGACGACTTCCAGCCTCCCGAACAAGCCGGTTTCCGAAAGGGCTTTAGCACCATAGACCACATACATACCCTACGGCAAATTGTACAGAAGTCCGAGGAGTACAATTTGCCACTATGTCTGGCGTATGTGGACTATGAGAAAGCCTTTGATTCCGTCGAAATTTGGGCGGTGCTGCAGTCCCTTCAGCGGTGCTAAGTTGACTGTCGGTATATCGAAGTGCTGAAGTGTTTGTACAGTAGGGCTACGATGGCTAACCGAGTACAGAACCAGAGTACGACACCCATCAAATTGCAGAGAGGTGTAAGACAGGGTGATGTTATATCCCCGAAACTCTTCACCGCTGCATTGGAAGACGTTTTCAAGCTTCTGGACTGGAAAGGATGCGGTATTAACATCAATGGCGAGTACATCACTCACCTTCGATTTGCCGACGATATAGTACTTATGGCAGAATCGCTGGAGGACCTAAGCACTATGCTCAATGACCTCAATAGTGTCTCCCAACGGATAGGTCTTAAGATGAACATGGACAAATCAAAGATCATGTTTAATGTCCATGTCACACCTATGCCGGTAGTTGTTGGGAGCACTAAGCTCGAAGTTGTTGACGAGTATGTTTACCTGGGACAAATAGTCCGACTAGGTAAGTCCAACTTCGACCGAGAGGTCAATCGACGGATTCAACTCGGCTGGGCAGCGTTCGGGATGCTACGACACATCTTCTCGTCAGACATACCTCAAAACCTTAAAACGAAATTGTACAACCTGTGCGTGTTGCCAGTGATGACTTACGGAACTGAGACGTGGTCCTTCACTGCTAGCCGTATGAGGAAGCTCAAGGTCGCTCAGCGAGCTATGGAGAGGGCTATGCTCGGAGTTTCTCTGCGTGATAAACTTAGGAATAAGGATATCCGTAGTAGAACCAGAGTAACCGACATAGCCAACGGATTAGTAAGCTGAAGTGGCAGTGGGCCGGCCATATAGCTCGAAGAACCGACAACCGATGGGGAAGAAAGGTTCTCGAGTGGCAGCCTCGTACCGGTAGGCGAAGTGTAGGGCGTCCTCCCACGAGATGGAGTGACGACCTGGTAAGACATGCAGGAAGTCGATGGATGCAGGTAGCTCAGGACCGTGCTTTGTGGCATTCTTTGGGGGAGGCCTATGTTCAGCAGTGGACTTGTGAAGGGCTGTAATGATGATGATGATGATGATGATGATTGTTCATTTCGTGTAGGTGAACAGTTAGCTCATTAGTGGTTGAAATAAATAAACTTCTTTAGATGGTAGAGTCATGATGTAGCCATATTAAGGTTTTAGAACGAATCGGTTAGCTCGACCGGGGAAGAACCGGGATGTCTATGAGCCAAAGCATCCATTACTATCATGTAGTTTGTGTACTCGTTTGTTACCTTTATTGTATAATAAAAAAACTTTGACAATACTCAATTTAGAACGGGCATCCCGTTCTCACTTGTCTGATGTAAGATATACTGTCCGTTTGATTATGTAAGACTGTATACACCAGGTCGATAATGGATTAATTTACAAGAAGTGCATATTTAATACTCCACAGGAGTTTTATTTTAAAAAAATGTATATATTCATAAAGGTAAGATTTTTTGGAACCCTTTAAATTTGAATTGCTTTATTTGCGCAGTGGCTTAGCATTGAGTTACGGTGCTAAGGGCCGCGGGTCCGAATTCCGCACGGTACAAATATTTGTATGGACTACAAATAATTGGTATGGATGTTAATATTTCTGCATTTTATATACGTTAGCTGAATGGTTATATAGAATGAAGAACTGGTAACCGTTAGGAAAGAAAGATTCTCGAATCGAACGGCCCCAAAGGTTATTTGAAGTTATTATAAAGGTTTGTTGTAAGGTAAGGTAAGTGAGGTAAGAGGTGCAGAAAATCGATGGGTGCAGGTAGCTAAGGACCGTGCTTTGTGGCATTTCTTGGGTGAGGCCTATGATGAGCAGTGAACTTGTTATGGGATGTAATGATGATGATGATGATGAAACTGCCCCCACAATACAGGATAATTTCTAGAGTCGTGGTTACGTGTTCCTGAATAAAAATTAATAAAGCGGCGAGAGAACTATCCCAGAAGGACGCATATAAAACAGCGCTATAAAAGCACACGAAGTTAGAGAAGATTTTTTGTGGCACAGGAAAACCGACTTTACGGATTGATAGGGCAGTTTTATCACACGTTTGATTCGCTTACAGTACAAGTATGTGCATACCTAATCGTAGTTCTTCAGAATATGTACTAACTTATTCATGTTCATTTTATATGCGCAAAACAGGAGAAAATCCTAGTGTTTTTTATAGCATAAGGGTTGCAAAACGAGCCCATAGTTCACCTTATAGAATAGAATAGAATTATTTTTACCCTATAAGTAGATTCTAGGAATATTTATTGAAAGTAATTTTTTACTTTTACGTCTGGTTAGAAAAAACCTCTGTTTCGGGAAGAACCAGGAAGAAACCCAGCGGGACTTTTTGTAAATAAATATCGTACATAAATATCATACCAGGCAAGTTGAGAAATATAAATATGCCATATGAGATACCAGATATAAGAATGTATTATGGTAACAGATCTAGGCAATATTGAACTCCGCTAATATTTAATAAATAAATTTTATAAGAGATATGTTTAAAGACATAAGCACTGTAACATTTAAGAATAGACTGAAAGATACATTCCTATGAAAAGTATAATTTACTACCTATAATAAGTGTTGATTAAAGATAGACATATTTATTGTATTCGTAATAAATATACCTAAGATAAGTATGTATGTAACAAAATATACATAATAATGTATAAGAAAAGAGCGCCATCATCGCCAACAAATTGTTGCACAGTTTGGCCGTTGTTTATTATTATTTTAAATGCGTGTATTTTATATGATTGAAGGTATTAAAAAAAATTAGGATACGCACGCCACTTAGATACTGTAATTTAATTATAATCACAGAATACCACCGTAAAATGTTGTGTTTCGTATGGTGAGTGTAGAGAACCGGTGGCCCTTTTTACTGGAAACAAGGCATTCCATCTTAGTCCTCAAGGGGACAACGTATCTGCATTTTGATTCGTAATCGAAGATAGATGTACATGTCTATGGGCCATAGCAACCACTTACCATCAAGTGGACTGTATGCTCGTTTGTCACCTTATCCTATTTAAAAAAAAACTATGCCTATAACCTTCGCACAAGTGCAAGCAATAAGTTTACAAAATTTTAGTGCATTCTGATGAACGGTATGGCAGCGCATAAAATACGAACAAACAAAAATTAATTTTTATATATTACATCTATACAAATATATAAAATTGAAGTATCTGTTTGTAATGTCAAAAAATAGCTTTTTACTAAATTCATATGAAAGTATATAACGTACCTACCTACCTTATAACAAAAACACAATTTTTAAAAATTGTGTGTCTGTCTGTCTGTTTGTTCCGGCTAATCTCCGAAACGGCTGGACCGATTTTGACGAGACTTTCACTGGCAGATAGCTGATGTTATAAGGAATAACTTAGGTATAGAATAATAACTAGTGTTCCAAGCAAAAAAAAACCCTAAATTACACTGGGGTGAAATCGAGGGGAACAGCTAGTATTAAATAAATATTCTTCTATTTTAGTACAAGCTACGGTACTAGTAACGACGGTTATGTTGCGGAAAAACTGACGTTTAGACTTTCTTTTATAGAATAAGTCGACCTGATTGTAAGTGGGTTCTGTGTCGTATAGACATACACATCTATGCACGATTGAGAATAAAAATGCAGATGCGTTACCCCTAAAAACTAAGATGGAATGCCTCATCTCCGGTTTTCTACACTCACCATATGGAACACAGCAGGATCATGCTGCTATTCTACGGCAGTCGGGATAACCCCTGCTACAACCATAATAGAATAGAATAGAATAGAATAGAATAGAATATTTTTTTATTCAATATAGATCACATTTGTAATACTTATTGAAAGTCATTTTTTTACTTTACCACTGGTTCGAAAAAAAAAAAACTCTGTCCTGGGAAGAACCAGCAAGAAACCCAGCGGGACTTTTTTTTTAAAGCAAATTTTACAATAATGGTTGTACTAACTATATAAGTACAAAATTTATTTTAGAAACAGCTTGGAAGCGATCACCTCATTCCCAGGGGTTATTATCAACCATGTATTCATTTATACTATAATATAACTGCAGCGTGGCTTTACAACACTTCGGTCGCGACGGGCAGTATAGCTGTTATTTGATTACTTCATATAATTTGGAATTATGTTGTATTTACTCCTAATAGTCGAAACCAAAAAATATCAACTGTACGTTGAGATTAAATAGTGCTAGACTGCATCACTCAGAGAAACTTGAAGCTCTCCATAGCTCTCTGAGAGACGTAGTGTTAAGCAAAGTAGTGAACAACCACGTCTCAGATTCATAAGTCATTACTGGCATCACGCACTGGTTGTACAATCTAGTTTTCAAGTTTTGAGCCATAAGCGACAAAAACATGTGACGTAATCCCAAGAAGGCTGCCTCGATTGACCTCTTCAAAAGAAACAAATTACTTCAATAAAAATTTTACACGCCTATCTACTGTCCCTTTCAAATAAACCACGCCATTTTTGAATAATACGCTTTCTTTCTTTGCGTTCCTTTGATTAAAAAGAAATTCTTTATTCACCTTTCCTCGCCGCCATTTCTTGATAAACGCACCAATTACGTTAATTGCACTTCGAGAATTTTCTAGAACAATAATGCGATTGATTTCTTAATTTAAACTTTCCTTACGGCGGCGTTGACCTATTGAGTTGATATATTGAGCTCGTAAATGGCATTAGAAGCCATTTTGCGAAAATCGATGCAAAAACCTTGGTATAATAATGTTATGTATTTAGGTGCTGTGTTATTATTGTGTAGGTAGGGCAACCCACCACTAGATGGGCTGACGACTTAGTAAGGGATGTAAGAAGTCGATGAATTCAGGTGGCTCAGGTCTGTGTTTTGTGGGATTCTTTGGACGCATATGTTGAACACTGAACTAGTTAAAATTGTTTTTATGATGAAGATAATGAGATGCGGTATTTTAACTGCAGAACAAATCGGTTGGCCTGACCGGTGAAGGACTATGCTCGCATGAGATACGAACGTAAAATTATAAAATTATCATTTGTTGGTATTTCTTAGGAGACGTCTATATTCAACTGTGAAATTATGATGAGCTGTAATGATGATGATTTTTTTATAGAAGAAGGGGCAAACAATCACGGTGATCACCTGATGGTAAGTAACTACCGCCGCCCATGAACAACCGCAACACCAGCAGAATTGCAGTTGTGTTATCGGCCTTTTAGAAAGGTGTAAGCTCTTTTCTTAAAGGTCACTAAATCATAACGGTCTGGAAAAATCTCCGGTGGTAAACAATTCCACACATAAGATGTACGAGAAAGAAAACTCCTAGTAAAACGCACAGTGATGGACCGCCAAGCATCCAAGTGGTTAGGATGGTATGGTATGGTATGATTCCGAACAATTCCTCAGAGCACTCGCCGTAGTAGATTTGATACAAAATGCAAAGATATGCAACATCCCTACGCAGCGCCAATGAATCGAGCCGATCAGAAAGAGCTTGGTCGTTGACGATTCGAACCGCTCTGCGCTGGATGCGTCATCAAGTGGAAGGAGCTGGCAATGGGGTGCCTCGGCCCAGAGATGAGAACAATATTTCATGTGAGGCCAAACTTGCGCTTTATAAAGTTGCAAGCGATGTGTCGGCATGAAATACTGTCTCACTCTGCTGAGCATGCCAACCTTTTTAGAGGCCAATTTGGCCTTCCCTTGCAAGTGACCAGGAAACCTATTCGACTATATATGAATACTATTCGATATGTCGACGCCAAGGCTTTTGATACTAGCTGAGATAGCAAGGGGAGTGTCTTAAACTGAGGAGATACGACAAAGGGGTTCTTTTTAGGGATAAATGCGCAAACTTGTGTCTTCTAGGAATTGAACTGGACTAGGTTTAGTCGCCCCAAATCCGAGACTATTTTCAGCAAAGACTTGACTTGAGACACAAGTTTTTCCCGGTACTCGGCGACATTTTCCCGAGAAATATTGGCACGGCCGGTGTATAAGGCATCACTAGTGCTGTGTTCGGCATAGCAATGAATGTTACCAGGTTGCAACATATTATTGATATGCAAAATAAACAGCATTGGTGATAGCACGTAGCCTTGTGGAACACCAGCGTTAATAGGCTTGTAAACAGAGCATGCACCCTCTACTACTACTATGATGCTGCAATCAGCAAGGAGACTGGTGATCCAATTGCACAATTTCTCGAGAAACCCATAGGAAAGGAGCTTCGAAAGAAACACTTTGTGCCAGACCCGATCGAAGGCCGTCGCTATGTCCAAACTAACGGCCAATGCCTTCCACTTACACTCTACTGCCTCAGCCAATCTATAAGTCAGATAGATCAGACGATCACCAGATAATCGACCCTCACGAAAATCGTATTGGCGGTCACTAATCAGCTGGTGATCCTCAAGGTACCTCATGAGCTAGCAGTTTATAATGGACGCCATTATTTTTGAGAGCAAGGAGGTGATGGTGATAGGTTTATACTTGAAAGGATCTGAGTGGTTGCCTTTTTTAGAGATCAGGTGACCCAAAGTACGTAGTCGCAAATTCATAGAAGATAGCTTTCTATCTTCTATGAATTTGCGACTACGTCTTGGGAGTAGGAGTACCGGAAAAGAAGGGTTAAAACCAGTACCAACTCCGGAGTACACGTCTTCAGCACAATGGGAGGGATTCCATCAGGCTTACTCGACTTGCTGATGTCAAGGGAGGGGAGTACTTTGCGCACTGAGAGCTGTGTAAACAGCACATCCGACATGGAGCACTCACACCGCGGCATAGTCGGAGGTGTGCTTCCCCCGTCATCGAAAGTCGAGTTGGACGCAAACAGAGAGCCTAACAGATCGGCTTTCTCCTTTCGTAAGAGATGGCTGACAGAAGCTCCCTTGGACATTTTTGTCGAGAGACCAGAATACACGAGTTCCCGAAGGAAGATGAACTAGCTTCTCTACCAATACTTCCGGTTTGCTTAAACCTTGCCTTGGCAGTGACTCTTTTGAAGGACCTGGAGGCGGGATTATACTTCTTTTTAAGAGCACTGGTGTTTACTTCCCGAGACGTTGATGCGTCATCCCAGGCCCGGTGGTAATTCTGCTTATAGCGTCATGCTATTAACAGGAACGAAGAAACCATGGCTGGGATCTGCCCCCGATAAGCAACGCAGAGGACGAAATAAAAAGTTCCAAGCCCTGAAGTACCACATCAGCAACAGAATCAGCAACAACGCGGGGATCTTTCGGCGAGAAACTAAGGGTAGGACGCACAAAAACACACCCTAACCCAATCGGCCGACCGATAGTGCCAAACACGGCAGCACCCTGCAGAATGCAACCGCGAGTCTCGTTTAAAAACAGCAAGGCCGGCTTCGCCGTCTCCAGATGGAAGTGGACAGCTTTAAGGTTGGAATAAAGTCCCCTGAAGTTGCAAATATTCACGGATAGCGTGATAGGGGTCACCTTAGTCCTATTGTTCCGCTTGCCCCGAGCAGTTTTAGTCGCGAGCGGAATTTTGCAGAAACAAATGCGTTGTAAACAGTATTTTTTTAATTAGTATTTTATTTTATTATCATGTTAATATTATTATTCATTATTCATTATTTTTTTGGTAATTATTTATTAGCCAGTGGTTTTATTATATTTAGGTTAGTTATAGCACCGCATTGATTAACATAACTGTAATGATGTTATAATAATGTACTAAATAAATAAATATTAGTTGTGTTGACAACACTGTCATAATTCTTTAAAAAAAATTGGCTATAAACGGTATAATATATCAAATGCAGTCGCAGTTTCTGAGTCTCAGTTAACATTGCATCCGCGGTAAGTCTCGCATTTCAACCTGTCGGAGAGCTCTGAAATGAGTGAAGGGGATATTGGACATATTATAAGCTATAAACACCTATGTTGAAGATAGTTCACAGCGTGCACAAAATATGCATTGAATGTTTGCTGATTGTAAGGTCGGTTTTGTGTTAAGAAAAAGTTTATTATTAATTAATTATTGTATATATTATATTAATATACTATTTTTGTTTTCACTTTTACGTGATAGAGCTATAATGGAGCTGTATTATGGTTGTAGCACGAATGGGTCGACTCATCCGGGGAAGGACCACGCTCTCACAGAATACCAGCGTGAAATAGCAGCTTAATACTGCTGTATTTTTAATGGTGAGTGTAGAGAACCGGAGACCCTTTTTATTTGAAAAGAGGCATTCCATCTTAGTCCTCACGGGTGATGACGCATCTGCATTTTGATTATTTATTGAGAATAGATGTAGAGATGTCTATGGGTTACAGCAACCACTTACCATCAGGTTGACTGTGTGCTCGTTTGTCACCCTATGCTATAAAAAAAGTTATAAATAAGTAAATTCTACTACGTAATAGAAATGAAATACCAGTCTCTTAAGGCGACACCACGAAGCAATTATTTAGTTGAACAATCCACGTTTTCAAGCAACTAGTTTCCTCGCCAGACTGCGGGAGAACGATTCGCTCCTGTAACTTCGTAAAGTTTATTAAATGCTCCCGGTTTCCTGTAATACTGTGAAGTGCTTGCGACTTCAAAACTTTTCATATTGTATCTTAAGTCTGTTGATAATGTGGTATAAGCAGAAACTTAGAAGTTTTACATAGTATTATATTGTATAACAAGACCGACTTAAGCTAACAGTTCTTGAAGTCAACATTAATTGGCTTATTAAATATTAAACTGAATATTGCGACTAATAGGGGATCGTCAATGGATACATTAGATCAGGGCTTCCCGAACTTATTTTTACTGTGACGCTCTTGGGAATTTGCCACTTTTTTGCGACGTCCTCTGGCCAAAAAATACCTACCAGTTGTAATTCTAGCCTAGTAACAAGATACCAGAAAAACTGCAAATAACATTTATATTTTTATTAAATAATAAGAAAAAAAAACAAGAAAAAAATGAAAAGAGATACTTTGTTGGCTGGCTACCAATGAGAAGGATGTGCTTGCTTTTCTGAGCATAGCTTCTCAAAACATGGCTCAAGTTTGGAGATTGCCACTCTCATCTCTTTCTCTACATTTATTTTCGATCTGTAATTGTTCTTTATTACTGCAACTGCAGAAAAGCCTGTTTCGCACAAGTACGATATCACAAATGGTAATAGAACCCTCAATGCTGCATAGCTGATGGCACGATATTCGTGAGAAACTGAGCTCCAAAATTCAAGCAGTTTGTCTTTGTCGTATTGGAGCTTAAGGCTGGAGTCACAGCACAATTCTATTAAATAATTTTTCACATAAATAATTTTATTATAAAAAGCGGGGGGTGCTTTTTTAGATATTTTTATGATGACGCTAATTTTACAAATATCCACAAAAATATTTACAACAAATGACATCAAGCACGCCACGTTTTTTCACAATATTTTTTTTTGTGTTAATCACTATTCTCATATTTTAAACTTATTGAAAATTATTTTCTACTTTTTAGTTCGGTTATTAGCGAAAGCGTGTTTTTTTAGTTTTTTTTTTTTCAAACATTTAATTATTTTTTATTATTTAGTGCGGCTAACTACAAACGCGTGTTTTTTTTTGGAACGAATTTCTTTTACGGGGCTTACTGATTGAACTGGCAGAAATGGCAATTTTTTGTGAATTATTCGTAAATCCTGAGGATCCTCGCAAGGAAAATGGGACAATCTATTTAAATTATTGCATTGTCATCAGTCCTTGATAAGTGTGCAAAGTTTTAAATCAATCTGCCATTTTGAAGGGGATGAAAATCACATTCAAAAATTCCGTTACATAGATACATACCAAGTTAATCAAATCGTGTTAAAAAATAATGTCCACCAGGCCCAATTTCCGTCGCGGCGGCCAACATCATCGGAGACTAGCCATCGGCGCAGGACAAGATTGAAGTGTGAAGTGTGTGCGCAAGCATGCTCTCACTGGACGGTAAACGGACACGACCAGAGTGAGATCAGGCGCAGGACCAACGACTTTACGTAATTAATTTTACGACTTTACGTAATAACTGAGAATTTTTTGACGGAAAAACTCAATAACTGATCTTTTTTAGCCTGACCGTTTACAACCGTTACACCAACGAGACAGTCAAAGAAAAAATATTATTTTAAAAACTCTCGTCGTCCGCTACCTTATTGAGATTAAAATAACGAGACCTACAGCTTGCCAAATCCTTACATTTGATATTCCATTATCATGGAGTATGTAAAGAAAAATTTTTTTTTCACCACAAAGCGGCGGCCATTTTGAAAAAAAAATAAGAAGAAGAAATAAGCAGAAAATAAGTTTATTTAGTAACACACTATCAAAATTTAAACGTATTCATGATTATACAATTTTAAGTAAAATACACACAAACATTTAAAATATTACACGTATAGCCTCTCACATACATACTTATAATAAATAAATATAATAAAAGTGAAATAAAATTAAAAAGAAACAAAAAAACAAAATAGAAATGTATGTAAGATACAATATTTAATTTTCAATAATTTGAACTATGAATATTTCACTATCAATATCTTTATCAGGTCCCATTTCAAGTGTTGAGAGAAATTCTGGATATCCACAAAGGCCAAGTTTAATGACACCCATTCCTGATGCTATACAGGGAAGTCCTGACGCTGATTGTGCCTTACTTCACGGAAAAGCGAGAATAGTCATTAAATACCATTAGAAGGTTAATGTAAATTAATAGTAAAAAAAATCATTTTTAAAATAAGCTTTTATTGAAACGTTTAAAAAAGAATTAAAAAAAAGTGTAAGTCGCGGATCACTAGGTTGGAACGAACTTCCGTTCGTAGAATATTATTATTAATAAACATATCATATGATTGATAAAATGAAGCGTCATTTAAAATAATATTTCTTTAATGACAAGATAAGAAAAAGTGCGAGGGAGACGGATATTATTCCATATCGCTCGCACTATAGAAGTGGATTCGTGACGGAAAAATTTTACACTCTTTCTCGCCTAGCCCCCATCCGCCAAATTCGTACTGTGCGGTAAGGAACTTCGTTCCAAAAAACTATAAATTAAATCAAACCCATCAACATATTACATTACACAATTTATATGATATAAAAGCCTGTCACGATATTTATGTGTTTTATAAAAGCATTATTTTTTCTTAGAATTTTTTTTTATAGGATAAGGGGGACAAACGAGCACACAGTCCACCTGATAGTAAGTGGTTGCTGTAGCCCATAGACATCTGCATCTATCCTCGATTACGAATCAACATGCAGATGCGTTGTCACCCGTGAGGACTAAGATGGAATGCCTCTTTTCCAGTAAAAAGGGTCTCCGGTTCTCTACACTCACAATATGAAACACAGCAGCATTAAGCTGCTATTTTACGCTGGTATTCTGTGAGAGCATGGTCCTTCCCCGGTCGAGCCAACCCATTCTTGCTACAACTATACCAGTAATATAGCTGCAGTATGGCTCTACCACGTATAAAATTACACGAATTACCTACTTATGTCAATATTAAGTTACATATTCTACACAAGTAAATTTTGCGACAAGCTTTTGACTCATTTTGATATCATATAAAATATAAATTGATGGGTTTGATTTAATTTAAAGTGTTTCCTCTTTTTAGAGAACTTAAATAAAAGATTGTTTTTTTTTATTTTTATTATTAATTAACTCTTGATTTCTTAATTATTCTTTTTTTATTATATGGGTGACAAACGAGTACACAGTCCACCTGATGGTCAGTGTCATTCGTTCTCATCCCTGAGGACTAAGATGGAATGCCTCGTTTCCAGTAAAAGGGGTCTCCGGTTCTCTACACTCACCATACGAAACACAGCAGCAGCAGTTACTATTTTAGGCTGGTATTTTGTGAGAGCATGGTCCTACCCCGCTCGAGATGATCCATTCGTACTACAACCATAATATAGCTGCAGCGTTGCTCTACCACGTAAAAAAATGTCTTCATTATCTTAATTATTCCTTTTATTTACTTTTAAATTATTGTTTATTTTTAAATTATTCTCTTATATTTAATTAAAAAGAATCATGAGAATCCGTTTACCTCAAATATCAAGTAATATGCACAGATATAAAATGTTGCAGTAAAATTGAAAACCTCCTCATTAAAATCAGCTTAAAATTAAACTATTAATAAAAAATGTAAGCTGTTTTGAGAATGAAATTATTATACATTATAAAGTCACTGCTAACACATAATACAAAGAGATTGAATTACTACTACTACTTAAATGTCTTTGCATAATATAAATATAGAACCATAAGAGCCCCGATTTCAAAATTTTAAGTTATTTTACTCTTCAAGTTCTTTGAAATCTACTTTAACTATTTTATTAAAAATTAATTTGTTGACCCTTTTGAATGGACTTAGTAATATCATAAGCTTAAGGTAACAACTACCACAGTCTAACTACTACTAACAGTCGGTCATCGAAGGCGTCTAGATGGGGCAATCGTGCGGTACGGTGCGGGGCGAGACTCGAGCTCAGCACTTCCCGAGCGGCCCTTGGCCGCTATCCGCTAGGGTTGTCCTGTCACGCAAATAAATTAAAATGGTTCACGCTACATGTGCAGTAAAAAACTCATTTCAAGATAAGGAAATAGTTTCATTGTTTTCCACATACACATTAATTTGCTTAAACGTGAAATAAAAAAAAAATATTTTTTTTTTTTTTATTATTTCCCGTTTTGACAACCCTAGCAATTTATTGTTTATGTCCGCTTTTTCGACAACATCAAACGTAATGACTGACTGTATGTTCTGCTTAGGCTGTGAAACTACAATTTTGTCACAATAGTTAAATTAAAATCTTTATCTCCTGTTATGCTACCTAAAGGGGTGGAATTTTTCTCAAAAAATATATTATATGACCACCCCTAAAGTATAACCTACTAAATAAAAATTTATCATCAAAATCGGTTCACAATTGATGAAGATACAAATAACAAACTTAAAAAAAAACATACAATCGAATTGACAATAACCTTTACCGAAGTCTGCTTAATAGTCTGGTCAACAAGTTAAAAACGTGAAAAAAAGACATTGAGCTTCTAAAATATGAGCGACAGCTCTTTGGATTTGGAATGACCTCTACAAAAATGTATTCTAAGGTCTTATTAACATGGAAAAAATTGCAATTGTTATTAACAAAATAAGATGGAAAAAACAGTAACCAGTTTTTTGTTAATAACTCAAAATCTTTACCGATATTCAAAACCGATATTTAAGCAATTTCGAAAATAGATTCGTATAGAGGAAAAACTTTCCTCCCGAAACTACCTCCATTATTTATAATTTTTATTTAATGCTGAAAATGGGGCTCCGCGAGGCCTCTACGACATGCGAGTGAGACACCAGATAAAATATTTTTTATAACACATAACATTATTTTAAAAATTTTACAGAAATTTCTGGTATCAACTGGACACTTGAAAAAATAAATCCTCGTTGGGAAAAAATATCTCGAATTTTCAAAAAATTATACGATTGTTAACTCATCAATTTTTTTTCTCATCTCAGTTCTTATAAATAACGGGAAAAATGTTTAAATAATTGATCTGTAAATTTTCGGCTTCCTGGAGCCCTTCTAGTTGAAATAGTATATACATACGTAATAAAATCACGCGATAAAAGCATATAAAAGTTTATTATTTTAGTTATTATAATTTTTTATAACTAAATAAAAAAGAAATATCCAAAAAAAATTTTTTTTTACAAATGTTTTTTATTGCTGTTTTCACATCTAACAATGGCAATTACTAACACTCACAATTTTTTTACGTCATTTGTTTATAAATTATTTATAAAGAAATAGACAAATTTATTATTTAAGAAAACATGTTTTGCCATTTTGTTTTCCTTTTTAATTATGATTTAAAAAAATCTTATTCAAATTTTTTAATTGTGTAAAATCGTTTTTTTTATTTTGATTGTTCAAATAATTAGTTAAGAAATTATTTTATCCTTAAAATCATAATTAGCACCTCAATTTTAAACAAAATATAATATTTTTTTATCAATAACTTCATTCTTAACAATTTGTTATAAACCAATTTCGACCACTGTATTATTTTTTTCTAAAGGTACAATATAGCTGAGAAAAAATAGCATACAGCAATTGGTATTCCCTAAATAGCATCTACGTACCTATCTGTAACCTCAGCCTTATCTCAACTCGGGTCATTCCAATAAGATGCTCTTAACAAGCGCGTGCTACTTTAAAATCAGTTATTTTATACATTCCAACAAACTCACACGAAATGACGAAGATTATATTTATATTTTGTGCTTTGATACCTTTCGTATTTGCCCAGTGTACTATTGAAAATGCGGAACCTTTCATCTCCAGATCGGTATACGAGTTCTCCATAGACTTGGTGAGAAGAATGGCGCAAAAGACGGACTATCATTTCGTGGCATCAACTCTCTCACCTTGGACACTACTTGCTTATACTTCCCTCGGGGCTGCCGATAACACTTTAGAAGAACTCAACACTATTTTAAAGTCGCATCCACACAACTGTTTCAATAAGGAATTCTTCGAAATAACGAAAAGTGTTTACACACCGTCTGCCAATACAACGCTAGAAGGAACTTCATCTACATTCGTTAATGAAAAAATACCGCTAAAAGAGGTCTTCCAAAATAAAGTTAAGAAGGCAGGCATAAGTGAAGTAAAACTAATTTCATTTGATAATTATGATTACGTTGCAGCTTATATAAATAATTATGTAAAAACAGCAACGAATGGAGCTATAGATGAAATAGTACTCGCAAGTGATTTGAAAAATGTGGCTTTAATGATTATAGATGCTTTACGATTTAAGGATACGTGGAAAGTTCCTTTCCCCATCAATGAGACAATAGAAAAATCATTTTATGACGATATGAACAACAAATTAGGTGATGTAAACCTTATGTGTTTAAAAGGTAACTTCAATTTCAAATTCATGGATAAAATAAACGCCACAATTGTTGACCTGCCCTATAGTGACGACAGATTTTCTATGTTACTATTCTTGCCTAATGAAGGCACCAAACTGAGCAACGCCTTATATTCTCTAAAAGAAATCAGTCTAAAATCAATATTCGCTTTTTTTAAAGAACGAAAACCTGAAGAAATAATTGTCAGGTTACCTCGATTCAAGATTTCATCAGACTTAAATAATCTAAAAGAACTTTTCATTGATATGGGATTGAAAACAATATTTGACAGTAACCAAGCCCAGTTCCCGGATACATCAGACCATCCTTTATTTATTTCAAATCTTACTCAGAAAGCTGACATAGAAGTGACAGAAGAGGGCATGGTAGCAAGTGCAGTATCGAAAGCAGAATTTTCGTCTATGAGTCTCCACACACACACACTTCCGTTTATTGTGACTGCATACCGGCCATTCTTCTTTATGATTGTGGATAAAAAAACTGTAATCCCAGTCTTCGCTGGCGCTTACTCCAAACCAAGCAAGTACTAAATATAAAGTAAAATTGTAAAATATCTCATTATTAATGGTGACCAAATGAAACAGCTCGGACTGCAATTTAATATATATTTATTGCATTTAACTTAAATAAACTATAGACATCTATTATATTAAGAAACGATCTGATAATAGGTAAAAAACAACATTGTTCTCTATAAATAAACTTCAACTTCATTACACACACATAATATATCTATTAATAAAGAATATTTAATCACATGTAATACGTTGTTCTTTATAGGGCGGCCCCCCACTAGATGTAGTGATGACTTGGTAAAACATGCAGAAAGTCGATGGGTGCAGGTGACTCAGGATCGTGTTTTGTAGCATTCCTTGTAGAAGGTTCTTCCTATGTTCTGAATGTAAGTGAACTTGTGAAGGGCTGTAATGACGATGATGATGATATGAATTTCTTTATGCCTTAGTGCAGGGCTGACTGTAGACTGTGTATCGTATCACCTGGTGTAGTAATTTATGGTGTCCACCCTGTATTTTTATTCTTCTCTTTTTACCGACTTCAAAAAGGAGGAAGTACTCAATTCGACTGTATGTTTTTTATGCGTGTTACCTCATAACTTTTTTCTGGGTAAACCGATTTCAATGATTCTTTTTTTATTTGAAAGCTGGTAATTTTTGTGTGGTCCCATATTAATTTGATCAAGGTTTGACTGATAACTTTTGAGTTATTTTTAATAATTTTTATTAAAGTTGGTTGTACAAAATTTTTAATTATTTGCCAAAGTTGCTACGCTTGGTAGACATACGCCGTTTTTATTTTCTAGTTGTTTTTGAATAGGATATGGGTGACAAACGAGTACACAGTTCACCTGATGGTAAGTGGTTGATGTGGCCCATATACATCTACATCTATCCTCGATTATGAATCAAAATGCAGATGCATCGTCACCGATGAGGACTAAGATGGAGTGCCTCGTTTCCAGTAAAAGGGTCTCCGGTTCTCTACACTCACCATACGAAACACAGCAACGTTAAGCTGCTATTTTACGCTGGTATTTTGTGAGAGTTCGGGAAACTACGACACATCTTCTCGTTAGACATACCTCAATACCTTAAAACAAAATTGTACAATCAGTGCGTGTCGCCAGTGGTGACTTACGGATCTGAGACGTGGTCTTTCACTGCTGGCCGTATGAGGAAGCTCAAGGTCGCTCAGCGAGCTATGGAGAGGGCTATGTTTGGGGTTTCCCTGCGTGATAAACTTAGAAATGAGAATATTCGCAGTAGAGCCAGAGTAAACGACATAACCCAACGGTTTAGTAAACTGAAGTGGCAGTGGGCCGACCATATAGCTCGAAGAACCGACAACCGATGGGAAAGAAAGGTTCTCGAGTGTCAGACTCGTACCGGTAGGCGAAGTGTAGGGCGACCCCCCACGAGATGGAGTGATGACCTGGTAAGACATGCAGGAAGTCGATAGATGCAGGTGGCTGAGGACCGTGCTTTGTGGCATTCCTTGCGGGAGGCCTATGTTCAGCAGTGGACTTATGAAAAGCTGTAATGATGACGATGATGATGATGATTCTGTGAGAGCGTGGTCCTTCCCCGGTCAAGCCGACCCATTCGTGCTGCAACTATATCAATAAAATACTACTTTCGACTTACGTTACTAGGAAGATGCTGCTGGCTATCCGCTGGTTTTTCTCTGTCGCTTCTTATGACACCGACGAAAGCCTAACGATATGAGATAGTGGTAAGTATATCCTTACACCACCATTGCAACATTAATTTACATACCTTTATTCTTAAATACCACTTCTAGAATAAGATAGTAAGTTAGCATACACTGTATTTATAAAAGAGACACGACGTTGCATACAAATACGCTTTTAACTATGTATCTATTAATAAATACCAGACGTGCTTTCATTATTTCTATCTGTGCGATAATAGTCAGCCTTGCATCATAAACAGCAAGGTTTTAGTTTTTTCTTAAAAACCTCCTTTTGCTATAAGATTATTGTAGAATGAAGAATAGTGTTAATTACATATTAGCCGTCCAGCCAAACATCTTAAACACAACATTCAATCGCATATTAACTGTCCGGCAAATCCCCTTAGACAGAACAAACTTAAGTCTCCCGTTTGCATCTACAACTTATATAAAAACCGGACAAGTGCGAGTCGGACTCGCGCACTGAGAGTTCCGAACAAATCCGTAGGTTAAAATTATTAAAAATGTTTTTATTTATGATGTAACTAAAAATTTATGCTTTTCGCAATTTTTCCTTTATCAGTGCTATAATACGTTGCTTCGTACCAAATTTTAATATTCTGAGTTCACGGGAAGTACCCTGTAGGTTTTGATTCCCTTGCGGCATAATATTTGCGGCATAAACGGCTGTATCTTTTGATTGCGTTGGCTTAGAAGTTTGATTTTTTCACAACTTCAAGGGACAGTAGACTTGAGTATTTGATATGAATTTCAGCTTGATACCTCAACGCGTTCCTGAGAAAAAGGGTCTTGACAGACAGACAGACAGACGGACAACAAAGTGATCCTATAAGGGTTCCGTTTTTTTCCTTTTGAGGTACGGAACCCTAAAAATACATTTATTTGACGTGCGAGTTGAAATTATTTCAACAAACTAAGCAAAGAGTTATACTTCGATTTATTTAAGCTGCCCCTCGTGCCTTCACCCACGTGGAATTTACTACGATTTCATGGTTTTTAATTGTTTTGCGCGGAACCCTAATTATTTTTCTAAAATAAAAGTATCCTAATTTAATCCTTATAACATCAGCTATAAGGTTTAACTTAGGATACTTTTAAAATCGGTTCCGTCAAAATCGGTCGAGCCGTTTCGGAGATTAGTCGGAACAAACAGACAGACAGACAGATAGACAGACAGAAATTTTAAAAATAGTTTTTTATTATTGGTACCATATATAATTGCATATATATTTAGTAAAAACCTTTTATTTTTACATTACAAACAGACACTTCAATTTTATTCATTTGTATAGATTACCACTGCTCTGCGTCAGCCAAGCGTATACTTAAAAATGCATTTTTTTTTTGGTAATTGTTAATGAGATATTTATGTGTCTTTTACTAAACTAACGTTTAAATATTTTATTTTGTGCTGTTATTTTTCTTTTATACGTATATTACATGTCATATCATTTAAACCTTTATTTGGTATTAGTACTGTTAGTGATTAAGTTTTGAATCGCGTTTATCACTTTTCTATTACATCTTTGTACATTTATTAGTTACCTACTCGTAGGACTTCTAATTGGCTTACTGTAGTTATTAATTATTAGCTTTTCCCCGCGACTTCGCCCGCGTGGAATTTATTACCATTGGATTTCATGGGTTTTCATTTTCTTGCGCGGTACCCTTTTTTATATGATAGGGTGACAAACGAGCACACAGTCCACCTGATGGTAAGTGGTTGCTGTAGCCAATAGACATCTACATTCATCCTCAATAAAGAATCAAAATGCAGATGCTTAGTCACCCGTGAGGAATAAGATGGAATTACTCTTTCCCAGTAAAATAGGTCTCCGGTTCTCTACACTCACCATACGAAACACAGCAGTATTAAGCTGCTATTTTACGCTGGTATTCTGTGAGAGCATGGTCCTTCCCCGGTCGAGTCGACCCATTTGTGCTGCAACTATACTACTAATATAGCTGTGGCATGGCTCTACCACGTACGAGTATAAAATATACATGGTAGAGCCATGCCGCAGCTATATAAACCCTAATTATTTTTCTAAAATAAAAGTAGCCTAAGTTACTTCTTATAACATCAGCTATCTGCCACTGAAGCTCTCGTCAAAATCGGTCCAGCTGATTCGGAAATTACCCAGAACAAAAAGACAGACAAAAATTTTAAAGATTGTAATTTTGTTAGAAGTACCATATATACTTTCGTATGCATTTAGTAAAAAGCTGTTATTTTGACATTACAAATAGACACTTCAATTTTATTTATTTGTATGTATAGGTTCTATCTTGGTTGTTATATTGGTTGGTCTTTCAAAATGAACAAAAAATAATAAAGCAAAAGACGGGAGAGTGAATCGTAGAATTATCGTAGAATCAACATTACCTCAAGTAATCCCAAGAAACGACTATTGGAATGGTAGTCCGATCTCCTGGACTCCGAAAGGAAGTTGAAAACTTCATATTTATGTTAGAGTGACAAAGGAGCACATAGTCCACCGCATCGCCCATATATTGCTTTGTATATGGATATATACCATAGTTGCCCTGTATGCCAAGCGGGTCGGCAACCGCAGGTTTTTTCTTTTTAGTCGTTATTAGGAAGTCGCTGCTGCCCATCTCCTGGTTTCTTTCCCTCTGTCGCCTCTTACGACAACTACGAGATGATATGGGGCAGTGGATATTCTTACACCGCCACTACATTAGTATGTTAAATAATAATTTTAAATTAAATAGTTTGTACAACCGTCTTCAGTATAAATTATTGAGAATTACTCAAAAACTATTGGCCAGACCTTAATAAAATTCATATGGAACCACATGAAAAGCACCAGCTTTCAAATAAAAAAAGAATCATCGAAATCGGTTCACCCAGTAAAAAGTTATGAGGTAACACACATAAAAAAAACAACAGTCGAATTGAGTACCGTCTCCTTTTTGAAGTCGGTAGAAAAGTTTATATTATACCAAAGATAATCCGCCGCCGTTTTCCCCAGCGATTCCCCCTTCTGGATCTTGACAACATTACTTAATTAACCCGTGCGCCTAAATCTTTTATGAGAGAAAGATACATAGATTATGCTTACCGACCAGTTATCGTCGGGTTTTTGAATTTATGAATGAAGTAAGTATAGACTTTTGTAAACATAGTAAATTCCTTTTTAAAACGAGTGACGCAAGGTTGTTTTTTTTTTCGAAATATTACTACGGCTCTTATAGAAAGTGCATAATATAGAACTCATAGACATCTGCATCTATCTTCAAAATCAAAAAGCAGATGCATCGTCAGCCCAGAGTACTCAGCCGGTATGCCATGTTACCCATAAAAAAGTCTCTGGTTCTGTACACTCACCGAGCTGGTACTTATTTATTTATTTAAATTTTCATACACACAGTTGTACATATAGACGGACTTAACGCTATGGGATATTCTCTCCCAGTTAACCATTAGATACTAAACAGAAATAGATATACAAGAGACGGTGCAACAGTAATCAAAATAGAATAGAAAGGGTTAAAAATATTATATATTTTTTTATAAGATAAGGGTTATAAACGAGTATACAGTCCACCTGATGGTAAGTGGCTGCTGTAGCCCATAGACATCTACATCTATCCTCGATTACGAATCAAAATTCAGATGCGTCGTCACACGTGAGGACTAAAATGGAATGCCTCGTTTCCAGTAAAAAGGGTCGCCGGTTCTCTACACTCACCATACGAAACACAACAGCATTAAGCTGCTATTTTACGCTGGTATTCTGTGAGAGCGTGGTCCTTCCCCGGTCGAGCCGACCCATTCGTGTTACAACTATACCAGAAATACAGCTGCAGCATGGCTCTACCACGCATAAAGATATACATATATACAAATGTAACTGGCACTGCGTAGAGATGTTGCATCTCTTTGCGTATTTTATCGCATTTATCACGGGGAGTGCTCTGAGGAATTGTTCGGACTAATTCCAGCCGCTCAATTTCACCATCGCACATCGCGACAAAACTCGCGTTACCATCCATACCATCTGGATGATTGGCGGTCCACGACTGTGCGATTTAGAAGAAGTTTTCTCCCTCGCACGACTTCCTTGTGGAATCAATTACCACCAGCGAATTTTCCGGACCGATACGACTTAGGAACCTTCAAGAAAAGAGCTTACACCTTTCTAAAAGGTCGGCAACGCATCTGCAATTCCCCTGGTGTTGCGGTTGTTCATGGGCGGCGGTAGTCACTTACCACCAGGTGAGCCGCATGCTCGTTTGCCCCCTATTCTATAAAAAAAAATGTGTGTGTATACATATACATATACACACACACACACACACACACACACACACACACACACACACACACACACAAACACACAAACCCACACACACATATATATTGTTAGGAATGAGGGTAAAACAGTAAATGAAAATAAGAAGAATTGAGGGTGAAACTATAATCTTCCACTTCTACTAGTAGTATAAAGTATCGCGCAGTCGACTAAGAGGGATCAGTCTGTAATTCTACGAGTCTCATGTCGTTATTATGCCCGTTGGGCTAAAACATTACCTCCACACTGAGGTTCTGCTTAAGTAAGACAAGTGATGTGGTTCTGCTCGTGAAGTAGTTCTTCTAATGTAAGCAAGGAAGGTGGTGTTGCTGAGAGGCTGCCCAGAGTTATGTTGAGGTGACTAGTGTTTCTGTTACTTCGCATACTTTGGTGTTATCATGTAATTATGTCCTTCACGTTACACCAAAGTGTGATTGTGTCTGGTACATATTACGGTCGGTCGAACTGTATTTGCTCTATACTTAATGTGTAGTGCTGTAAGTCTCATTCCTGATAATGATTAATTGCGTAAGCAAGAGGGCAAGTTGAACATCCGCTCTCACACTTTTATTTTTAACAATTAACTTTCAGAGTAAATTCTAATACGAGTAACATTATTTTATTTAAATAATTTTGAGAATAATTTCTAACATCGGTGGAATAGTTTCTAAAAATATATATGGTCCAGTGGCCGTGGGCGCGACTGCTTATCATAAGGTCCTGGGTTCGAATCCTGAGACGCGTCGATAAAACGATTTTTGGGTTTTGAAAGAGTGCACCTTGGCTTGTAATATTCAGCCCTGCGCTAATAAATATATCGGTTGAGACTGAACCGACATTCTGACTTTGTCTGGAGGACATTATCTAATTAATTAAAACAAAAAATATAGAGGCTTAAATTATGAATTTTTATATTAATTAATGAAGTTTCTCTTAAAAGCTTAAGTCTAAGTTGAAGATTATTCTTTTCGTAGTAATTAATTATTTATTTAATCTCTAAAAGGCAGTATAGTTTAGATTTGAAATTGAAGCATAATGAAATATAATTAGTTTTTATAAAAAATTATACGAGACAACAAACGAGCATGCGGCTAACCGGATGGTGATTACCGCCGCCCATGAACAACTGCAACACAAGGGGAATTGCAGATGCGTTGCCGCCCTTTTAAAAAGGAGTACGCTCTTTTCTTGAAAGTCCCTAAGCCGTATCGGTCCGGAAAATCGCTGGTGGTAATCGATTCCACAAGGAAGTTGTGCGAGGAAGAAAACTTCTTCTAAATCGCACAGTGGTGGACCGTCAATCATCCAGATGGTATGGATGGTATCGCCAGTTCTGTCGCGATGTGTGATTTTGAAATTAAGCGGCTGGAATTAATCGGAATAATTCCTCGGAACACTCCCCGTGGTAGATGCGATAAAATACGCAAAGAGATGCAACATCTCTTCGCAGCGCCGGTGAATCGAGCCGATCGAAAAGGACTCGGTTGTCAATGAAATGCATCGTTATTTTTAAATATTGGCTTAATTCCTGTAAGCGAATAATATCACAGAAAATTTCAAATTTTATTAGTAGTACCTGTATTCTAAATTACAAGAATTCAAGTTTTTTATAGAATAAAGGTGACCAACGAGCACACAATCCACCGGAAAGCAACTTAATGCCGTGTTTCGTATATTGAGTATACAGAACCGGAGAGCGGAGATGTTTACTTTTAACGAGGCATTCCATCTTAGTCCTTAGACCTTAGCATCTACTTACTATCAGGTGGACTGTGTGCTCGTCTGTCAACCTTATTCTATAAAATAATTGCGTATATTTTAATGGCGCTATACTATCCCCGATTATTATACCTTTTTTCTAAAGCTGAGTAAAGCATAGCTAATGCAGGTATTTCTATAATATGTCCCGACACCTTAAGTAAATCTCCTAATACCGATAAGTATTAAGTATCGGAAACTGTCGAAATTTAAATAAGCATACGTTGGTTATACCTGTGTTACAGCTCACACTAGTTAGTTTAGGATTAAATGACATTAGCCTTAGAGTTGAAGATACGTAATGCGAAACTGAAAAGTTGTGGCCTCGTATCCGTCATTTGACTGCTGTCGCAAACCACAAGCATTTTAAGCTCATTTTGTAGTGATTAGCCTGAGCATGTATAGTGTAGTAGTGTTAATAGCGTTGTAATTATTTTTGCGTTTAAGCTTTGGCAATATAACTAATAATTGAGATTTTAAATAAAAGGTTTTGGGATTTGGTTTATACATTTCATATTTTTTTCTACAGACTTCTAAAAGGAGGCGGTACTCAATTCGACTGTATGTTTTTTTATGTGTGTTACCTCATAACTTTTTATTGAGTGAACCGATTTCGATGATTATTATTTTATTTGAAAGCTGGTGCTTTGCATGTCGTGTCACATAAATTTGATCAAGGTCTGACCAATAGTTTTTGAGTTATTCTTAATAATTTATATTGAAGTCGGTTGTACAAATGTTTTAAATTTAAATTATTATTATAATTATAATGTCCTCCAGACTGATTTTCGGTCACAGCGGCAAGTCCGAACGGAGACTAGACAACTGAGCAGGACAAGATTATAGCACCCGAGTTTGTGCGCAGGCACAGTTGCACTCTCTATTTTCTCACTCTCTTAGTTCCTTGGGACGATTTTTTGACATTAGTGGAGAGCGATCAGTCCTAAGGATTTGCGTGCTTCCTGAGACACGGGGCTGAAACACCACTAAATTTCTGTAATGGTTGGATCGATGGAAAATCGAGCCACCTATATTCAGTCGCCACCGGCACCAATAAAATTAACTGAAATATTAAGTGCGCTCACCACACTGCGAAGAAAGGAAACATCGTGAGGAAGGAAATCTGAATGTCTGAGGAATAAAAACATTCGTGGTCATGTAATAGGTCTGTAAAAAGGCATTGAAGTGAGCAAAATATAAAATCAACGCGGCCGAGTAATCGCTCGTTAACCCTCTCAGAAATAAGTGGAGACTGGTGGCCAGAACTTTTTTTATAAGATAGAGTGACAAAGGAGCACACAGTCCACCTGATGGTAAGTGGTTGCTGTGACCCATAGACGTCTACATTTATCCTCAATAAAGAATCAAAATGCAAATGCGTCGTCACCAGTGAGGACTAAGATGGAATGCTTCTTTTCCAGTAAAAAGGGTGTAAAAGTGCGACGTATATTCTAAATTATTAGATAATATGCTAATTACCTTTAAAATATACTTCCATAACAATCAAGCATTAATCTTTATATAACCCCGGTGTGCGTATGTTCGTAATTCTTCTCCTCTTTAACGGCTTGACCGAATTAGATGTAATTTTTATGGTGTACTTAATTATGCGATCACGTGAATAGTTATTAGCTATAGTTGACCATGGCGGCACAGTTGTCGAGATCCAGAAATCATCCGTGCCAGCTTATTTCCATAAGACTTGATTTTTTTTCAAATTATTAAATTATTAGATGTCTCCTGCGATCATCAATCCCCCTCTCAAATGGAACAATTAAGGTAAGCCCTCCCTACAGTGGGAATGGACCAAGTCCTGCAAGACTGCGGGATCATGAAAAAGGAAAAGGCAACTTCATAATTACAAGGGTGTAAGGAGCATAGAGAGAGCCACAGTAGCTCAGATGGTTTACGCTCGTGATAAATTAATTAACCCGGGTTCGATCCCCGGCAGCACCAATGAAATTGTTAGTTGCAATTTTAAGTGCGGATTTACCACGTGCTCGGTGGTTAAGGAAAACATTGTGAGGAAACCTGCATGTCTGAGAAATAAGAAAAAGAAAAGTATTTTGAAGACATGTGAGTTCGCCAACACGCATTTGAGCAGTATGGCGGACACTTTCTTGCCCTAAAACCCTCTCAGAGATGAGAGGAGGCCTGTGCCCAGCATTGGGACGTATATAGGCTGTAACTTTAACTTTAAGGAGCATAGACACGTATGACAATCTATACTCTAAATTTCAAGCTCTGACGAGCGAAATTATGGAAAATTCAACCAAAATATTTTTTAACCCAAATGCCAAAGGATAAGCAATAAGCAGCAATATTGCCTACCGGTTCTCGACAATTTTATCAAAACGCGTTTTTCTAAAGCAGTTATGCATTGGACTTAAATAGACAACAGACTAAGACGCTGCAGCCATATGATGGTTATAGTAAGTGTGATGGGTGTAGAGAACCGGAGATGATTTTTACTGGAAACGAGGCATTCCATCTTAGTCCTCACGGGTGACAACGCATCTACATTTTAATTTGTAATAGAGGATAGATGTAGATGTCTATGGGCCGCAGCAACCACTTACCATCAGGTGGACTGTGTGCTCGTTTGTCACCCTTATGCTATAAAAGAACATCTGAAAATAATAATAAAAAACTAGAGTGCATGGCAAATATGGCAAAGTTTTATGAGGCAATATATGGGAAAGGTTAACCTATGGACTTTTTATTACGTAAAAAATAGGTTAGTTTGGACATATTCGCGTTTATAATTAAAAATATATATTACCTCATCCGCATAATTATTCGGGACGAATGAGGCTAATATATAATTATTTTGTGCATATATATTTGTTTGATATTTATTTATATTCTATTTTATTAATTAATACTTACAGATCTCTCTTAAATCCTCCCGTTTACCAAGACACCACACTTAATACTGTCAAAAACACTCAATAAACACTTTTCAAAACATTTCCATTACAGCACAGGACACAAAACACTTTGACACACTGCAAAAAATAGAATAATCACTATTAAATGCTCCAAAAAGTTCCGAACGCAACGTCAAAGTGGAGCGAAGTTAAAAATTAATGTTCCGCGTAACAATACGGAGAGTGGAAACGTTCCCGAGCCGCGACGTCAGCACGCTACGGCGACGTGGTACAGAATGCCTTTTGCGCATGGAGCGGTCTACTGGTAAAGGGCCTACGTCGCAATGCGTTATAACGCTCAAAACTAAACCTAAAAACATTTTCCGGCAATCGAGAAAAATTAAGTTTTGCTTCAGAGCCACAGAACGTCGTTGGCATGTTTTTGGCAGCAAGTTATCTTGTATGCGGAATCTCTGACTGTTCAGTTATTAATTTTATTTAAGGCTGATTTTCCAGTTATCAGATAAAAGATATCCATCAACTAAATTATACAACCGAGTAATGGCAGCGTAAGTATACCCACCACCATATCATCCCGTGAGAGGAGACAGACGGAAACTAGAACAACTTCAAGATAATAACAAAACTACGGTTGCCAATCCGTCTGCCATGCGTGGCAAATATGGCAAAATCGCCCCTATGAGGCAATCTATGGGAAAAGCATATGTTCACTAGTGGACTTTTATAAGGTGAAATAAATGGATGGATGGAAATCATATGAAAGTCATAGGTACGGCAGAGAAAGCGTTAAAATAAAATTAATTATGAATAATTTAAAATTAAAAATTTTGTACAGCCTACTTCAATATAAGTTATTAAGAATAACTCAATAACTATTGGTCTGATGTTGATCAAATTAAGAAAGAATTAAGAAAGAAGCACCAGCTTTCAAATAAAAAAAGAATCATCGAAATTGGTTCATCCAGTAAAAAGTTATGAGGTAACACACATAAAAAAAACATACAGTCGAATTGAGTACCGTCTCCTTTTGGAAGTCGGCAGAAAAAGTGGCCATTTAGAAGATATTAAGGATGGTAATTGGTTGGCTTTTTTCCCCGTCCATTGTCGATTGTCCCCGTCATTGTCGACAATGGACGGGGAAAAAAGTTTCTAGAGTATTAGCCTCGTACTGGTAGGCGAAGTGTAGGGTGACCCCCACTAGATGGAGTACCTGGTAAAACACGCCGGATCTATGGAAGCAGGTGGCTCAGGACCGTCCATTTTGGCATTCCTTGCGGGAGGCCTATATTCGGCAGTGGACTTTTGAAGGGCTGTAATGATGATGATGATGAAAGGTGACGATGGAGCCGTGGTAGCTCAGGGCCTAAGCGCTCACTCTAAATTTCACAGTACGCAAGTAAACTAGGTTCGATCCTCGCTGGCACCAATGAAATTGTTAATTGCAATTTTAAGTGCTGATTTACCACGCAGTGAATCGAGAGTGAAAGAAAACATCGTGAGGAAACCTGAATGTCAAAAAAATAAAAATTAAATATTGCGAAGACATGTGAAGTTCGCCAACAGTTTACTTGCTCTAATACCCTCTCAGAAATGAAAAGAGGCCTGTGCGCAGCAGTGGGACCTACATAGGCTGTTACTTTAAAGGTGATGATGAATTGAAAGGTAAGAAACTTGCGATTAGAGAAAAATATGGTTTGAAAGTAAATTTTGTCACCACCGGACTTCTTGGAGAATTGGAAAGTGAAGAAAAACATCGTGAGGAAACTTGAATATCAAAAAAATAAGAAAAAAATATAGTATAGACATGTGAAGTTCCCCAACATGCACTGGGGCAGCACGGGGGACATTTTCTTGCCCTAAAACCCCCTCAGAAATGAAAAGAGGCCTGTGCGCAGCAGTGGGACGTACACAGGCTGTAACTTTAAGGGTGACGTTGAATTAAAAGGTAAGAAACTTGTGATTAGAAAAAAATATGGTTTAGAAGTAAATGTTGTCACTGCCGGAATTCTTGTTTTGAAGTTTGGATACGTAGAAAAAAAATGGGGAATGAAAAAAAAATGAAAAAATTATAAAAAAATTGTGCCTCGGCTTCGCATGGATTTCTGGATCTCGACAACATCGTCACCTATCAGGTTCAATTGTGAATCTAAACTATTCTCTAATCAAAATCCGTTGCGCCTTTAAAAGATCTAAGCGTACAGACGGCGGGAAATGACTTTGTTTTAATACTATGTAGAGATTGTACAGTCGGCAAAGGACGCCTTAGACGGAAGCATGTCAAATAAATTGGCGAATTATTGAAGATAGGCCAAATTAAGAATGCGCTTCACCTGACGAGTATGGATGCGGATCGTGCCAAATGTAAGTACGTAATCACTGCCTTTTACTCAGGGTGACGAGTGAGACGAGGCGTCAGAGTTCAAGTTTTATGTTGTTATTTTGATCGTCATTCAGTTGCCATTAATGGCATATGGATCTGAGACGTGGTTCTGCATGAGTACTAAAATGGAAGCCTCGTTTTCAGTCGAAAGGGTCTCTGGTTTTCAACTTATTTTACCCTGGTATTCTGTGAGGGCGTTGTCCTTCCCCGATCGGGCCAACCCATTCGTGCTGCTAATATAGTGGCTCTACCACGTATAAACGGCGTAGTAGTGGTATAAGAATATACCACTACACCATTTCGCCACGTGAATTTCGTAAGAGGCAACAAGAGGAAATTAAACCAAAGATGGGTATCAGTCTTTTTGATAACAATTCAAAGTAATAAAAAAAATCTGTTGCAAACCTACTTGCCAAGCGAGGCAACTATGGCAAATATACCCACTATATAGCAATCTATGGTAGAGGTTTTATTTATTATTTATTTTATTTATACTGTTTATTGCACACAAAACACTACACAACACAGCAAACTTAAATTTATAAACAAATGTACAATTAGGTGGCCTATTAGATAATTTTCATTTAAATATATAGAAGTGTGCATAAATAGTAGATAAGCAAGTATAAGTATATAGTAATAGTACATGGTATATATAGTATATAAGAAAATGCAATAATCAAATAAATAATATTATATTTACATTTTTTTTTATACAATAGGGGGCAAACGAGCATGCGGCTCACCTGATGGTAAGTGACTACCGCCGCCCATGAACAACCGCAACACCAGGGGAATTGCAGATGCGTTGCCGACCTTTTAGAAAGGTGTAAGCTCTTTTCTTGAAGGTTCCTAAGTCGTATCGGTCCGGAAAATTCGCTGGTGGTAATTGATTCCACAAGGAAGTCGTGCGAGGGAGAAAACTTCTTCTAAATCGCACAGTCGTGGACCGCCAATCATCCAGATGGTATAGATGGTAACGCGAGTTTTGTCGCGATGTGCGATGGTGAAATTGAGCGGCTGGAATTAGTCCGAACAATTCCTCAGAGCACTCCCCGTGATAAATGCGATAAAATACGCAAAGAGATGCAACATCTCTACGCAGTGCCAGTGTATCGAGCCGATCAGAAATAACTCGGTCGTCGACGATTCGAACCGCTCTGCGCTGGATGCGGTCAAGTGGAAGGAGCTGGCACTGGGGTGCCCCGGCCCAGAGATGAGAACAGTATTCCATGTGGGGCCGAACTTGCGCTTTGTAAAGTTGCAAGCGATGTGCCGGCATGAAATACTGTCTCGCTCTGCTGAGCACGCCAAGCTTTTTAGAGGCCAATTTGGCCTTCCCTTCCAAGTGACCACGAAACTGCACACTATTCGATATGTCGACGCCAAGGATTCCGATACTGGCTGAGGCAGTAAGGGGAGTGCCTTGAAACTGAGGAGATACGACAAAGGGGTTCTTTTTAGCGGTAAACGCGCAAACTTGTGTCTTCTGGGGATTGAACTGGACTAGATTTAGTCGCCCCAATCCGAGACTTTGTTAAGCAAAGACTCGACTTCAGACACAAGTTTGTCCCGGTACTCGGCGACGTTTTCCCGAGAAATATTGGCACGGCCGGTATATAAGGCATCACCAGTGCTGTCGTCCGCATAGCAATGAATGCTGCCAGTTAGCAACATATCATTGATATGCAGGAGAAACAGCGTTGGTGATAGCACGCAGCCCTGTGGAACACCAGCGTTGATAGGCTTGAAATCAGAGCATTCACCGTCTACTACGACCTTGATGCTCCGATCAGCAAGGAAACTGGTGATCCATTTGCACAATTTCTCGGGAAGCCCATAGGAAGGAAGCTTCGAAAGAAGCGCTTTGTGCCAGACCCGATCAAAGGCCTTCGCTACGTCCAAACTAACGGCTAATGCCTCCCCCTTGGACTCTACTGCCTCCGCCCATCTATGAGTTAAGTAGACTAGAAGATCACCAGCTGATCGACCCCGACGAAAACCGTATTGGCGGTCACTAATCAGCTGGTGATCCTCAAGGTACCTCATGAGCTGGCAGTTTATAATGGCTTCCATTATTTTGGAGAACAAGGAGGTGATGGCGATAGGCCTGTAGTTGGACGGGTCTGAGCGGTTGCCTTTTTTAGGGATCGGGTGCACCAAAGCTGTCTTCCATGAGTTCGGTACTACGCCTTGGGAGTAGGAGTACCGGAAAAGACGGCGTTAAAACCGGTGCCAACTCCGGAGCACACGTCTTCAGCACAATGGGAGGGACTCCATCGGGCCCACTCGACTTGTTGACGTCCAGGGAGAAGAGTGCTTTGCGGACCGACCGCTGAGTAAATCGCACATCCGGCATGGAGCACTCACATCGCGGGATGGTCGGCGGTGTGTTCCCCCCGTCATCTAGAGTCGAGTTGGACGCAAAAAGAGAGCTCAACAGATCGGCTTTCTCCTTTGCGGCATGGGCCAGTGAGTCGTCCTCTCTGTGCAGAGATGGAAGAGATGGCTGACAGAAGTTCCCTTGGACAGCCTTGGCGAGAGACCAGAATGCACGGGTTCCCGAAGGAAGGCGAACTAGCTTCTCGCCAATTCTGCCGATTTGCTCAGACCTTGCCTTGGCAATGACGCTTTTAAAGGACCTGGAGGCGGAATTATACTTCTTTTTTAATGCGCTGGTGTTTACATCCCGAGACGTTGATGCGTCAGCCCAGGTCTGGTAGCATTCCTGCTTATAGCGTGATGCTATTTTACAGGAGCGACCAAACCATGGCTGGGATCTGCCTCCGATGGGCACCACAGAGGATGGAATAAAAAGTTCCATACCCTGAAGCACCACATCAGAAACAGAATCGGCAACAACGCTGGGATCTTCCGGCGAGAAGCAAACCCGCCCCCAAGGGTAGGATGCAAAAAAAGACCGCATCCCGTCCCAATCAGCTGACCTATAGTGCCAAACACGGCGGCAAGCTGTAGATCGCAACTGCGATTGGAGCGTGAGTGGCACCGTACTCCGGATCAGACAATGGTCCGAAGAGCCCAGAGGGGAATCGACGGAAACCTGATATCCGTCCGGATGAGAGGTCAGCAGAAGGTCCAACAGGGAAGGTACATGCTCTTCCACATCTGGGATCCGCGTAGGCGAAGTAACCAGTTGTGTTAGACCATATGCCAAAGCAAAGTCATAGACAGATCTACCCGCATGATCGGTTAAACGAGAACCAAGCCATTCAGCGTGGTGGGCGTTGAAATCACCGAGTATCACGATCTCTGCGGATGGGACCTGTTGTAGCACGGAGTCTGCAGCCATTTGGACGTGGTCTATGAGTCGGTCTGTGTCGGAATTACCGCTATGGGACCTATAGAGGCACCCGTAGACGCGGGGATGGTCGTCGCTGTCTACGCGCAGCCATAGGATGGACAGGTCCGTACCTTCAAGGCTGCCGAGGCGTCGAAAACAGATGTCCTCTCTGACATACACGCAAACTCCAGCCCGGGGCACAAACGAGTGTTCTAATTTGTACCCCGGGTAGGAGAGATACGAAGTATCAGCCGGAGAGGACACCTGTGTCTTGGTAAGAAAGAGCAAGGCCGGCTTAGCTATCTCCAGATGGTAGTGGACGGCGTTAAGGTTTGAATGAAGTCCCCTGATATTGCAGAAATCCACGGTAAGCGTGGCAGGGGTTGCCTTTGTCTTCTTGCTCCGCTTGCCCCGAGCAGGTTTCGTCTTGAGCGGAATTTGCCCCCCCCCCCCCCAGAATACGCGGGGCAGCCTGAGCACCCACGCCCAGGAGTGGAGTAATTTGGTCGTGGATGCTCAGCGAGGGATTCTCCAGGGGTGCTGGTACCATCCTGGGGTAGTCTCTTATTTAATTCCACTACCATGTTGATGGGGGGGGGGGGGGGGAATTTGGCCTCCGGCCACCTGCACTCACCAAGCGCAACGCAGAGGAAAACCTCTACTTCACGCTGGTATTCTGTGAGGTCGTGGTACCACCCCGGTTCGAGCTGGCCCATCCGTGCGACAGCAAAAGCCACCGCTTAGCTCTACCACTGTTACAGAGGTTTATGTTCAGTAGTGCAATTTTTATACTGTAGTGGATAGATGACTGATGATGATGAATTTTATATGTGGTAGAGTCAAGCTGCAGCTATATTTATAGTATAGTTGTAGCACGAATGGGTCGGCTCGCCCGGAAAAGGACCACCGCTCTCACAGAATACCAGCGTAAAACAGCTTAATGCTGCTGTGTTTCGTATGGTGAGTGTAGAGAACCGGAAACCCTTTTTACTGGAAAAGAAGCATTGCATCTTAGTCCTCACGGGTGACAACGCATCTACATTTTGATTCGCAAGCGAGTAGAGATGTAGATGTTTATAGGCATCAGCAACCACTTACCTTCAGGTGGGCTGTGTGCCCGTTTGTCACCCTATTTGTATAAAAAAAATAAAACGGTAAAATGGCTTACAACGACTCTAACAATTTAAATTAAAAAAAATAAACAAATGTAGGAAAGAAATATTTTCGTGGAGATAAAAAAGAGTCACTTTTTGATACGTCTAATATGACCAGTGAGTTTTTTAGAGAATAAACGTGACAAAAGAGCACAGAGTCCACCCGATGGTAAGAGGATGATTTGGCCCATAGACACAAAACACACATAGCACAAAACGTTGACAGATCCTTGAGTACTAAGATGGAATGCCTCGTTTCCAGTAAAACGATTCTCCGCTTCTC
Organism: Parnassius glacialis; assembly: GCA_033319125.1. NCBI lineage: Eukaryota > Metazoa > Arthropoda > Insecta > Lepidoptera > Papilionidae > Parnassius > Parnassius glacialis. The sequence continues at coordinate 3,684,066 of JAVANC010000023.1, read as the reverse complement.
TATACTCACTATACAAAATACTGCAGCATTAAGCTTCTATTTTACGCTGGTATTCTATGAGAGCGTGGACCTATCCCGGTGGTGCTGACCCATACGTGCTACAGCCATAATATAATGTATAAAAGTCCATAAAAAGATCAAAGAAAATAAGTCTATAAATTTTATATCATTACAGCCTACAGTCTACTGCTGAATATAGACCTCTCACTTATGTCTTATAAGGGGCACATTTTCATAAATGCCTTGATATTTTCAGTTTATGTTAAAAATACTCTACTACCCATCTTTACGTTTGTTTCTCTCTATCAGTCCTTACCATACCCACGAGACAACATTGGGGAGTGGATATTCTTATATAGTTACACTGCCAGTACGCGTTAAGCGGTATTAATGTTATTATTACTTTGCATAAGTAGTCTCTTAATACGCAGTAGAGCCTCGCTGCAACATAATATGGTTGTTGCTCGATTGGGGAAACACGCTCTCACAGAACACTACATCTTTTATTGCTTAAGGTATTTTTATTGTGAACGCTTTAAGATTTGCTTCCACTTAAAGCTCGAGAGAGTTCTCACCAGTTTCGCATACTAATTATTTTATATATATATATATATATATATATATATATATATTCTTTATATATAAAAAGTACGTGTCACGTTGTTTGTCCGCGATAGACTCCTAAACTACTGAACTGACTTCAATGAAATTTTGCACACCGTGTGCATTTTGGTCCAACTTAAGAGATAGGATAGTTTTTATCCCGATAAATGACCCCTAAAATGTTTTATTGCGAATTTAAAGATTTTTATAGGAAGGGTCTTTGGAAAGGGCAGAACAAAGTCTGCCTGGCGAGCTAGTTTATATATTAAAATTAGGTGTCACGTTGTTTGTCCTCGATGAACTCCTAAACTACTGAACTGATTTCAATGAAATTTTGGACACTGTGTGCAGTTTGGTCCAACTTGAGAGATAGGATAGTTTTTATCCCGATAAGTGACCCTCAATTTTCTTATTGCTAATCTCAGGAGTTTTTTTAGGAAAGCAAATGGTCGTCAGCTAGTATATATTTAATATATGCATTTTGATTTTTTATTGAGGATATATGTAGATGTATATGGGTTACAGCAACCACTTACCATCAGGTGGACTGTGTGTTCTTTTGTCACCCTATCCTATAAAAAAAATTACGCGAATCTTAGGTAATTAACTTTTAACATCTTGAATTTATTATTTAAAATACACAATCTCACATTGCATAAATGATCACAAGATACATAATAAGACAGCTCACAGAATCTTAAGTCTATAACTCGTAGACCGTATAAATGCCACACGCATTATTGACTTAAAATCCACAACTTCCATATTACACCCAGTTCTACCTGAACTAACAAGTTAACTTATCTCAACCTACTTCCTGTGTCATTAGACTCCAATATAGTCCTGTATACTTGGAATGCAAATACACAAAACTTTAGAACGTTTATCAGTTTGAAATATTTGTCTTGATCTGAACGCTTAGCAGTTGAATATACGCTCTCCGCTGTACGTCTCACAAACTTTAACGGTGTTACTCATTGGCAGTCTAGCTATTAGGAACTCATAGGCCATGTATACGAGATAATCATAACGTCATGTATGGGAAGACAAAAGGTCTTATATTCCATATCCTAAACAGAAACCTAAGAAGCGTCTTAAAAGTTAAAAGTATGTGCATAGGATTTTTCATATAAAATAATGGTAATAAACGAACATAGTCCACCTGATGGTAATAAGATGCTGTGACCTATAGATATCTAACATCTTACTTCGATTAAAACTCAAAATTGAAATGCGTTGTCACCCCTGAGGACTAAAGATGGAATGCCTCGTTTTCAGTAAAAAGTATCTCCGATTCTCCAGTCGACATATGTAACACAGCAGCATAAAGCTAATATTTTACGCTGATCTTGTGTGATTTAATTTCGGTACTGCCAATTTTATTGCAGATTATGAAAGTTAGTAATAGTGATAACCTCCGTTAAACAATGTATTGTCAATTTACTCGCAACTTTGAGTTAAGCATTTTTTTTAAAGGTTAAGGGGCAAACGAGCATGCGGCTCACTTGATGACTACTGCCGACGATTAACAACTGCAATATCAAGGGAATTGCAGATATGTTGCCGGCCAAAAGGAAGCAGGCTCTTTTCTTTAAGGTCTCTAAGTCGTATCGGTCCGGAAAAATCGCTGTTGGTAATCGATTCCATAAGGAAGTTGTGTCAGGAAGGAAACTTCTTCTAAATCGCACAGTGATGGACCGCAAATAATCCAGATAGTATGGATGGTATCGCGAGTTTTGTCGCGATGTGCGATGGTGGAATTGAGCGGCAGGAATTAGTCCAAACGATTCCTCAGAGCACTCCCCGTGGTGGGCGCAGTGCCAGTGAGTTAAGTCGATTGGAAATTACTCGGCCGTTCACGATTCGAACCGCTCTGCGCTAAATGCGGTCAAGTGGAAGGAGCTGGCACTAGGGAGCCCCTGCCCAAAGATGGGAACAGTACTCCATGTGAGGACAAACCTGTGACTGGTAAAGTTTCAGGTGGTGTGCCGGAATGAAATACTGTCCCGCTCTGCTGAGTACGACAAGCTTTTCAGATGCCAATTTGGCCTTCTCTTCCAAGTGACCATGAAACTGCCTGAAAACATCACTCGATATAACGACAACGAGGATTCCTTTACTGGCTGAGGTAACAAAGGGGGTGCCGGAAACTGAGGAGATACGACAAAGGGGTCCTTTTTAGCGGTAAACACCCAAACTTGTGTCTTCTGAGGATTAAACTGGACTAGATTTAGTCGCTCCCAATCCGAGACTTTGTTCAGCAAAGACTCGACTTCAGACACAAGCTTGTTTCGGTACTCGGCAATGTTTTCCCGTAAAATATTGGCACGGCCGGTGTATAGAGCATCGCAAGTGCTGTCGTCTGCATAGCAATGTATGTTACCAGTTTGCAACAAATCGTTGATATGCAGAAGAAACAGCGTTGGTAATAGCATGCAGCCTTGTAGAACACCAGCAATAATAGGCTTTTAATCAGAACATGCACTGTCTAATACGACCTTGATGCTCCGATCAACCAGAAAACTAGTGATCCAATTACACAATTTCTCGGGAAGCCCATAGGAAGGAAGCTTTGAAAGAAGCGCTTTGAGCCAGACAAACTAACGGCTAATGCCTCTTCCTCAGACCCCTTGGACTCGATCGCCTGCGCACATCTATGAGTTAGGTATACTATAAGATAACCAATTGAGCGACCTCGACGAAAACTGTACTGGTGGTCACTAATCAGATGGTGATCCTTAAGGTAGATCCTCAACCTAAGCTGGCAATTAATAATAGTTTTCTATTACTTTGGAGAATAAGGAGGCGATAGCGATAGGCAATTAGTTGGATGGATCTGAGCGATCAACTTTTTTAGGGATCGGGTGCACCAAAGCTGTCTTCAATGAGTTCGGTACTACGCCTAGGGAGTAGGAAGAGTATAGAAGAGTACCGGAAAAGACACCAACTCCGGAGCACACGTCTTCAGCACAATAGGTGAGACACTATATACTGTGCTGAAGAAGCTATGTAAACAGCACATCCTGCATGGAGCACTCACACCGCGGAATGATCAGCGGTGTGTTCCCCCAGTCATCAAAAGTCGAGTTGGAAGCAAATAGAGAGCCTAGCAGATCGGCTTTCTCCTTTGCGGCATGGGCCAGTGAGTCATCCACCCTGTGCAGAGATGGCAGAGATGGCTAACAGAAGTTCCCTTAGACAGACTTGGCGAAAGACCAGAATGCACGTGTTCCCGAAGTGAGGCGAACTAGTTTCTCACCAATTCTGCTGGCATGCTCTTACATTGCCTTGGTAATGTAACTTTTGAAGGACCTGGAAGCGAAATTATACTTCTTTTTAAGAGCGCTGGTATTTACCTTTCGGGACGTTAATGCGTCAGCCCAGGCCCGGTAGCACTCCTGCTTATAGCGTGATGCAGTTTTACAGGAGTGACCAAACCATGGCTGAGTTCTGCCTCCATTAGGCACTTCATATAATGGAATAAATATTTCCATTCCCTGAAGTACCATATCAGCGACAGAATCAGCAACAACATTGTTATCATCCGGCGAGAAGCAAACCCGTCCCTAAGAGTAGGACGCAAAAAAAGGACCGCATCCCATCCCAATCGGCCGATATAGTGCCAAACACCGCAGCAAGCTGCAGATCGCAACTGCGATGGCAGCGTGAGTGGCACCGTATTCCGGTTCAGACTATGGTTTGAAGAGCTAAGAGAGCCAGATCAGATATCCGTCAGGATGAGAACAGGTCTACCCACATGATCGGTTAAACAGGAACCAAGCCTTTCAGCGTGGTGGGCGTTAAAATCACCGAGCATTAAGATCTCTGCGGATGGAACCTGTTGTAGCACGGAGTTTACAGCCATTTGGACGTGGTCGATGAGTCAACCACGTCCAAATGGTGGACGTGTCCTCTCTGACGTACCCGCAAACTCCATTTCACCCCCCCCCCCCCCTTCCCCAGAATATGCGGAGCAGCCTGAGCACCCACGCTCGGAAAAAGTAGGGTAGCTTGTGCGTGGATGCTCAGCAAGAGATTCTCCGTCACCAGGGGTGCTGGTACCCTCCTGGGGTAGTTATCTATTTAACTCCTCTACCATGTTAAGGGGGGAGGGTAATTGGGCCTCCGGCTACCTGCACTCACCAGGCGAAATGCAGAAGAAAACTTTTACAAAACAAAAGTCTTACCTTCTATGTTAAAAAAAAAATAACAAAGAATGTAAGACTTTCCAAAAAAATATATAATCAGTAAAATATATTTGAAAAAAAAAGAACACGAAATAGTAATGAAATTATAGTATTAGATAAATTATTTCATCAAGAAATCAAATCATAATATATTTTGGAATATTCGATTCAATTTTTCATTTCGATTTTTATTCCATTAATAAAACGATAAAGTACAATGCCAGATCGTGCCCCACCTTGTACAAAAAACTGACCAAGTGCGATTCGAACTCGCGCACCGAGGGTTCCGAACAAATCCGTAGGTATATAAGTTTAAAATTATTAAAAATATTTTTATTATATGATGTAACTATAAATTTATGCTTTTCACAAATTTTCCTTTATCTGTGCTATAATACGTTACTTTGTACAAAATTTAAAAATTCTGAGTTCACGGGAAGTACCCTGTGACCATGGGTGCTGTAAAATGCTTGAAACATCGGGAATGTAAAATAAGTTAATAAACGCGATAAAATCCGTAAAATTAGTTTTATTTAAAGTACCCTGTAGGTTTTGATTCCCTTGCGAATGTCAAAAATTTGTGGCATATACGGCTGTATCTCTCGATTGCGTTGGCTTAGAAGTTTGATTTTTTCACATCTCCAAGGGACTGTAGACTTGCTTATTTGATATAAATTTTAGCTTGATACCTCTACGTGTTCCTGAGAAAAAGGGTCTGTACAGACAGACAGACGAAAAACAAAGTGATCCTGTAAGGTTTCCGTTTTTTCCTTTTGAAGTACGGAACCCTAAAAAAGGTAAAAATATGAAAAATTATTTTATGAATTTTGAAGTTTTTGTGATAAATCGTTATTTTGTACTACTTGTGGTAAAATATTATTTAAAAAAAAGGAATTCAACGATTAATATTTACATTTCCAGTCTTTTCTAATAACAGCTGCGTTTCTTTGTACGAATAAGTACATACTTATTCGTAAAGTATCAAACAATACATATTTCTATTAACATATAATAAGTCTTTGTCATATAAAAATGTTACTTATCAATTTTTATTTTCAATTATTATTATAAGTTGATAATAATCATGAATTGCATTCGATAATTAATGAATAATAATCATTGATTTTCGTGCATTTTGTGAAATTATACACACACGTCATTGTGTCAATATCGTATGTACGTATAGTGCCACCAACTTATCTGTGAACTTACAGCTTGGCGCTTCTGCGCTGAAGTGTTGCCAGTTCAGGAATATTCCCATCTAAGGGTCTTATATTCCTACATAGAGTCCACATACTAGGGTAATAAATTGGTCACGGAATAAAAAAAAACTAGAACACAGATTTAACAGATATATGTCCAAGAACAAGAAGAAACAAAAATATAATAATTGAACAAATTAAACTTTAATTAAATAATATGCCTTTATGCGTTTTTTACCGGGCGTTGTAATTTGCGTTCCTGTGGTTTATGCGGTTTCCGGTTCTGGAATTTCTATTTTGGAAATGAATCCTCGACTAACATCTGAAAAAGAAATGAATTGCATAAACCAATCCATTTATCGGAAATACGAAAGGAAGGAACAAAACATAGCAATACTGACCTGTAGCAGCTGATACTCTTTTATAGACCTGATTGAAAGGCATTATCGGTGCTTGCCCTGGAGCTTCTTGCTCACAAAAGTTTAATACTTTTAAAATAATGTTTCGGGTATCACTTTTAATGGTTTTCGGCATTTTTTATTTTTCTATAAACTCTCAAAACAATTACGTATCGAGTGACATTTGATTAAATGGCGGCTGTAGTTCACAATTTTGCCGCAGCTGTCAGTTCACAGATAAGTTGGTGGGACTTTATGTCATATTAATGTCGAATATTTTTACACATTGACTAATTTGTGCTTATGAAATATATTGATTATGATTATATCACATTTTTGCTTGAGCTGATTCCCGCTTTCTTTACCGTTCACATTTTCCTACTTATGCTGACGACTTATGCTTTTATAAATATAAGGACTCGATCACGCCTACTTATTGACTTACTGCTAATTACTACGGACATTCTGATAATTGCATCCACGATGTTGTGGTGCATTAATTGTCATTTTTGCGTCGATAGGATGCAGGGACATTTTGTGCCTGATTTCGATTTCCAATCTTAACTCTTCTTTCAACATGGAGATCTTTGTAACAGATATATATTTAGTTTAATAGATTTTTTTATATAGTTGATAATTTATGGTCCTGCCGTGGTCGTAAAATTAGTTGCTAATCTGTAAATATTTACATCTTCTTCAGACATATGTCATAATAATATTTATCTTGAAAAATAGTTTTTTGCAAATAATATAACTCGTTTACATGACTAAGAATAAGACTTAGATTTTATGAAAAACAGGTGGTGCTAGTCTTATATTGTGTACGGACCTTTTAGATCCTATACAAGAGAACCCTTTTTCAAATATTACTGATCATTATATTATTATGCTCCTTAAATTCTTATTTATATATATCACCAGCGCATGACAATTTATATTCTGAAATTGCAAAAACTGCAACGAATGCTGTTCTAAAACAATCGCAAGTTCTAGAAACTTCAAATTATATAATTTTGTGAAGTAATAAAGTAGACAAAAATGTTGCATACGGCGTTTCTGTACATGACACATTTGTGTGGAGCAAAGTTCTATAGAGAATCTGGCATTCTCCTTTCGCGAACGCACATCGCGTAAAAATTCACGATACCATCCTCCTCCCCATCTGGGTGCTTGGCGGTCCACCACTGTGCCTTTTACTAGAAGTTTTCTTCCTCGTACATTTTATATGTGGAATTGTTTTCCACCGGCGATTTTCCCGGACAGATACGACTAAGGGACCTTCAAGAAAAGAGCTTAACTTTCTGAAAGGCCGGCAACGCACCTGCAATTCTCCTGATGTTGCGGTTGTTCATGGGCGGCGCTAGTCACCCACCATCAGGTGAGCCGTATGCCTGTTTGCCCCCTCTTCTGTAAAAAAACTCGTCATAATTACAGCTCATCACAAATTCACAGTTGAATATAGATCTCTCCTAAGAAACGTCACAAACGATAATTCTATCATTTAACGTTCGTATCTCATGCGAGCATAGTCCTTCACATTCTGCAGTCAAAATACCGCATCTCATTATCTTCATCATAAATACAACCTTTAACAAGTTCAGTGTTCAACATATACCTCCAAAGACTCTCACAAAGCACAGACCTGAGCCACCTGAATCCGTCGACTTCTTACATCCCTTACTAAGTCATCAGCCCATCTAGTGGTGGGTTGCCCTACCAACACAATAATAATACAGCACCTAAATACATAACATTATTATACCAAGGTCTTCGTATCGATTTTCGCAATATGACTTCTAATGCCATTTACGAGCTCAATATATCAACTCAATAGGTCAACGCCGCTGTGCGAAAAGTTTAAATTAAGAAATCAATCGCATTATTGTTCTAGAACATTCTCGAAGTGCAATTAACGTAATTGGTGCGTTTATCCAGAAGTGGCGGCGAGGAAACCTGAATAAAGAATTTCTTTTTAATCAAAGGAACTGGAAAGAAAGCTTATTATTCAAAAAAATGGTTTATTTGAAAGGGACAGTGGATAGGCGTTAAAATTTTTTATTGAAGTATTTTTTTTCTTTTGACGAGGTCAATCGAGACAGCGTTCTTGGGATTACGTCACATCTTTTTGTCGCTTATGGCTCAAAACTTGAAAACTACATTGTATAATCAGTGCGTGATGCCAGTAATGACTTATGAATCTGAGACGTGGTCATTCACTACTTTGCTTAACACTACGTCTCTCAGCGAGCTATGGAGAGCTTCAAGTTTCTCTGAGTGATAGACTTATAAATGCATAATTAAATTCGCAGTAGAACCAGAGTAACCGATATAGCTCAACGTACAGTTCATATTTTTTGGTTTCGACTGTTAGGAGTAAATACAAGATAAATTATATGAAATAATCAAATAACAGCTATACTAGCTATCGCGACCGGAATGTTTTAAAGCCATGCTGCAATTATATTATGGTAGTAGCAAGGGTCGGCCCGACTGGCGTAAAATAGCAGCTTAATGCTGCTGTGTTCCATATGGTGAGTGTAGAAAACTGAAGATGAGGCATTCCATCTTAGTTTTTAGAGGTAACGCATCTTCATTTTTATTCTCAATCGTGGATAGATGTGTATGTCTATAGACACAGAACCCGCTTACAATCAGGTCGACTTATTCTATAAAAGAAAGTCTAAGCGTCAGTTTTTCCGCAACATAACCATCCTTACTAGTACCGTAGCTTGTACTAAAATAGAAGAATATTTATTTAATACTAACTGTGCCCCACGATTTCACCCGCGTGTAATTTAGGGTTTTAATTTTTATGTGCGAAACACCAATTTTTATTCTAAAATAAAAGTAGCTTAAGTTACACCTTATAACATCAGCTATCTGCCAGTGACTGTCCCGTCAAAATCGGTCCAGCCGTTCCGGAGACTAGCCGGAACAAACATACAGACATTTTTTTAAATTGAGTTTTAGTTATATGTACGTTATATCTTTTATATGAATTTAGTAAAAGTTGTTATTTTGACATTACAATCAGACACTTTAATGTCATTTATTTATATAGATCTAATATATAAAAAATAATGTTTGTTTGTTCGTATTTTATGCGCTGCCATACCGATCATCAGAATGCACTCAAATTTTGTCAACTTATTGCTTGCACTTGTGGGAAAATTATAAACGTAGTATTATAACTTACAGTAAGTGGTGAAATAAAGGTTCTCGAGTGGCGGCCTCGTACTGGCGGACGAAGTGTAGGGCGTCCCCCCACTAGATGGAGTGACGACCTGGTAAGATATGCAGGAAGTCGAGATGGATGCGGGTGGCTCAGGACTGTGCTTTGTGGCATTTTTGGGGGAGGCCTATGTTCAGCAGTGGACTTGTGAAGGGCTGTAATGATGATGATGATGAAGTGGCGCACGTACCGTACCGACAATCTTTTTAATACTAAAGGTATCATAAAAAATACACGTATTTAAAATATTAACAAACAACGGCCAAATTGTGCAACAGTTTGTTGGCGATAATGGTGATAATAAAACATTAATATGTATTTTATGTTACATACTTATCATAGGTATATTTATTACAATAAATATCTCTATCTTTAATTAATACTTATTAATACTTATTATACTTTTCATAGGAATGCATATTTCAGTCTTTTCTTCAATGTTACAGTGCTTAGGTCTTTGGACGTATCTCCCATCAAATCATTTTATTAAATATTAGCGGAGTTAAATATGCCTAGGTCTCTTACCATAATATTTTCTTATGTGTAGTATCACATATTTACGCTTTTCTACTTGCCTGGTACTATATTTATGCGTTATAGTTTGCTTACATTTATTTATTAGGTATATATTGTTCTAAAGCAATTAGGTAATCTACTTTTTCCTGCACTGGAAGTATTTCACATATATTAAATAATTTGTCATAATTTGTTTTTATATGTAATTTTACTTTTTTATAGTATATCATTCAACTTCAATGAATGTACTATCATTCCTATCAAACAATATAACTCTACCAAATTTAAAACGATATTCTCACAATTATTTCTCCTACGGCAGCAACGCGCATCATTTTCCCAATTGCTGACGCAACCGCTCCCTGCTTAAGGAGCGAGCGACCGCGTCATGCGATAAAACATGCGACTAATCACCGCCGGGCGTACGCAGACATTTGTAAAATTAAAAACAAATCGCCGCGCAATGCACGCCTACCCTCCAACCACGCAACCAATCGCCGATCACCGTGAGGGTGACAAACGATCATATTGCGAGGCTGTCTGCTATTAGAGAGCAGGCTTAAAGATATTTAAGAGAGGTGAGTTAGAAACATTCGTTTTTTCATTCAGCAGTGCAACGTTGGTATTATTACTTTTTAATATCTCTAACTGTTCCAGCACATACAGTCGCAGCCCTTTATTACACGTATGTAAGACTTTAAAGTAGTGGTCGTTGGTTAGGTTGTGTCCAGTGTCCAAAAGATGTTTAGCAAAATGGGATTTATCAGGATTGCAAATCCTCTACGCGACTAAATGCTCTTTATAACGTGTCTCAAAGTTGCGATTAGTCTGACCCACGTAAACGGCGTAGCATTCGTTACAAACAAGTTTGTAAACACCCGACTTTTGACGAATCAACTTATCTTTATTATTACAGATATTTATAAGAGAATTGTTTATTTTGAACGCCACATAAACGCCGTTTTGTCGAAGAGTATTAGCTATTTTTTCAGATATGGGGCCTAAGTAGATCAAACTGTTCACATATCGACGAACACTTTGAGGTTGAACCACGTACAGAGAGTTGCGAACAACATGCTTTTGTTTCTTTTTAAATAAATTGTTAATGAAATTTTTTAAAAATCGTTAGAGACCGCCATTTGATAAATTATATTAAGTTCTTTTAAATAATTTTCTTTACTTAATGGGACAGTGAACAAACGATTAATGTAACAATAAAAAGCGGCTAGTTTATGTTGCCACGGTTGACACGATGATGCGGGGATGACCGTGTCGGTATGAGTTGGCTTTCGATAAATTTGGAAAACATGTGACGATTATTTTCTTGTTATTGTTAAGTCGAGGAAATTAAGGGAACAATCTTGTTCCAATTCAAGTTTAAATTTACTTTTGTCGTGGACTCTATTTATTTTATTGATGAAATCATCCAGTTGTCTCCTTTTGCCAGTCTAGCAAATATTACTATTTCGTCTACATATCGATAGTAATATAAGATATTTTGATTGGCAACTATAAGTTGTTTTTCGAAATTATCCATGAAAATGTCCGCCATAAGGGGACTTAGAAGCGAACCCATTGCTAACCCTTCGTTTTGTAGATAGAATCGGTTATTAAACCGGAAATAGTTTTGTTTCATACAGAGAGAGGTTAAGTTGAGAAAATCATTTGTTTCCCCGGGATGTAGACGACGTTTATCAAAGAGATCTGCGAGTATACGCAAACAGTTAGGGGATGGGACATTTGTGAAAAAACTATCAACTTCTAAAGATAACAATATGGATTTAGGAGGAATACGAATATTTTTAATTTTGGAAATGAGATCTAAGCTATTTTTAAGGCTGTAAGTGGGGTTGAATCCAGATTTCTCTCGAAGTATAAAGGTTAATTTTTTTGCAAGGAAATAAGCTGGTGCACCTATGTATGAGACAACTGGACGAATAGGAACATGTTATTTATGTATTTTTGGTAACCCATATAAAATGGGTGCTTGAGGATTCGTTGGAACAAGACTGCTCCGAGACAAGTTGTGATCGGGAAAAACATATGAATACTATTGTATACACAGCTTAATATCTGAAGTAAACTTTTTGGTTGGGTCAGACTCCAATAGCACAAAGTTATCACCTTGGATAACATCGTTTACTTTCCGGCTGTACCCGCTACACTCCATAATGACAACAGTATTGCCCTTATCGCCTTCAGTAACAATAAGGTCGTTTTCCCTTATTCTCTGTCATAGTAACTCCAGATAATATACATAATAACTCCATTATTTTAAGTAAATTTTTCGCTTGAATTTGTTTTCACACACCCGCAGAGCGCGGTCCCTTTGTTTTTAATTTCGCGCATAAAATTATGCCTTAAATTGTTAGCGGTAAGTACAGTTTTTGTTTGATTTTTTCTTTATTTGAGTAGTTCGGATTGACAACGTTTAAACTACCTCGCCTCGCCTTCAAATGGCATGGGTCTTTGACTTTCTAGAATTCATCAGGTGATATTTGTATACGTTTACATGATGTTAGTTAATATTAAAACGAAAAAAAATGCTACCGCGACTAATGTATTAATTGTTATATATATTTTTTAGTTGTGTATGTTTAAATAAATTTATGTAGCATACGTCTTTTCATTTTATGGGATAACTTTTTCGTCACTCGGTATATATATAATATATATATATATATATAATATCATTCTTCTTACAATTTATATTCTGAAATTACAATGAACTGCAACGAATACTTTTCTAACAAAAAAATATGGTAAATGTAATTAATAAAGTCCAGTTTAAAAAAATAGCAAGTTCTAGAGACTTTAAATTATATAATTTAGATGAAGTAATAAAGTAGAAAAAAATGTTGAATACGGTATTTCCTGTACACCACATATTTGGAAGGGGCAAAGTTCTATAGAGAATCTGGCATTCTCCTTTCGATTTTTTTCCATTAATGAAAACGATAAATATCAATATTCTTTTTATACACGATGCATGTGCTAGCTATTTTTACCTAAAAACTATTTTAACTTTTATTTACGACCCATAGAAATGTCAAAACTGTCCGCCATATTTATTTCATAATGATGATATCATCCCCCGTACAATTATAACAAATCAATTGAAATATTATGCTCTTACAGTATCAAAATCCGACGATAACTTTATAATACGGGAGAAACATACATATATGCACACCAGTCAAACATAATAAAATAACCCTTCTTTTGAGCCTTTTAAAGCATGGACCCTAATTTCGCTCTAAAACCTCAAACGTGATGGAAGCTAGAAAACAGTTCGTCGTAAATTGATGCCGCCTTGTTGTCGTGTGCGCCCTATTAACTTGTGCACCATATAATGAGGCCGCTAACTATACAGATTTCTGATATGTCAGTGACGTCACTTAAGATGTATTTTTACTGTTTATTTTATTTTTTAACTTCCCGCTTTGAAATTTAATAATTTTCAAAAGTTATAGATTTCGCTTCGATTTTGAAAATGCGAGTTTTCATCAGATCTCTACATTTTGAGTTCCTAGAAAGCCGTTCCGATTATTCCCGGCTGGACGTCCGGCCGTGTGTGTGTATGTATGTACGTAAATAAAATTTTGTCGGACGATATCTTTAGAACGAATCAATCGATCCAGATGGGCGACACGGCGTTCGAAAGTGTTTCGTGAGACTTCGAGCTGATTAGGTTTTCAAGTCAATCGGTCGAGTCGTCTCAAAGATTTTCAAAAAAAAAACCAAAAAAGAACAAAAATTAAATAGATTTTCGAGCGCTGCTCACAAAAATAAGCGAAAGTTCCAGGGATGTCCTGCAGGGTTAACCGTTTTTCACATTTTTTTATGATTTTTTTTTCAAAGAGATAGTTACATATTCCCGTTCGGGTTTGTCCGCAACTCTGAGTTCGTTGCACATATCGTATGTTTAAAACATGTAACATCACATCGAATCATTTTGTAGGCACTCTAACTAAGAGGGTGTCGGCACACTCACACCCTTCATAAAGTAATTTTTTAAAGTTAATTGAACTTATTTGCTTAACGTGGTAGAATCACGCTGCAGCTATAGGATCACTCTCTCACAGGACAACAGCATAAAATATCAACTTACAGCTGAAAGAACATTTGTCAGCACCGTACCGTACCGTACCGTAAAGGCCAGGTCAAGAGTACCCTAAACCGTAGAGCATGTATGAAGGGAATAATGAAAGTGGACGAAGCGAAACAAGTATGTAAGGATCGTAGCAAGTGAAAAGAAGTGGTCTCTGCCTACCCCTACGGGAAAGAGGCGTGATTATATGTATGTATGTATGTATGTACGCGCCGCACGCGCCGTTCGCGCCGCACGCGCCGCACGCACCGTACGCGATGCACGCGCAGTACGCGCCGCATTTTAGAATTTGTTGTATGAAATCAAATGAAACCTCGCACATCACACCCCCATTGTACGTGCCGTATTTCCTGTGGTGAGTGTAGAGAATCGGAGATACTTTTCACTTGAAACAAGGCATTCTATCTTAGTCATTAGGTGTGAAAAGTGAGAATGAGTAAAGATTTCTTATATTTACGCGAACACTACACATTTAAATAAAACTAATTTTACGGATTCTATCGCGTATATTAACTTATTTTTATCTTCCCGACGTTTCGGGTGCTTTCCAGCACCCGTGGTCACGGGGGACTGAGGTGTTTGACGTCCTGCTGTCATAGTTAGCCCGGCTACCTTCAGTTTTTTAATATTAATTTTTGGTTCGATTTACGCAGAATGAGCTTACAGTATCTTCAGGTCTAGCAGTGGTATACTTGGGTTTGGATTTGATTTTATTATTTATGGGATCCCAAGCAGATGGCAGCACCCATCCATCTTCTCTATTGAAATTAGGATGTTTTTTAATTTCAATAGCCTCGCGAATCATCCTTGGGAGGAATCGGTGTTCTTTTGCGAGGATTTGTGGTCTATCAAATCTAATGTAATGGCGGGGACGATCTTGAACATGTTCACAAACATTCTAACACAATGGAGTTAGAGGCAAACAATACTTTAGCTTTCCTAGATGTTTTAGTCATCCGAAATCCTGATAACACTATTGGTCATACTGTGTACAGAAAAAATACCCATACAAACCGATATTTAAATGGTGATTCGCACCATCATCCTTCACAGTTAGCTACCGTGGGAAAATCTTTGTTTCAGAGAGCACGAGGGATCTGTGACAGAAAACATCTGGCCGCCGAGCTTCAGCACGTCAAGCAAGTACTGCAAGACAACAAGCTTCGGGTCCCGCGCCTACGTCACAGTGACCGAGTGAAGCCAGCCACAGTCGAGCGTGTGCCTGCTGTACTACCCTATGTCAGAGGAGTCACAGACAAGGTTGGCTACATCTTGAAGCGAGCTTCCATTAAAACATACTTCAAGCCGCTGAAGAAGATTGGTCAATTTTTACCATCCGTCAAGTGTCATATCCCTCTACAAGATGCAGGAGTGTACAAGCTGGATTGTGAATGTGGTCTCTCGTACATAGGACAAACAAAAAGATCTATAAAAACCCGCGTTAAAGAACATATAGCTGACGTGAAGCACCGACGTATCGGGAAGTCTGCAGTTTGTGAACATGTTCAAGATCGTCCCCGCCATTACATTAGATTTGATAGACCACAAATCCTCGCAAAAGAACACCGATTCCTCCCAAGGATGATTCGCGAGGCTATTGAAATTAAAAAACATCCTAATTTCAATAGAGAAGATGGATGGGTGCTGCCATCTGCTTGGGATCCCATAATTAATAAAATCAAATCCAAACCCAAGTATACCACTGCTAGACCTCAAGATACTGTAAGCTCATTCTGCGTAAATCGAACCAAAAATTAATATTAAAAAACTGAAGGTAGCCGGGCTAACTATGACAGCAGGACGTCAAACACCTCAGTCCCCCGTGACCACGGGTGCTGGAAAGCACCCGAAACGTCGGGAAGATAAAAATAAGTTAATATACGCGATAGAATCCGTAAAATTAGTTTTATTTAAATGAGTAAAGAGATAGTGCGCCTGTGCTTGCGCTATAATCGGCGGGTACTATAATCCGCCATAACTAAAATTCGGTCTGCAGGACATTATTATTATTACATTTTACTCGTACTAAAATGTGTATAGTTCATTAACCAGATAATATAATTAAAGTTCACTTTTAGAAAATTAAGATTTACTGTAATTTATTTGTAAATGTTGTCGTTTTTTCAATTTTTTTAATCAAAATATGCACAAGGTGGTCACACTTTCTTGCTCTGTAGAAATTTTAAGTTTTAGGAAGTGCATACATGTTGGATTTACATGTTATGTTTCCAAATTAGCAGGTCTTTTTCTAAAAACTAGGTATTCTAAATAACTTATTTATTAATTATTGACTCTAAAAATTTCTCCTGTATTTTTGAGGTGTTTTACAGATGCGGAAATTATTTGAAAGTCGTTACTAATAGTTACTTGCGGGATAAGAACAAGCGGCCGAAAGCGATACAGCTAAACGCGTAGCTCCTGAGCTAACGATCAAATAAATGTTAAATGTAACATTATATATATATATATATATATATATACACACAGTCAGGTCATAAGTATTGTCACACAGTAAAAACATTTATTTTAGAATGCTGGCCACAAAAAAATTTATTGAATTCGAATTTCGAATTGTTCATGAAAATAAAACTGTATACTTTTTAGAATTTTACGCATTTTTAAATATGGTGTGGACGCTTAAAGAAGACCGTGTTGCAGTTATTGCGTTGCATCGTTGCGGTTACGCGCCAATTCAAATTTTTGACATACTGAAAAATTTGAATATAACCAAAAGATTCCTTTATCGTACCATCAAACGATACAATGAAGACTCTAGTGTAGATGACAGGTCAAGAAGTGGTCGCCCTCAGTCTGTTAGGACTCCAGCAGTGATAAAAGCTTGAAGCGACAATTAAAAGAGAAAGAACCTAACCTAAGAACAGCAAAACAACAAAATAGACCAAGAAAATAATATATTATAATTTTTTAAAAGGTATTTACAATCTTATAAAAAAAATGAAATATGAAGGTGGTGGATGAAATGAGATTACAATTATATTAAAAAAAGGGATAGGAGAATAGGAGAATTAGTATGATAGTGGAGCCCTAGAGCCTCGCTGCTTTTGTAGAAGTAGGGACACGGAGAGCTTGAGGTTTCTCAGCGGCGACGGCACGCAGCGCCTGGACTGGGCACACGCAGCGTCCGGAGCCGGCGCACGTAGCGCCTGGGGTAGGTGCGCTCAGTTCTTGGAGAAGTAGTCACCGCGCCCAGAGGTAGCGCGGGCAGTAGTGACGCAGCGCCTGGAGCCAGCAGTCGAAGCGCGCCTGAAGGTAGCGCGGGCAGTAGGCTGCACTCAGCGCCTGGATCAAGCAGTCGTAGCGCGCGGAGTAGTGTGGCCCCGCACTTGAATTAGAATTCACCGACGACTTCACGTGCAGATGGAGGCTTGCAGGATAAGGCCTTTAGTAGATGTTTCTCGTTTGAGAACCGAAGCGAGACTGTCCTGTATTCTCCAATTGTTTGGCTTTTATACCTTTTTAGAGAGAACGAGAAATTATTTAAATTAAAACGAAATTTATTGTAAATGACCTACAGCCAAAACGTATTTATGTAGAAAGAACATCATATACCAGAGACGACTTCACGTGTAGATGGAGGCTTGCAGGATAAGGCCTTTAGTAGATGTTTCTCGTTTGAGAACCGAAGCGAGACTGTCCTGTATTCTCCAATTGTTTGGCTTTTATACCTTTTTAGAGAGAACGAGAAATTATTTAAATTAAAACGAAATTTATTGTAAATGACCTACAGCCAAAAAGTATTTATGTAGAAAGAACATCATATACCAGAGACGAATTTAAATAAAAGTTACCATAACAACCACAAAAACAATGGTTGTCAAATTGAGGAATTTTTAGTTTTAGGACTGTTATTAAGAAACTATTACATTTAAGTAAGAAACGAGATAAAAATCACATAGGAAAACCTAATGCACGACAACGTACACTAAGCCTGAAATTGTAGAGTTACAGAGAATTCAATAAAAGACCAAAAAAAAGGTAAGACTTCGTTGACAGCTAGTTTAAAAGTACTAAATAGTGTGAAAATACGCAGTAAAATGATATGTTATTGTGTAAAAACGTTACAGGATCCTATATAAATAAAGGTGATGCAAAATATAAATGCAGAGAATCAAAAACAGAATGAAAAAAAATAGTATAAAGTGATGCAAAACATGAATGCAGAATATCAAAGCAGAATGGAGAATTAGTGTACAATGAAATGTAAGTTGCATAACACTACAAGCTGTAAAGGCGCGAATTCAAAGAAATCCCAAACGTAAGCGGAAACTGTTGGCCCTTCAGATGGGGTTAAGCAGAACCACGGTGAAAAGGGTGTTAAATGAAGACTTAGGGCTTCGGGCATATCGAAGAAAAACAGGACATCGTTTGAATACTCGTCTAATGGACCTAAGACTGAAGAGATGCCGCGCTTTGTTGAAGCGGTACGCGGGAAAAAAATATCGGCAAATTCTTTTTTCGGATGAAAAAATTTTTACCGTAGAAAAGAGCTACAACAAACAAAATGATAAGGTGTGTACACAGTAGTGAAGAAGCGAGCAACCGTATTCCGCGTGTCCAACGAGGTCATTTTCCATCCTCGCTCATGGTATGGTTGGGAGTTTCTTATTTGGGCTTAACAGAGGTACATTTTTGTGAGAAAGGTGTAAAAACGAATGCAGTTGTGTATCAAAATACAGTCCTGATGAACCTAGTGGAACCTGTTTTTCATACCATATTCAATAACAGGCACTGGGTATTCCAACAAGATTCGGCGCCAGCTCATAGAGCGAAGAGCACACAAGACTGGCTGGCGGCGCGGCAGCCGCCGATATTGACATGGACCTCGTTCGTGCTGCGATAGACAACTGGCCGCGCAGATTGAAGGCCTGTATTCCAAATCACGGAGGTCATTTTGAATAAACTTTAGTGTCATAAGAATCTATGTTTTGTTAAATTCATTTTGGTATATAAATGGTTACATAATGAATAAACTTGTTTCAAATATTTTATATTAAACATGTGAAAGAATTTATGACCTGACTAGGTATATATATATATATATATATATATATATATATATATATATATATATATATATATATATATATATAATAAACTAAAGATTTTTATATATATTCTTATTTATTTATTGTATATACCTAAATTATACGAATTATGTAATATTGTTGCGCGCCGCAATTAATATCTGGTACATGGTGACACACACAGAGCCGTGGTAGCTCAGACGGTTAGCACTCGCTGTAAATTTAACAGTACGAAAGTAACCCACAGTTATATTTAGTTATATATAGTTATATGGCTCTACCACAAATGTTAACAGTGGTAGAGCCACGCGGCATCTTTTGCTGTCGCATGGATGGGCCGGCTCAAACTGGGGTGGTACCACGACCTCACAGAATACCAGCGTGAAGTAGAGGTTTACCTCTATGTTTCGCTTGGTGAGTGCAGGTGGCCGGAGGCCCTTTTTACTGGAAATGAGGCATTCCGTCTTAGTCCTCGCGGGTGACAACGCATCTGCATTTTGATTTGTAATAGAGGATAGATGTAGATGTCTATGGGCCGCAGCAACCACCTACCACCAGGTGGACTGTGTGCTCGTTTGTCACACTTATCCTATAAAAGAACCCTGGATTTGATCCCCGCCGGCACCCGTGAAATTGTTAATTGCAATTTTAAATGCTGATTTACCACGTGCTCGGCAGTGAAGGAAAACATCGTGAAGGAAACCTGCATGTCTGAGAAATAAGAAAAAAATCGAAGATATGTGAAGTTCGCCAACACGCATTGGGGCAGCGTGGCGGACATTTCCTTGTCCCTAAAACCCTCTCAGAAATGAGGGGAGGCCTGTGCCCAGGAATGGAACGTATATAGGCTGTAACTTTAACTAACCCCCTGCCCCGCCGTTGCCATGTTTGCCACCGTAGCCAGGAATAGTGAGGTCACCGAGGACTGGGGGCCGTCCCGTCTTAACTTTAATCATGGGGGGTATATTACCATAGTTGCCACGCATGGCAACCGCAGTTTTTTTATTATTGTTTTGCTAGTATCAGAAAGATGCTGCTGCCCATCTTCTGTCTCAGTTTCCCTCTGTCGCCTCTTAAGAAACCCATGGGATGATATGGGGTAGTGAGTTTTTTTACCCGTCACTACACTGGGTAACTTATTAATGCATGCGGCTGGACTTACGCAACTTCAATACTACTCGTATTGAAGAAGGGATCGAGCGAACCAGAGCTCCAAAGCCTTTGCTAGAGATCTGTGTGTCAGAGAGAGCCAACTGTCGAAGCTGAAGACCGAGTGTGGCAGCATCGTTTCCGGGACACCTGCGGTTTTGAGTAAGATTGAGAGATTCTATGGGCAGATGTACACATAATCGTTGGAGCCACACGGTAGTGTGAGTAACGATCCAAGAGCAAGTCTTATCTGACACTATTCCGATGATATTCCGGACGTGAGACTGAGCGAGATTAGAATGGCTCTCCAGCACCTTAAAAACGGCAAGGCCCCAGGCGAGGATGGAATTATAGCGGAGCGTCTGAAAGCGGGTGGAGAATCGGTACTTGAAGTCCTTCAGAAGCTCTTTAATTCCGTCTTCCATGGTGGCACTACACCAGGGGCATGGAACAGAAGAATGGTGGTCTTGTTCTTCAAAAAAGGCGACAGTACTCTCTTGAAGAACTACAGACCAATTTCCTTCTGAACTGCTGTTTACCTATATATATATATATATATATATATATATATATATATATACATATATATATATATATATATATATAGACAGTCATTACGAAACGTCTCGCGTGCAGACTCGACGATTTTCAGCCTCCCGAACAAGTCGGTTTTCGAAAAGGTTTTAACACCATAGACCACATGCATACCCTTCGGCAAATTGTACAGAAGTCTGAGGAGTACAATTTGCCACTATGTCTTACGTATGTGGACTATGAGAAAGTGTTTGATTCTGTCGAAATTTGAGCAGTGCTGCAGTCCCTACAGCGGTGCCAAGTGGACTATCGGTTTATCGAAGTGTACAACCAGTGCGTATTGCCAGTGATGACTTATGTATCTCAGACGTGGTCCTTCCCTGCTGGCTGAATGAGGAAGCTCAAGGTCGCTCAGTGAGCTATGGAGAGGGCTATGCTCGGAGTTTCTCTGCGTAATAACTTAGTAATGAGGATATCCTTAGTAAAACCAGAGTGACCGACATAGTACAACGGATTAGTAAGTTGAAGTGGCAATGGGCAGGCCATATAGCTCGAAGAACCGACAACCGATGGGGAAAGAAGGTTCTCGGGTGGCGGCCTCGTACCGGCGGACGAGGTGTAAGACGTCCCACCCACTAGATGGAGTGACAACCTGGTAAGATATACAGAAAGTCGATGGATGCAGGTGGCTCAGGCCCGTGCGTTGTGGCATTCCTTGGGGGAGGCCTATGTTCAGCAGTGGAATTGTGAAGGGCTATAATGATTATAATGACATGGTGACACTAGTTACCACTAGCGCCTTCTAGTATCGACTACATCAAATCCTTCTAGAAATTTCCATGGTAGAACTTTCTAGAACTATTGACACCTAGTCAGTCGGAACCGGTATGTACTCGAACATTCTAGATGTTACAGTAGAATGATCTGGAATTATTTGAGGCCTTATACAAGGCCGCGATACAAGCAAATTTTTCAAAGCGATATAACTGCCAACTAAAGTGATCAGTAGAACAAAAACAAAAAAACAATATGATCCTTGTTGGTCGGAATAAAGAAATCATTATTATGGGGTATTTGTATAGTTTTCTCATCTGGTTGGGCTGTATAAATATATAATTGAAAACGAAAATGATAAACTTACGTAAATATCAATAATATAGAATAAATACATAAAAATTACATAAATATATAAAAACCCAACCAGGTGGAAGCCCTCGGCAGGGGAGACCAAACGGCCGAGGGTTAGGGGGAAAGGGAAAGAAACCGGCGGACGATGCGGGCGGTATCGAGGAGCACCGCCTTCTGCATTTGAGCTTGGAGCGATCCGTCTCGGAGTCCCAGTCGCCTCAGATGACCCGAGAGGCTGACTGGGATTAATCCGTTCGCAGAGACGACTACAGGTATAATTTCAGTCGGCAATCCACCCCACATGTCGGTTACCTCGTGAGCCAGGTTCAGATATTTTGTTAGTTTATCTGTTTCGGTTTTCACGAGGTTCTCGTCATAAGGAATGGTAATGTCGACCAAAAATATCCCTGACTGCGCCCGGTCCATCAGCACAATATCAGGCTTATTCGCAAGAATACTCCTGTTTGTGATGATGGCCCGGTCCCAGTAGAGCCTGGCGCGGTCATTTTCGAGCACGGCTTCCGGCAAGTATTTATAATACGGCAGTTTCCGATCCACGAGACCGTATTTCAGAGCGAGCTCCTGGTGTATAATCCTGGCCACTAGGTTGTGCACAGGCATTATTATTTTTAGGATAATTATTATTATATAATAAGCTTAATAAGTATAGGCAGATGTAATTACAACAATACGTGGTGTATTGTTGTAATTACATCTGCCTATTATGCCGTTATGGTTACAGCCTATCAAAAGTCCACTGCTTAACTTAATCCTTCCCCATAGATTGGCCTCATGGGGATCTCCCCTTTGCCATAATTGCCACGCTTGGCAGACGGCAACCACAGCAACTGCTGTATTTATTTTATTTTTGAAATGAAGTTCCTTATCGGACGGAACTTGTTTGGCGGATGTGGGCTAGGCGAGAAAAAGTGTTAGATTTTTCCGTCACGATCCCTTCTGACGTAGTGTAGACGGCCTTTGTGGCTATAAGGAAGCGAAATGGAATAACAGCCATCTCCCTCGCACTTTTTCTTATCTTGCCATGAAAGAAATATTATTTTATTTTAAATAACGCTTCATTTTAATAGACTAGTAATTCATATATTTGTATTTGTTGTGTAATAATATAATACGTTTATTATTAATAATATATGTTAATACGAAAGGTAAATTGTTCCAACCGAGTGTTCCACGATATTCACGCGATGTTTTTTTTTAATTGGGAAACGCTGCTACCTATGTCCTGGTTTGTTCTTCGGGACGATATAGAGTGACGGATATTCTTACACCACCCCTACACAGTCAATATTCCATTGTTCGAAAGTTAAATATTGAGGTAATATAACGTGCTTAATAAAAAGATAAAATTAGTTAAAAAAATTAGAATGGTGGTATATACTAGCGATCCACCCCGGCTACGCCTGGATTGCGCCTATTAATTTGACGTTAGTGTTGAAATGATCAAAGACCATTTTTTGATTAAGTATTATTTTCTTTTTTTAATCTTCTGATTAAATATAATAATAATGTCCTCCAAACCGAATTTCGGCCACGGCGGCCAGCCTCAGCGGAGACTAGCCATCGGCGCAGGACAGGATAATAGTGCCCGAGTGTATGCGCAAGCACAGGTGCACTCTCTATTCCCTCACTCTCATAGTCCGATGGGACGGTAAACCGACACGACCGGAGAGAGATCAGGCGCACGACCAACGGCGTTACGTACTTTCCGAGGCACGGGGGTGAGACACCGCCAGCTTCCTGACTTCAGGCAGCTACTGAGAATTTCTTGATGGAAAAACTCAATAACTGGTTTTTTGACCCAACGCGGGATTCGAACCCAGGTCCTCATGATCAGCAGTCGCACTACTACAATGACTAGACCAACGAGGCACTCATGGCTGATTAAATATAGCCTAGATGCCTCTTAGTATTGCCTTATATCTGTTCGTAAATTTTCATCACAATTGATTCAGCCATTCGAAAGATTATCCCGGACAGGCAGACAATAATTTAAAAATGATTATTTATGTTTTAATAGCTGACCCCCTGAGCTTAATAGAAGCCAGTTATTTGAATATGACGGACAAACGCTTCCATTTTATTTATTTGTTCCATGGATATAAATAAGGAATGTATCGATATCGATAAGATAAAGATCATCTATTTATTTTCACGTGATATCACCCATGGCGACGTTCCATCGCTGGCAGGATAGCGGGAAACAGGATCTTTACTGAGCATTAAATTTTTCGCGAGATTTTCTTAAATTTATAGAAATTTAAATCATAATTTGGTGATAATTTTAGATGCCTCAGAACGTCCATTTTCAACTACTGCCTCAGTAATAAATGATTGGCATAAAATACTATCTTCGTGGACATTTGTAGGCCCTAATGGACTGTCTGCAAGTAACTTAAATAAACTTTTCTTTCTAAACAAAAATATGTCAAGAGCGAACTTCCATTATTGACATAGTGTGACTTTGTTTAATGATAGATAATTACTTTCTTCTGTTATGTGAGCGATAAGACCGCCAATTGTACCTTTATATTTTTTTAATTTGTATTTTTTTCTCTTATTTATCGGTGTACAATTATAAAGTATATTTCATTCAATCACTCATTCATACCTTTTATAGAATAAGTGACAAATGAACCAGTCGACCTGGTAGTAAATAGGTGATGTAGCCCATAGACGTTTATATCGATCTTCCATTAAGAACGCAGATACGTGATTACTCCTGAAGACTAAAATGGAACGCTTCATCATTATAGCCCATAAAAATCCACTGCTGAACATAGGCCTCTCCATAGATTATCTTATAGCAAATGGCAAATACAGCTCATATATGCCATAGTTGGCACGCATGACAGGAGGATTGGGAGAAGTAGTTTTTTTATTTTTTATTTTTATTTTACGTGGTAGAGCCATGCTGCAGCTATATTACTGGTATAGTTGTAGCACGAATGAGTCGGCTCGACCGGGGAAGGACCACGCTCTCACAGAATACCAGCGTAAAACTTAACAACTAAAACTTAACGCTACTGTGTTTCGCATGGTAAGTGTATAGAACCGGATAGCCTTTTTACTGGAAACGAGGCATTCCATCTTAGTCCCGTGTTTAAATTTCCGACGCTTCAGGATATTATGCCCAATCTTAAGTAAAAGCTCTGACTCTATTATTTTATTTTTTACAAACTGGTACCCAGCGCGTGGCGTTGGAAATAATGTTTTAAAATTGCAAGAGTTATAATTTTTAATTAAGAATTATATAACTTTCATTAAAGTTGAATGATACATAACTTAATAGAAATAAATTTATCGATACGCCACCCGCGTCACCTACTGTAAGTAAATTTTACTATGCCTTATTACCTTCGCGAACGTGCAAGCAATAAGTTGACAAAATTTGCTGACGACCGGTATAGAAGCGCATCACTAGCCTCTATATATGGACTGACTATACACCTTGACATAATGACATTTTGGCGCTGACAGCTGAAGTGAACGTCTACGGAACTAATAACAAAGATAAGACAGTGTGAAAAAATATATCTATAAAAATTCTACACCCAGGCTTACCCGTAACATCCATTCTATTTCTGTATCTTATTAATATAATGCTATACAATATATACATATATATATATATATATATATATATATATATATATATATAATAGTACATCACTCACCTTCGATTTGCCGACGATATAGGCCTTATGGCAGAATCGCTGGAGGACCTAAGCACTATGCTCAATGACCTCAATAGTGTTTCCCTACGGATAGGTCTTAAGATGAACATGGACAAAACAAAGATCATGTTTAATGTCCATGTCACACCTATGCCGGTAGTTGTTGGGAGCACTAAGCTCGAAGTTGTTGACGAGTATGTTTACCTGGGACAAATAGTCCGACTAGGTAAGTCCAACTTCGACCGAGAGGTCAATCGACGGATTCAACTCGGCTGGGCAGCGTTCGGGAAGCTACGACACATCTTCTCGTCAGACATACTTCAAAACCTTAAAACGAAATTGTACAACCAGTGCGTGTTGCCAGTGATGACTTACGGAACTGAGACGTGGTCCTTCACTGCTGGACGTATGAGGAAGCTCAAGGTCGCTCAGCGAGCTATGGAGAGGGCTATGCTCGGAGTTTCTCTGCGTTAAACTTAGGAATAAGGATATCCGCAGTAGAACCAGAGTAACCGACATAGCCCAAAGGATTAGTAAGCTGAAGTGGCAGTGGGCCGGCCATAGAGCTCGAAGAACCGACAACCGATGGGGAAGAAAGGTTCTCGAGTGGCAGCCTCGTACCGGTAGGCGACGTGTAGGGCGTCCCCCCACGAGATGACCTGGTAAGACATGCAGGAAGTCGATGGATGCAGGTGGCTCAGGACCGTGCTTTGTGGCATTCTTTGGGAGAGGAGGAGGGAGGCCTATTGTCAGCAGTGGACTTGTGAAGGGCTGTAATGATGATGATGATGATACAATAAATAAATGTATCAATTAAGAGGCCAACGCCTTAAACGCAAGCTTTACCTCATATAAAACCAATATGGACGCTGCGTTGATCTATCTACGTTTTTATTCGTAACGACAGAACGGATTTTGTTCCGGGATTCAAATGAGAAAATGCCTACGTATACCTGCATTGCGAGGGCAAGAACGGATTATGTCGGACTTGCACCTACTAAAACCCCATGATGTTCCATCTTCACCACACATTGACAGGGCCACGAAAAAGCTTTCAAACACATCTGCGGACCCACCAGCGAGCACCCCTCCTTAGTGGAGGACTTCCCTTTCCAACTTTCCGAGCACGATATGTGGAGGCCATGGAGCTAAGAAAAACGAGCACTCGGAAGCACCAAGTGGTACAGTCCCGCCAAAGTCGCTCTTCCCTAGCGACTCCACCTTGGCTACAGCGATCTATATATATATATATATATATATATATATATATATATATATATATATATATATATATATATATATATATATATATATATCGATAGAGGAGAGTCCTCTCTCTATAAAAAGATAGAGAGAGGACTCTTCTTTAGCCGCAGCTCACTAACACACATCCAAGGGCTCGACAAGGTCACTCAGAGTGAGCACTTTGGGCCAGCGCTTCACTTCGGGCCAACCATGTGAGTCGCCCTAAGTTTTACGTTTTTTACTTTGTAAACACAAAGTTATCATCAGGCAACGTTTCTACACTTGGCTATTGCCCTTGCGTCTCGGGTAAAATAAGGAGAGAAGAAATAACCTACATACATACATATAATATAATCACGCCTCTTTCCCATAGGGGTAGGCAGAGACCACTTCTTTCCACTTGCTATGATCCTTACATACTTGTTTCGCTTCGTCCACTTTCATTATTCCCTTCATAGATGCTCTATGGTTTAGGGTACTCTTGACCTGGCCTTAAGAAGAAATAAAAACGATCGAAATATCAATCTAATACTTTTATACTTACTGGTACGGGTACTATCAGAAAATATTGTGGGTATACTGCACTTTTTCATAGTGGTGCGTTTCTCATGTCCAATAAAACAGGCGTCTGTGAAGTGTTTAGAACAAAAATAATCATTGTGTTTCGGATACCAATTCACAATTTTAGTGCTTTTTAGCCATAATTTTAGTCTAGGTACAAATTGTAAACCTGTTAATTAATAAAAACTTGATAGATGCCTGTTGTCGACGACTTTAGTTGTAAACAGATATGGGTAGAAAAGAACATCGGCAAGTATTATAGACAGGGAACTTCACAACCGTATTGAATTTTATTGTTTATCAATACTCAGTAATATTAAGACAAACATGTTGGTAATTACGATATTAAGATTAGTAACAAATTTTTAAGTACTTACTAGGCTGCACTAAACAATCGGGAATGGAATATTTCAACTGTTCCTGTCATATTAAAATCTTTTTAATTGAAAATTCCTTGCTTTTAAAAATCGAATACCATTTATTTATTTAAAAAAAGATTCTCGGTCTTGGCACAAGGTTTTGTCAAACTTGTATAGTCGTTGAGAAAATGGAACTGACTCGAGAAAATTCAAGAGCGATGATTTATTATGACTTTCGAAGTGGTTTAACACAAAAACAATGTGTTGACCGGATGATATCTGCATTTGGTGATGAAGCCCCATCCAAAACCACAATTCATCGCTGGTTTGCTGAATTTTAACGTGGACGTGACAAGCTCAGTGATGATCCCCGTCAAGGTCGTCCAAAAACTGCAGTCACCCAAGAAAACGTTGATGCTGTGCGTAAGCTGATTGAGGAAGATCGACATGTGACATACCGCGAAATTCAGGCAACTTTAGACATTGCATGAGTCAAATACAAATAATCTTGCATGAACAATTAGGTGTAAAAAAGTTGTTTTCCCGATGGATACCGCATTCGCTCTGTGAAGACTTGGTGCGTCAGAACTTTCGAAAGATTCCACGCAGGATCCTCAAATGCTGTATACAACATTGTATCAGGTGACGAATCTTGCATATATGCGTACGAACCCGAAACAAAAAACCAGTCACGAGTTTGGGTGTTCGAAAAGTCAACAAAAATTGTTAGTTCACGGAGTGTTACAAAAAAAATGGTTGTCACGTTTGTCTCCAAAACCAGCCATGTTACGACTATTCCTCCTGAGGGACAAAAAAACGGTTAATGCAGAATGGTATGCTAGCAATTGTTTGCCATAGGTCGTTTCTGAACTTCGTAAAGAGAACTGCAACCGCCGTATCATCCTCCATCACGACAATGCGAGTTCTCACACCGCACACAGAACAAAAGAGTTTTTAGAGCAAGAAAACATAGAATTATTAGACCATCCGCCGTACAGCCCCGACCTAAGCCCTAATGATTTCTACACTTTCCCTAAAATAAAGAATAAATTGCGTGGACAGAGATTTTCATCACCTGAAGAAGCTGTGGACGCCTACAAAACGGCCATTTTGGAGACCCCAACTTCCGAATGGAATGGTTGCTTATTGGTTCCATCGTATGAAAAAATGTGTCAAATTTCGCGGAGAATACTTCGAAAAGCAATAAATATATTTTTAAATAGTAATGTTGTGTCACTTCTTTGATTCCCGAAATTTTCACTCGTATTTTATGAAATAGTTTTAATTTGCTTAATATTAGCTGCAAATTTACTTACTTGTTGAATGTTTTCCCACTTTCCTTTTGGTAACGAATTTTACATATTAGGCACACTTTCATTATTACTAAAAATAATTCTTATTATGTAACTAAAATCAAATATAATCAAACCACATAAAATACTTTCATTTTTAGTTTAATTCTTAAAAATTAAAAATTTTGTACAACCGACTTCAATATAAATTATTAAGAAAAACTCAAAAACTATTAGTTAAACTTTGATCAACATTGGACCACATGTGAAGCACCAGCTTTTAAATAAAAAAAGAATGTTCGAAATCGGATTATCCAGTACAAATCTATGAGGTAACACACAAAAAAAACATACAATCGAATTGAGTACCGGCTCCTTTTTGAAGTCGGTAGAAAATTCAAAATATAGAGATACGATTTAAATAATACAATAGACTTTGGCATATTATGTCAATTTTAGATCCCGGTACGGATAATGAGAGCGCTTCAAATCGGCATAAGCATTTTGTATGGCATAGCCAGTCCAGCGTACTTATACATATAGAAGTCAGTGGAGCGCATTACATACGAACAAACATTAATTTTTATATTTATTTATTTAATTCTGAACAATACAAATTGTGTTGAATCGTTTATGCAAAAATACAATTAAAATGTTTAACAACCAAATTTACAATTATATAAAATTACAATAAAAATATAATTTACAATCATTATTAAATTAAAATTATTTTAACAATTAATATAAAAATTAGATTACGAAAAATTACAATTAAGTATATAGAACTTACAATAAAAATTAGAAGTCAAATCTCATCAGTCAATAAGATAAAGTATAAAATGTCACAAAATAATAATAACAATATGTCATAAAAAAAATTACGATTATTTTTAAATGTCATCAAAAATTTTAAAACATTGAAGATTATATTGTAGTATCAGCATGTAGAAATTCGTCAACACTATAATAACATTTTTCCAGTAGAAACTTTTTTAAGGTATTTTTGAAACTATCCTTGTATAACATATTTTTTAAGTCAGTAGGTAATCTATTAAATAGAAGTACTGATCGATATTGAGAACAGTGTCTAGTCATTACCATACGAAGGACGATTTTATTATGAAAGTCTTTTCTTCTAGTATTTTCTCTAATGGTTTTTTGGTCTATCGTCTCATATTCGCCAATATCTTTAGCAAATTGCGTGAGTAAGACCAGTATATACAGACATGGAACAGTCAAGATCCCAAGTCTTTTATTCTTCTTTTCTTTTATATATTAGATAAACCGTAGTTTCCTAGGTAAGGCAATGCAGCCCCAACCAATATTGCACACACTGTTTGCGATTTTTGTACTTTTCTTGTATTATTTTATAATGAAGAAATAAACCAAGAGAACTTTCGGGATAACAGGGCGCTTTACTGCACCATGGTCATGGTCTGCAGCATATCGAAATGTTCAGGATAGTGCCATAGTGCCAACATCAGATTTGAGCTGAACGCACATTTGTCCGCGCCGCACGCGCCGTACGCGCCGGACGCGCCGAATTTTAGAATTCGTTGTATGAAATCATATGAAACCTCGCACATTACAGCCGCACCGTACGCGCCAAATTTTATAAAATGCGGTAGGTATACGATATCGAAGGACGAATGCTGATGACGTCATATAATGCGGCGCATGCTGATACTCAGTTTTGTCTAATGTTGCCAACTTAGTGGATTTTCCACTATAACTGGTGGTTTCGACTTACATGACAATTTTTGTATTTTATAACTTTTAATTAATTCGTTATTATTTATACATAATTTGAATTTTTTGCATCGATTATCAAAATGTATACTTAGGGATAAATTATTTAAACACTGAACTAACGAAAAAATAGTTAAATTTAATTAAAAAAATTCAATTATACTTGATTACTTAATTATCAATAAAAATACTTACCTCAAACAATTTCTCTGATTCAATTGGCCTTCTAAATCTTGAGTTTTCCATAGAAAGATATGGTTTTAGTATATGTAGCAATTCTTGAAATTTCTTTTATTTTAAATGCAAATATCTAAAAAAAAAGATCGTTCTTCATCATCTAATAAGTCTTTAAATAAAGTATAGTATCTCCTTCATATTCTCCATACAATTGCCTTTTTAAATTAATATTATGAATCCAGAATCTTCTTTTTCTTCGAATTTTATTTTCTTCTTCCTCTGCCAATTATTATTATATGTCTATTACTATATTTCTTTCCATAGTGATTTCGAGCGATCAATTTCACTGTACCGTTTCACACCAGTGGCTGGAAAAAACTACAAAAGTTGTTGGTAATACAAAAGATTTGCGTACGGCGCGGAGGCAAATGTGCGAAACCATCAGTAAAACTCGGCGCGTACGGCGCGTGCGGCGCGGACAAATGTGCGTTCAGCTTAAATAGACCTCTAATTTTAGCAAAAGAACACCGATTTCTACCAAGAATGATTCGCGAGACTAATGACTTAATTGTAATAGAACATAAAAATATCCTTATTTCAATACAGAAGATGGCTGGATGGTTTTATCTTCTGCTTGAGATCCCATAATTAATAAAATTAAATCCAACAATCTCAACAAATCCAACAATCTCAACAAACCGAACAATAATCAAACCCAAGGATACCACTAAAATACCTCAAGATACTGCGTAATTCTGGTCAAAATATACAAAAAAAATGTATACATATTTCTTCATAATTTAATTAATTTAAAAAAATCTTTTATTCTGTGTAATAGTTACAAAATATTTAGAAAAAAAAATGTGAAAATAACATTTTTCCATTTTTGTTTGTGAACTGTTAAAGTGTTAAGAACTCGTTGAAAAATATGATAAGTTTTCTGTATTTATACGTTATTTTAATTTTAAATTACATCAAATTAATTGTGAAGATATATTTTATAGGAAATATGATTCATTACGACAATTCCAAAACGTTTACATATAATAATTTAGCTCGAAATTTTAATCACTATAACCGATCATCGTTTATTGATTATAGGTTCTTTAAAATGCATGCAATCGGTTTTTTGTGTTAAATAAATGCTAAATATAAAAGAATACTTCACTATTAACACGTTGATAACCATTTATAAAGAAAATATATGTTGATAATTGTCTGGAAATTATAAAATCTTAGTTTTATTTATTTATTTATTAAAATTTATATTGAGTATATATTATATGTTAAACATATAATTAATATTGGTGTCACTTTAAAGGGCATATCATGTACTATCATAATTTAAAATAGTTGTCTCCAGTAAATATTATACTTTTCTTGTAAAACTTGGAATAAGAAATAAATACGATTTTTTTTTGATATTCCCATTTTAAGGTTTATTATCATCTTTTACTTATAATTTTACCAATTTACTTTTAACAAAATTAAATTTTTAATTCTTTGGGCTTTTTGATAATATTTTTTATTTAATTGTAGCTATAGTAGTTTTTCAGTAGCAATCGGTTTTGTTGAGACAGTCTCGCGCGGTCGTAAAAAAGTGACATTTAAGAGCCCTCTTACATTTCGAAGTTTCGCAAATTTAGGTATTTTACGCAGCGAGCGGGCGGCAAGCTACGCGACCGATACTTTCTTTCATATCTATTCACTCGCTCGCACTATAATACTGTGAGTATGGCGATTAAACGATCTTGATCTTCCATAATACAAAGTTTTCTTAGGATAGACTTCAGTGGATGGAATATTTTTTGGTGTGTCATTTTAATGTTATCTTATTAATTTATTATTATATAATTTATTATTTATAATTATATACCATTTTGATATATTATTCATTATTTATGAAATTTAGTGTCAAAATAAGTACACATAAATATTTTAATTGTTACGCTGTAATCGAATGTTAATAATCGATTATGTCTACTACCGGTAGAATAGTGGTATAAATAAATAAACGGTTGCAACCTGTTTTAATAAATATAACAACCAAATGTAACTAATATTTTTTTAATCGGTACTTACAGTCAATTACTATATTTTTTATAAGAAAAATATTTGCTGCGACGGCATTGACCGAACTTTTCTCGATTCGATAATTTCAGACAGTACACACTTTTCATAAAAAGCTTGTAACTTGGGTAACATATTGAAAATCTAAAATTGTTCGTATTTGTAAATTTTTAATACTTTTACTGCATTAATCTGGGCCAATACATATTATGGCAAGTATTCAGACATTTTTATTTGCTAAATGAAGCTGGCCTTGGATTTGGTAAAACCAGTCATTATTTTGATTTAATGTTACACTTGAATCACTGAATTTATAACCTTTAACTTTTTTTTGTCGAAAGGCCGTATCAAAATCTATTCCGAAAGCTGAAATAGGATATTTAACTTCAATAAGACCGTTGCTGTATAAACCATTAGGTGAAGCCCTCAAATAACAATGATCTAGGTCAATGAATAGACCACATTTTTCTATAATAATATTTTTTTGTTTGCTCAATTGTGCACATGCTGCAGACTCGTTGTCCCTACCATGTTTAATGGAAGAGACGTGATCTAAATTATAACTATATAAAATAGTTTTAAACCGATCGATCAAAAATTGCGGTCGTAGTTGACAATGTTCTAGTATGCAGGCAATCGACGCACACTACAGTAGTATCGAAACCATGCAGCGCCCGAAATAAACTGACGCAGGTCCACCCTCGGCAAGCGCTCACGCGTTAATGATCTCAGATGGCCGGCGCAGTTAAATATATAGTACTTTTATTTAATTAATTATAATATAATAGTAACGATTTTAAAAGTAAAAATAATAGCATAGTTTAAGCAAATGTTGATGATTATTTTGGTATAAATTTTACGTCTAAGTGATGTAGAACTTCGGAAATATAGAGGCTTGCATCGAAGCTTTTTTGGTCGTTTTTTGAATTATGTCGAATTTTTTTTCCTAGTGTGAAAAGCATATAACGAAAATGTATTCCATTATTATTAAAGTGTAGGATATTTGGGAGATAAAAATATTTTTTTTGATGGTCGATATTCAATAGAATCTACAAATTAGAGCTCCCAAATCATGTCTTCGAGAGTTTTGCCTAAACATGCATCGGGAGAATGATTATTACTGATTAAATAAATAAGTTATCTAAAATCCATTTCGAGCTTATTTGAGGAGAGAAAACGAACTATTTTTACCAAGTAATTGTTATTTCAATAAATGAACGATAAACATAAAATTTAAACGAGGAAACCTTGTAATTTCGCGTTTTTTTGTAATACGCCTCTTAAATGCGCGGACAGGTGGGCGCGGCGTGGATGTTTCAGTGGTTATAGACACCAATAAAGCCAGCATTCGGATCCATCATTAGATCAACTTTCCGTAAAAGTTAAATAAGTAAACGCATCTGCATTTTCATTTGTAATAGAGGATAGATGTAGAAGTCTATGGGCCGCAGCAACCCCTTACCATCAGGTGGACTGTGTGCTCGTTTTTCACCCTTATCCTATAAAAAAAAGTATGCTAAATTTCACCTCAATTGTATTTCAGCAAGTAATTTAACCGTAAACCGAAAAAAGTTACAAAGAAAGCCTATCTATCGAATAAATAAAACTAAGAAATACTAAAAGAACCGTTCCTTTAGAAGCCTACATTAGTTATCACTGTTACAAACGAACAATACTATTCAACTTATAACAAGAATGACGACCTGTCTACTGATGAACGCGACTGTGCCCGTTCCCTTCACGTTGTGCGAGTGAATAGCACGAATTGAACACCAGGCTTCGTTACATTCATTCTTTGACAATAACTTTTAAATCTTATTACATTCAATATTAAATTGAACTAAATGAGAAGAAAATTAAAAAAAAATCTTAAAAAGTCATAATCGATGATACTTGATAAATAAGTTAATGGGATATGTTTTTAAGTAAACATATAACTTGATAAAGTGCCACGATGTTCTCACGATGCATACTGCCTATAAAAATTCCATGACTGAAAATAAGCCCTCCCCCTCAATTTTATGTAATTCTAAATTTAATTGAAATTCTATATTGTCATGGAGGCAACTCAGCCAGTTATCTGCGCACATTACCAACAATCAGCGGCGATGTAGCAAGTAAGTAAAATTGTACATACCGTATAATTTTGTAAAACACATTTCTCGTTAAATTTATTAATAGTATTATTAACAGTGGTAGAGCCACGCGACAGCTTTTGCTGTCGCACGGATGGGCCGGCTCGAACCGGGGTGGTACCATGACCTCACAGAAAACCAGCGTGAAGTAGAGGTTTACCTCTGCGTTTCGCTTGGTGAGTGCAGGTGGCCGGAGGTCCTTTTTACTGGAAATGAGGCATTCCATCTTAGTCCTCACGGGTGACAACGCATCTGCATTTTGATTCGCAAACGAGGAAAGATGTAGATGTCTATGGGCCGCAGCAACCACTTACCATCAGGTGGACTGTGTGCTCGTTTGTCACCCTTATCCTATAAAAAAAAATTATTATGTTAATTAGAAGTATTTTTTTTTAATTTCATTTGCTTATAAATTATATTTTATTTTTGTAAATGAACTTTTATATAACCATTTAGATTGAATAGAGGAGGTAATAGTGTGTAATGTAATTAATTATACTCTGAAAACTTATGAAAAAGCCAGTTATGCATTTTCTGTTAGTAGATATTTCAGATTAGATTAATACCCGTATTAATAAACGTTACTCAACGACGAAACCGCGTGCTTGTACTCAAGTACGTAATCATTTGATACGCCCTCATTACGATATCAGCATCTCAAGATATTTGATAATTAAAAAACACATAAACACAGTATCTCAAAACGCTGTACTTAGGAACACTGTTCTGTGACTTGCACTCAAGAACACACACCTGAGAGTCGAGTTTCGTTTATTAATCAGTGTGGCACTCAGCTGGTATCGTAAATCTAAACCGCATCTTGAGATATGTTTATTCATCATCATCATTACAGCCCTTCACAAGTCCACTGCTGAACATAGGCCTCCTCTAAGGAATGCCACAAAACACGGTCCTGAGCCACCTGCATCCATCGATTTCCTGAATGTCTTACCAGGTCATCGCTCCATCTAGTGGGGGGACGCCCACACTACATTAATAATATCATAACCTCAATATTGTACTCAAGTGCGTGTACTTGAGCTGAGTAACGTTATTAATACGGGCCTAAGAATTGGCAACAGAAGGAAAGATTTAAAAAAAATCATGATATGTGCCAGAAATGTTCTCACTGTCACAAATCCTAATTAAATAGTTTTTTTTTTCAATATATATTATATAGGAAGAATAGAAGAATAGACTTAAATGTTGATTATTATGGTTATGATAAGAACATTTGCGGGATATAACAACCGTTTTGAGAATGCCTTTTATATCGCCACTCAATTAGTTGTTGATTTATTAAGATCTCAAATAGTGTATTTTACAGATTGGGTGATTTCTAATGGTTTTTTTTATGAATGCTTCTTTTATCCGGAGTAATGTTATGTGAAAAATGTACATACATACATAAACACTCACGCCTGTCACCCAGAGGGGTAGGCAGAGACTACGGACTTCCATTTGGCACGATCCTGACACACCTCTCTCGCTTCCTCCACATCTATATACCTACGCATACACGCTCGTCGGTTAAGGGTACTCCTAATCTGGCCCATTTTTAATGTAACGCCGATTTGATCGATAAACTTTCGTCTAGGGCGTCCCTTCCCGACCCTGCCGTTCACTTCTGCAACATAAATTTGCTTTGTCACTCTTTCCTTTTTCATTCTTTCTATATGACCAAACCACCGAAGCATTCCTTTTTTAATCCTGGTCACAACGTCATCTTGCAAACCACACTTTTCTCTTATCACACTATTTCTCACCCTGTCATCTAGATTCAGCCCTAGCATACTCCTTAAGGACCGCATTTCTACAGCATTTATTCTACTCTCATGCTTCTTCTGCCAGACTCAACTTTCACTACCATACATTAGAGTAGGGACTAACACAGCACTATGAATTACCATACGTGCCTTATTTGACACATTCTGACTCCTCATAATAGCGTGTAGAGCCCCATTCACTCTATTTCCTGCATTCACTCGTCGTTCTATATCCTTATCATATCTACCATCCCTGCTAAATAAACATCCCAAATATACAAACTCATCCACTTGCTCAATCAACTCCCCTTCTATTCTTATTTCGCATAACGTTTTACTCTCTTCTCTTTCAAAAACCATCACTTTCGTCTTACTTGCGTTCACTTTCATACCCCTTTCTTTCAATGACAAGTTCATTAGAGTAACCATCATTTGCAATTCAACCGCCGACGATGCAAATATGACTTGATCATCGGCGTACAAAAGGCATTTGACGGTTAACTCACCCATTCTCAACCCACATTCTTCAACTTTCAAAGTTTGCAAACAACTGTCCATATATAGGTTAAACAGCCACGGGGAAGTTACACATCCCTGTCTGACACCTTTATGTATGCCAAACCAGTCCGAGTAGACCCCGTTGATCCTGATACAAGCACTAGAGTCCCTATAAAGGGACCTCAATGCCTGTATCAAACCAGCGCTCAACCCAAATGAGTTCAATGTTTGCCATAACACATTCCTGTCCACTCTGTCATAAGCCTTTTCCAAGTCCATGAACGCACAAAAAACTTTCTGGTTTTTGGCCAAAAACTTCTCCGCAATCATGCGCATGGAAAAGACTTGGTCCCCTTTCTAAATCCAGCTTGCACATCCCAAATTTTTCCATCAGTTTCTACCATAACTCTTTCAATTAACACCTTAGCATACAGTTTACCCACAATGCTAAGCAAGCTGATACCACGGTAGTTTTTACAGTCCCGCTGTGAGCCCCTTCCCTTATATATTGGGACTATAACGTCTTTACACCAGTCTCCCGGTACTCGCTTCAGTTCCCAACATAAATTAAACAAGGTGCACAGCAGGCCTGTAACCACACCCTCTCCAGCTCTTAGCGTCTCGAGTGATATTCTATCATATCCGGCTGCCTTACCTGCTTTCATGCTTTTCATTGCTTTCATTATTTCATCTACACTTATCTCCCTACCTCTCTTCACTTCTTCCGGAATTTCTATTACACTTACTTCAGACGACTCTTCACTCTTAAACACGCTTTCAAAGTATTTCTTCCATCTCTTTAGATTCGAAACTTCATCATTCAGCATGCAGCCATTCTCGTCTCGTATAGCATTCATTCTAGGCTGTTTTGAATTTCCCCTGGCAGTTCTTACGAGTTTCCAGAACATTTTAATATTCGCCTGGAAATTATCAGATATCCTTCTATCATTCTTATCCATCCTTTCTTGCTTTTTCCTTTCAACAACTTCTTTTACTCTTTTATCTATACGTTTAAAATCTGCCTTTTTTCTGCCAATCTCATCATTCATACCGCTAGAATTACCAGCTTTGGTTGCTAGTAAATCTAGCCATGCTCTCTTCTTTGCTTCAACTTCCATCCGTACCTCATCATCCCACCGCAACGTATTACTTTTCCTTTTATTCTTTCTCTTACTTACACCACATACCTCGGTGGCTGCATCCACCAAAACTTTTTTAACATTATTCCATACAGTCTTCAAGTCTAAATCACTCATACATAATTCATTCACATCACTTATATTTTCCCTCAGTCTACATTTATACTTCTCTTTCACACCTTCATCTTGTCGCCTCTCTATTCTTATACGCTCTAACGCAGTGGTAGACACAGATGTCCGATGCCGCCAACGCCTGAATAGACCATAACACTGCGCTCCTCATTCTTTCATCCACAATTATGAAATCTATCATGCTTCTATCATCCCCTCTTTCCCATGTATAAATGTGAATCCTCTTATGACGAAAGAAAGTGTTCGTCACAAAAAGATTCTTTTCCACACATACGGTGAGGAAAACCTACCTATCTACACCTATTATTCCATTATATATATAGGTACACTGATTCATTACTGCAAATATAACTTTGTAATCCTATATATTTATATGGGATTACAAAGTTATTTATACAGTTGGTGTATCTCACAACGAAGTTATAAGGTTTCTAAAATGGCCTGAACTGCTTCAAGAAAAGGATGGTAGGGCCGTGCCGCTTTTTTGCTCGACTTGGCGGTAGACTTATATTAAAGTGTAGGTTTTAAAGAATGATCAGTTTAATATATTCTTCGCTCATTAGTTTTAGTAGCTAAAGTTCTTTACAAAATACCATTGCTAATTCCTGTCACCCTTACCATAAAAACTTCTATATCTGCATCCTTTGTTCATCATTGATTTTATTTTTCATTTAAAACGACAGTTACAGGATGACTTCAATACCTTTTTTTTAATAATAATTACTTTTTTTCCTAAGTTTTTTAGTGGCTTTTATTTTTAGTCTAACAAATAATTAACAAAATTCTGTTTAAAATTTCCATCAGCTTTTATTGAACTATTTTTTTATATTATCTATTAGAGAATAATTGGAAACATACCGTAGTTGGGTATCTGTTAGAAGGTATTATGACATTTAAGAAAATCGATCAGATGATTGGTATGGATATTATATTTATATTTATTTTATAGGATTTATTTTCTATAAAATAAGGATAAAAATGGTTATCAAAGTCATAATTATGTAACTTCATTAATAATAATAAATGTATTGCTTGAATTGTGTGCAATAAATAAATTCAGACAATGGATAAATAGATTAGGATAAAAAGAAAAAACGCGGGCAAAGTAAATGACAAAAAATTATTACTAAAACTTTCATAAAATTACCATAGTAGTTTATATTTAATGCCAATAGGTTAAGGTTCATACATTAGGTTTTATACGTGGTAGAGCAATGCTGCAGTTATATTAGTAGTATAGTGGTAGCACGAAAGGGTCGGCTTGACCGGAGAGGGAACACGCTCTCACAGAATACCAGCGTAAAATAGAAGCTTAACGCTGCTGTGTTTCGTATGGTGTAGAGAACCAGAGACTCTTTTTACTGGAAACTGATTCGTAATTGAGGATGTCTATGGGCCACAGCAACCACTTACCATCAGGTGGACTATGTGCTTGTTTGTCACCTTATCCCAAAAAAATGGATTTGATGGATTAAAATAATTCATTATAGTATGTACAGCTCTATTTCCAAATATTAGCAGACCCTAGCTACTCAGACTGAGATCTATAGACCGTACTTTGACTTTGCTCAGACTTTACTTACGAAAAACTTAGCTGAGTATATGCTTAGCAAATTTTTTGATTCTGAATGTATAGTTGTATCGAGCTAATATTAAGCTAAGCTTATACTAAGGCCCAAACAGTCAAAAAATTAAAACAATTAAAACAGTCATGCAGAATTCTTATAATGTAACAGTATAAATTTAAGTCATAAGGCATTTAAGACAAGTATCAGCAAATCCCAGGACATCTTGCCCCAATTTTATACGGCGTGTGGGAATTTTTTTACTATTTACTTAATTAACTATATAGAAGATTAAATCTTAGTATCAGAGGTATCTTAAAATAGTCGTGCAAAGGGAGTTGTTCTTTTTACCTATATCATCCGCAGATGCCAAAAATTTATTCTCCTATAAAATCAGTTAAATTATTTGTCTTACTCATATTATAATTTGTCGGTATAAGATACTAGAAAAGAAAATCAAAATCAATTTTAATCGTTTGTTTGACATTTCGTACCTTTGTACCGCTGCGACCATGTGACATCTTATGTGATAGTTATATATAATTTACGAATTCGTGGACGACGTAAGTGATAGTAGGTTGTCTTACTCTTATTAGACTTATCGTAAGTAATTGATACGCCATTTTAGATCGTTATGGACCAAAATTGAATAAAACATAATATTAGTTATCAATTCCATAACATACCCTGTTGTATA
The DNA here is from genome assembly GCA_033319125.1 of Parnassius glacialis. Taxonomy (NCBI): domain Eukaryota; kingdom Metazoa; phylum Arthropoda; class Insecta; order Lepidoptera; family Papilionidae; genus Parnassius; species Parnassius glacialis. The sequence goes on along the minus strand of JAVANC010000023.1, from coordinate 3,642,881 downwards.
TTTGTTGTCATTTTCCGCTAATTCGTAAAGAATAGAGGCTCTACTTTGTATTCTAGACGTTTTTCGTCTATTTATTTTACTTTAAGATAATTATGAACTTTATTCGTTTTACCAACCTTAACCTAACGAGCACAGCGTAGATTGTAGTAATTAATACATACAGAGCACAGGTAGTACGTGCCGCCCCCCCCCCCCCCCCCCCGCTGTGAAATATTAACTGATTAAAATCTCTAATCATCATTTTAATTTAGTTGTTTATATACTATACTTATTTATATACTATATTATAGTCTACGTATAAATATATATTTATACGTAGACTATAATATAAATTTATAGTCTACGTATAAATTTGTATAAATATGCGAAAAAACAAAAATATGTTTACTATCGCAAAAATCTATTTTTGTCACTTACGATAGTTTACGTCGGAGGGGTCGAAATTAAATCTTAGTAGCTTTTGTTCTTGTGTTCGTACGTAGTACGTATATGCATGCATTCCCGTAAATGCACGCGCGCATTTGTGTGTGTGTGTGTGTGTGTGTGTGTTTAAGGACAGCATTTGACATGTGTGTTTACATTTTATTCCGAGCAGAAATAAAACAATAACTTTGGTACAAATTTTCATTTAAAATTCCATTTCATTTGACCTATGACCTTCATCTCAACAACAACAAACATTCGCAAGAACGTGACGACGCGACCAAGTATATAATAATTCTGTAAATTGTGTCAATTGCCGAACATTAGACAGATGCTTAAGTTCAGGTCAAGTATCGCAAAACAATGCTTTTATTGTTGCACGCTCGAACTTTAATAATTTGAATATTGTACTGGCAACATTATACGCGTTTCAGCGAAGAAATTATCTGGAATTACTTATGATCAGACCGTGTAGTGGCAGTGTAGACCGTGTAGTAGCGGTGTAAGAATATCCACTACACCATATCGTCCCGTGGGTGTCGTAAGAGGCGACAGAGGGAAACAAATCAGGAGATGGTCAGCGGCATCTTACTAATAACGACTAAAAACAAAAACCTGCGGTTGCCAACCCGCTCGCAAAGCTAACTATGGCAAATATCATTCTATGAGGCAATTTATAGCAAAGGCCTATGTTCAGCAGTGGATTTTAATGGGCTGTAACGGTAACGGTTACGGCAATTTATTATATCGGGAACTCGTGCAGTTCAAGGCCTTGTTTCTCTCTCTGTTTCCGGTCTGATCCTCATTCTACTTGGGGTCGGTTCTCCTCATCCCACTAATAATAGTATCATCTTGGCCTTGATTCCATAAAATATTTTTTCCCCCCAGAGTCCTCACGGTCCTCAGTACAGCATTCTGAGGACCGTAGCGAACAGATATACGTTGCCACTGTGGAAATGTCTTGTGCAGAGACTGATCACTGGGTTCTATCCACCCCCATGATGGTCTGTCTCGGCACAGGGTATTACTTTTTTTCACTCGATTTTAAGCAAACCATTGTTTTACTAACCCTTGTTATTATTATTATTATTGTATTACTAACCGACATATGGATAATAAATTATCTGAAATAAAGGAATTTATATTTATATATTTATAGAGTAGCCCCCGATTAGATATCCATGCAAGTAGGGGTCTACGGAGGCGTTTTAGCGTTTTATCTCCGATTTCAGTTCTAGCATTTTTGTCATGTGGTCATCTGACCAACTCATGACATGTCGATACTGGCGAAATCGTGCCTCTTTTACAGGTAGTAGCTTTGTTTTAAATCTTTCTATAACTATTTAAACTATAGTGATAAACAATGTTTTTTATTTATCCTAACATTAAATAATAATAAAAAATTACGTTATGGTGGATGGTAGAGCCAAGGTGCAGCTATATTATGGTTGTACCACGGATGGGTCGGCTCGACCGGGGAAAGACTACGCTCTTGCAAATTACCAGCGAAAAATAGTAGCTTCATGCTGCTGTGTTTCCTATGGTGAGAGTAGAGAACTAGAGGGCCTTTTTAATGGCCACGAGGCATTCCAACTTAGTGCTCAGAGGTTGCAACATATCTACATTTTGATTCTTAATTGAGGATGAATGTAGATGTCTATGGGCCACAGCAACCATTTACGATGGTAACTGAGGGTGGTAGTTAGACTGTGTGCTCGTTTGTTACCCTTATTCTATAAAAAAAATTAAGTACTGTTTGATGACTACAAGCTCGACGGTGAAGGAAAACATTCTGAGGTAGCTTTCACTAATGGCTTAGAAAAAACCAACAGTTTTAAGACTTAGGGCGCGCAGACTTAATATTCCAATTTGTATTATATTTATTATAATAATTAAATTAAATTTAAAATAATTATATATCTTAACAGTGGTAGAGCCACGCGGCAGCTTTTGCTGTCGCACGGATGGGCCGGCTCGAACCGGAGTGGTACCACGACCTCACAGAAAACCAGCGTGAAGTAGAGGTTTACCTCTGCGTTTCGCTTGGTAAGTGCAGGTGGCCGGAGGCCCTTTTTACTGGAAATGAGGCATTCCATCTTAGTCCTCACGGGTGACAACGCATCTACATTTTGATTTGTAATAGAGGATAGATGTAGATGTCTATGAGCCGCAGCAACCACTTACCATCAGGTGGACTGTGTGCTCGTTTGTCATCCTTATCCTATAAAAAAAATTAAAAAAAAACTAATATTATGTTTAATCCAATTGGTAGATACAAACTTTAGACTTTTAAATTCCATAAACTAAAATGTCAGTTTGCTATGAACTGCTGTGACTGTAAATGTAATTAATATTCTTATTTATATATTTTTTATATATTTTGAGCTGTTTGGTAGGTATCATTATCTTACCTATTTCTACCACCAAGCAGCAGTTCGTGCGCTGCAGTGTACCATCCGAAGGGTAATAGAGGGCCAGTACAATTACAAGCTGTGTATTCTAGTATATCTTAGTCCTCAGAGGTGAGAACGCGGTTTCCTTTGTTTGAAGTTGGTTGTATTGATCTATGGGCTGCAGTGACCACTTACCATCATTTTTCTTAAACATACCCCCACATTAGGGTTTTCTTCTTTATCTTGGAGGAAGTTTACATACATAAACTCCACAAGGACAAACATCCAGACCCGGAACAATTTGTAGGCCATACAAGTACTTGTTTCGTGCGGTAGTCAAATCCGAGTAACGACCTCAGCGTGGAGACTCATTGCTAAGCCAATGCGCTACGGATCCGTCAATCTCCTCTTTTGATATTTTTTTAATTGCATTTTTAAATAATATTTATAACTAGCGGCATACTAGTAGTTTGGTTAACTATCTTAAAGTATCGGTTAATCTAAAGACATGCTATTGCGATAAAAAAATAAGAAATCGGTTAATCATATTCAGATATATTAAGCAATAGTACTCTTAGTATAGTCGTATGATGATGATGATGATATCTTTAAAATATTCAAAGAGTAACCAAATTTTAAACTTGTGTTCAAACATATATAAATAATAATATGCAGCTGTGATGATGCAGTTTTTGAAAATACGAGTAAATAGGGCTTCTACTTTTATTTGAAATTATTCCAAATTGAATGTGATTTATGGACATCAACAACGCGTACGCGAGCTTCTCTGCGTGCGATTCAATTCACAACGTTTTTCATAACCGAGTGACCCTTACGAATGTGTGCGTAGTAAAATAATAGGCATTAGATATGACAGATGAATGACAATCAGTTAAAATAATGCATTACCACGCATTTTGAATTTAAAAGATAAAAAGGACTAAATGTTTGAGATTTTTTAGTTAAGTTTTTCAGCATTTGCCTATATTTTTTATTGTAAACCTTCTCTGCAAATTTTACAGGGTTCTTGCAAAATAACCCTGTATAAACATGTACAAAGTTATGAGCTAGTAGGGTAGAAACCGCACATATTCATTCATTTATAGGGTGCATAATTGAGTAAAAGTTATTTTATGAGTTAATTATGTACTTATATATTTTTATGTGAAGCTGACTTGAAGTAGAGAAATAGTCCAGTGCGAAGTTTATTTTTAAAACTATCAAAAATTTCCATGTACAAACAAATAGCGTACAAACTATATCATTAATAGGAGCGAAGAATATATGGACGATTAATTATATAGAACTGAATATTTATAGACAATTGACAGTTAACCAAAACACTCAATTATGAATTTCATATTGCACTTTTATATAGATGTTAGTGGCAAACTACGACATTGCAGTGTGTCATTGATACTGGAATAAAGTTGGGGTCTAGCTGCGTCGTAGACACGGGCCTGTTTTACGTAAATACGCGTACGTAACGAAACGTCCTCAAAATGGCGTCAATCCTCCCCTCTGGCGCTCGTGATGCGTCACAGTCACTGAATGTAACCAATTCTTTGATCCTTTAGCTATGGGATAGTTTTATTAAATTTTAGATATAGATTATAGATATATAGCTGCAACACCAAACTATATTCCCTGATTTTGTTATCATCAGTTTTTTGAATTGCCATCCAAACAAATTTAAAGACGTATCACGTATCACGTCAAAAATCCTGTCGCTCCTCTGTGTGCGGTTCAATTTACAACGTTTTTGCCGACCGATCTATGCTTACGAATGTGTGCGTGCGTAGTAAATTAGTAGGCGTTAGATATTTATGAATGAAAACCGCATTTTGAATTTAAAAGATAAAATTGACAGAGTTCTTTTTAATTAATTTTTCTTCACCATTTGCCTATTTTACTTATTCTAAAAGTTCTCTGCAAATTTTGCCGGTTATTGCAAAATAACCCTGTATATCTATGTATATGTCCACGATAGTATATGTCCATGGTGAAGCCACAGAAATAAACTAGTACTTAATAAATAAAACCTAATATTGAACATTCCAGAAGAGCTTTGTATGTCTAACACGTTTAACAAATTGGTCCAATGTTATAAGACATCGTCAAAGAAGTGAAGAGACGGCGAGCAGTAATGACGTCTCGAGTCTCGAGTGAAAAGCAATAGTCAGTCTCGCGTAACGAGCGAATAAATCAGCCTACTGCCGTTCGTTCATTGCGTGATTTTAAAAAGGGCGCTCTTTAACTCATTTTAGTACTTTTTTGTATTGAGTGTGACAAACGAGCACACAGTCCAACTGATGGTAAATGGAGGCTGTGTCCCATATATATATACATCTATCCTCGAATGCCTCGTTTCCAGTAAAAAGCGTCTCCGGTTCTCTACACTCGCCATACAAAAAACAGCCTCATCAAGCTGTTATTATACGCTGGTATTATGTAAGAGCGTGGTCCTACACTAGACGAGTTGACTCATTAGTGCTACAACCATAATCTAACTGTGGCATGGCTCTACCACGTATTTACTACGTAATACTTTTTTTCACCGTTTTC